>JAOCPU010000026.1:0-406297 GCA_035772785.1 Phlebiopsis flavidoalba | reverse complement strand
TTTTTCTACTTCTGTCGGTGTATCATTAGTGTTTTTGTACCGCCACTGTTGGAAAGCAGAGCTCAGTATCTTGGAGCTATAGTAATTTTATGAGCCTTGCGCATCATGTACAGACTGAGCCACGTCAGCTTGAACAACCAAATAATCACCAACGATATTATTCTCCGTGTTAGCACTGTTTCTCAGACGTTGCTATACCTTTCTTACTTGTGGTGGCCGAATACATACTTGTGCGCACGATCGGGCGTGTACGTGACACGTGAAGCTTTTGATAAACAAAAGCCAAATACAGACACCCAGTGGCCTATCGGGGCGGAAAGTTCTTAGAGCCACTTCTAAAAAATAAAAACGTCTCTCATCCAATCCCAATAGAGTCTAATGATTTTTGGTTGCCTGAACGAACTTGAACGCGATCGGCCACTCGGCGGGGCGTCTACTGCCATAGTCTAAGCGCTGTCTCGAACCACGAACATCCGAGTAAATAGAACCAAATACGGGCACCCACGAGGCGTTCTCTTTTCCTTTCTTTTCCCTCTTCGTTTTCTCAACTGCACCCCTCCCACCGAGGTTTTTGACACGTATATCTCGTCGACACACAGGGTGTTTTGTCTACAAACTTGTCTCGTGTCCCGAGTCGACCCCAGCTGTCATCTTGGCGAAGGTTACTGCGCCATACTACTCGTGACGACCTGCTTTCTTGCCTGCCATGGACAATCAGACTCTGGAAACGCAACTTAAGAATGAAGCATGTTGATGGAGCTCATGTGTGAAACAACGAGATGGAGGACCGCAGTGCACGGAAACCTAACCTAAACGTACGCACGCACCACCTATCTAGACCAAGGCATCGACCCCGCATGCACATTGATTCTGGCTCACGCCCGACATTGTCGCCCTGCGGACGAGCCTGCAAGAATCGATATTACTTATGGGCGGTACAGTACGGGCGCCATTGGCGCCGTCTCTGCACCTGGACAAGCTACCCGGGCGGCATGGCATGCCGCGGAAACAGGAATGAAGGTAGGCCCTTCCACCCATTCACTGAAGAAGCTGAGCATCGTCATACTGACAAGACTGCTTCTTCAGTACTTCACTACTGGATGCTAGATATCTCCTTGAGTTTCCACTTCTGCTTCAGCGCATAGGCCTCCGCCAAGACGTAACATCGACGTGTAGAAGCACGCATACTTGTCATCGGACGCCGCCTGCCTGCTCTTCGTGAGCGCGCCGCCGGTGAGATTCGCTTGTTTCAGCCTGCGCATGTGACGGGTATTCGGGACTCTGCAATCACCGCGCGCCAAGCCTCGGGGGCTATGATGGGGCAATGAGGTTCAAGAGCGTCGAATATGCGGTGCGGAGTCTCGGTGGATCCGATCGTCCATGGATCGACGCTTATAAGCCATCTGTGCTTGTACATTGCTTGCCACGTCAGGCTCGTCCTTTGTTAGTTCTCATCGTTTCCTTGCCAAGGTGATCCCCTGTGAATGTCTTGTAGTGATTCTTTCTGACAGTGTCTACTATCTACAGCCTCGGCCCCCAGATCAGACTCGATTGGACTTCACAAGACAACGCAGAATATGGGCACAACACTCCTACCAGAGCTGCGATCTTCATGAGGTGATGGGCCACCTACACACATGAACGCTGGCAAGATGGTTATCCTATGTCTGTGATCTTGAAGAAGGACCTCGCACCTTGTACCCTTGTTTTGTCGTAGGGTACCTGGCGTGCGGTGGCCCAAATACACCTCTTCCGGGATAATCGTCTATATGTCCCTGTCCCCCTAACGTAAATCCGGATGACGTGGTCCCTCTGGGAACCCCGTCTCACGGGGGTCTTCGAAGGACGCTGGGTCGAAAAAGCCGGGGATTCTGTACCATACAAGACTCTCCCCATGTTCGTCACATTCCTAGGCCAGTAGCCCCTCATCTCGCACCCCAACGTCCTGTCGACTCGCTCTAGGCTACCACCTTGCTACCTGACTAGGCGTACCCGAGCATTCCGGACGAGGCAGGAGTCAATTTCGCCCCCATTTTGCTCTCTGAAATGCTCGAATCCTTTGTTACCTCAGTCTTGCAGGAGCTTTTGGCCTTACACGAGGTGGACTATCTCACTAGGCTAACCTCAGTCCTGGAAACACCCCCTTCGCCATCCGTTCGATCTTCTGTCCTGTGTACCCTCATACTCGCACAGGCAAGCCAGTATCGGAGCTCGCTACTGTCCTAGGTCTGTATTGCGAGAACATAGGAACACGCTCCAACCTGCGTATGGGGCAATCTGGTGCTGGACGCCACTTCTTCCGTCGTACTCAAAACAACTGGGCCAGCCCACCCGTCCGTGCGCGCGACCTCTGCTCGCCGAATCGAATGACACCGGCTCGGTCTGTCCTCGATGCCGTTCTCTCAGGACCTGTCTCTGCATGGACCATCTCCGCACGCTGAACATGATGTGTCCTGCACCCGCAGTCTACCAGAGCGCACTTGACCGCCCACGGGATCCACCCTCGAAAGGCATACGGGATTTCTCTAAACCACCCACTGCGACCGTCGTACTGGCGTTAGCTCGACGGGGGGAGGCTTCTGCCACCCCTATCGTTAGAAGCTGCTGCACCAAACTAACGCGAATAACCATCTTCATCTCTCCTACGCGCGTGCTACAAACAGTCGCTGGGTCGGCGTGCTGAAGGACGTCCTATGACGTCATCACCGTGTCTTCCCAAATCACGCGCTGGCGCTACCCCGAGCTGTCGCGTGAGTCTCGTCTTCGAGGTGTGGTACCGGACGCGTTCTGCATGCCCAGCGAGGCCGACGGGCGCCTTGTGCAGCGGGCGGGGCTCGGCGACCTCCTGGACGGCGCGCTGCTGCGGATTGCGCAACAGACTTCAGAGTGAGAAGATCGGGTCATCAACTGGATCGGTCTTCAACGAGCTCATGGTCCAGAAGGGGGACTATGAGCAGGTCGAGGCGTTTCTTCTTTCTTTTCGGGATTATTTTCCCTGCGTTAGCGAAGAGAGGGCCTCATGCAATTCAGCGGTGTGGGCGGTATCCCGCACTGGCCGAGCCTGAGCTCGGCATAGATCAGAGGATCTACACGGCTTTCCCATCTTGAGGGTCGGCACTTGTCTATGTCGCCTCCTCCATGCATGTTCTCCTGTTATGTACGCGCGATTTACCATACCATTTCAGTAAACTCTTCTAAATTATGCTTGCTCCATGCGACGCACAGTTACGTTCCGCCGATGCGATCCTTCTGGAGCGTGACTCGGCGCGTCCAGGACCAAGTCGCTGGTGAGACAGCCGCGCTCAGATCCGCTCATGTCTCAACAGATCCATCCGAAGAGCGACATCGCGGGATGAATGAACATGCTGGGCGGCCATCCACCGTCGTATTTCAACTCGGGAAATATCACGTACGGACGACAAATGAAAATGCTGCGAGGAATGGCTTGGAGCAGAACCCGAGATTGTGAACTCCGGTCCGTATACATGTCGACATTGGGCGCGTGAAAATGAGATTCTTGGCAGTTGATCGCATTTCTTCCGCCACACTTCGGTTAGTCGGAGCGTGAATGCCTGAGCAGCATAGATGGCGCGTACTTATAGGCTGTCTAACGGGTCCGGGGTGTGACATGTTTTGCGTGGGCGGTTAAGCTTGGTATGGTAATGAACCCACAGTCGAAGGTCTATTATCCGTGCTTGACTTTGAAATCCCGCGATGCCCCCCCCCCACGCGTTCTTCCAAGCTTTTTGGCTATGACCAGCGTCACTTCAAGCAATAACATTGATACCGAGCTGATGTCCTTGTCGGCCATCTCTCCAAGAACGACGACGTCTAAGTGCGGAGTGAGTTTGCTCGGTCGTCCCCCCCCCCGAGGTTGCCCTCCCAACGCCCTATGCCCTCTCCAAGACCTTCGTCAAGCTCTGTGGCGGCCCTCCGACTGAACAGAATACTCACACTAACACCTTTCGTCATGCAGTCAAGTAACTATCACTCACCGATGAGCATGTCGCTCGAAGTTGTTGTCGCTGCAGTTTTTTTTTTCTGCCCCCCAGGGCCTTGTCGGCACGCGATATTACAATTGTTCATCGCGCTTCTACCAATGAATCTAGCGGATGAAGAAGCAACACGGAGGAAATGTATTGCATGCGAAAGGCGGCCTATACGTCGATTTTGCCCTTGCCAGGAATAGGCACGGACCAGGGTCCCACCGCGCGGACGAAGGAATGTGAATAACGAGTAGACCTCTCCGACTTCCGTCTCCCCCTTCCCCCTCAGCCGCCTCACCGTTGGTAGGAGCAGAGTGAATGATAAATCGGATTGGGCGCCTAGAACGATATACACAACAGTGCGTTGTGGGGTATCTTCAATCCCCCCCTCTTCCAGCCGCTGCAATTGATGTAAGGGATTCCCCACAGTACATGCCCGCAGCACGTGCTCCGACTTTGCCCGCGACAGGTAGGAATAAAAACCCCGGTAGATTCGCCTCCAGAGCGGGACACGACGCCGTCGAAAAGAGCGCAACGTCACCTCGGCAATCGCGCTGATGCCAGCGCAGGCCTAGCAGCAGAGCGAAGCGACCGAAGACTGCAGCAGCCGCCGAAATGAAAGAGCTTTCCAACTTAGAAAGGAAAGTGCTGCAATCGTTGGATAGGTCAAGTTGTTCAGGTGACCCAGATAATCGTACCTACTTAGCGCTTGCTGCAGACCTAGCGGGAGAGTTCCTTTGATGGTGCGTTCAGCGTCCCTTCCGCTGTCGAGGTAACGGTGTTTATAAGTACTGAGCGTTTGAGTGGTGCTGGATATTGCGGGACCATGCGGGGAAATCGCCCCTCCGGCGACGGGAAAAGCGTGCGGCTGAGGCGTAGCGATAGAAACCCCTCTCTGCCGACCGCTCGATAAGTAAGGCACTCCCGCGGCCAGACGAGAAATTGCACAGCCCCCACATATGAACCAATGGCGGCACAGGTCATAGGATCGACTGCCTTGTGACGACATCTCCGAGCAGCTATAGCAATGATAAGGCCAACACCACCGTCTTCAGCCAAGGCGGGCCATGACGTACGCGGTTTCGGTTGGGCTCTTGCGCACACTTTCAGTAAACATTGCCCTAAGCAGTCACTATTGAGAATGTCACCACCGGCTCACATATCACCGGCCAGCATCTGAACAGTTGAAGTAGATGTCCGAATTGCAAACGAATCAGCAGGAGGATAGATCTCGAACGCCGTTGAAGCTACGCTCCGCGTGGCTGGCAGGAACCCTGCGAACAGGCACCCACAGCAGGAACTCTCTCCCGTGCGACGCATGCCAACAGGGAGTAGATTGCTCCTGTCCCTGTACACCCCATGATCAACCAGCCCGACTCCATAGGCAAGGCGTAGACACCTCTAGCCCGCCTCAGTCGCGCCGTAAATGGTATGCATGATTTGTCGCAAGAACTCACCCGAGTAGCAAGTCGTCCATGTCAGGTCTTACGCTGTCCACATTGAACAATGCTGTGGATGCGCAAGAAACGGACGTTCTTTGTCCGTGTGCAGGCCGTGCAGGCCGCAAACGCAGTCTCTAACCTCCCCTCCGGATCCGAGGTACGCCCTGACAATCCTCCTCCGAGGCTTTTATTAGCTATCACAGCATGCAAGAAAGAACGTATAAGCATCGAGAATGTTTGATCACCGCAGCTGTGTCCCGGAAGTTCCGGACTCACCCAAGTAAGTGGGAGAAGGAGCGGCCCTCTCGCCTTCGCCACGGCCGGCGTGCTTGAATGCTCCAAGTGGCAAGTCGCGCCCGTCGATCACGCAGAGCCCAGAACACCTGCCACCGATCGCTGGCTATTTGTGGCGCAAGCGTCAGGGGCTACCTAGAAATACCCCAGTTGGCTGGAAATTCAGCTCGTAAACAGGATATCCCGAGGTTCATCGCACCGTGTACAGCTGTCGCCTTTGATGTACTGCGAGGAGATCCCGGTGGGTCACAGATCGGCCCTGTGGGTGCCTATAGAGTGGGTTCAGAGAGGGGGTAGCAAGCACAGGCTTGTCAGATCGGCTTCGAGGACCGCACTCAATGCATATTGTCCTCGAGAGGTACAATGCACCGAGGGCCATGTAAATCAGGAACGTTGGGACTCTACGAGCCCTGAGTTTAGCGAGACAGCAATCGGCGGAGTACGTCATGGCGAAAGCGATCTTGTGCTCTGCCGTATTGCAGGGCTGTATTCCAACTCTTGTGACCATGAATAGAATATAATCGATGATACTGTACACTCTGCTCCGAGGAATAGTACATAGATGGAAGGGGTGTTGTCGGTGGGTCCGGTAAGATCAACTGAGGAGGCCGCTGAGTTGCTGCCGGTACTGTTCCATGACTCTTTCTGTTTCTTCGTCCTCGAGTTTGTCTTCGAGTGACTGTATGCGGCGATTAGAAATCTGGCACACTGCAGCAAAGGCAAGTTACGCACCGGCAGCTCGTTCTGCACTGTACCCGCCTGCCCCAGCTTTCCATTTGTCAAATCAAACAAGACCTTGTCGACTTCGGCGTCAGCCTCCTCTTCTATCTCTTCGTCCTCCTCCACTGCAAGGGTATCGTCCATCATCCTCCTCTAGAATGCCGGCCTGGAGACTATGTCAAGATGGGGACGCGCTAAAACTCAGATCTCACTCACCTTTGTCATTTCCATGCTCATTTCGCGCATCGCAGCACTGATTTGCGGTAGCTTGATGAGCTGGTTCGAGAGCTTCATAATCTCTGTGGACTTTTGCAACGACCCAGTCACTTTCGTCATAGCTATACCATGTCTCTTTCAGCATCAAGCTAATGCTTATTTAGTCCAACATACCAAGTGTTGATTCAATTGGACGCCTATTGAGCCTAGACGCGCCTTGCTCACAGAGAGCCGGTCCTTCTGCTTGTTACTCCGGACCACCTCCTTCGCTAATATCCGCGCACTCTTCACGTCGCCTTTCGTTGCCAGCTGTTTCACGGTCTGTCGAGCTTTTGCAGTAGCAGTGTCCAGCTATGAATTGAACGTCAGTACACCCACTAAGCAATAAATGGAAAACTGACCTGCCTCATCTCTCGGTCAAGCTGACGTTGCTCTGCGCGCAGTTTCGACTGCCACGCACGTATCCGCTCTTCTGGCGTCGGTCCATACAAAAATCGGTTTATGCTCTGCATTGGTGTGTCGCGGGAGAGGGTGAGAGGGGTCGATAGAGGGAGACGTGCAAGGCGAGGTCGGTGGTGGAGGGGTGTACGGATGGTAAGCGCCCTAATGTCCCGCGTCCGGCATGTGGCGATAGGAGAGCGCATCAAAACGGCGCATCAGGCGCGTCGCGCACAGGTTTGGCGCGTCTACCCGCCTTCGAAGTGTGCCGCGACCGTATAAATTTGGACGACGTTAGCCTCGTGGGACGATGGGTTTCATGTCAGCCTCTCTGGTGGATATGTTGGGCAGCAGCGTCTACTGCTTCTTTTCAGCTTTGCTGATACCCCCAGGTGGTCTGGTATCCTCACCCACGGTCACCCTCACGCCGGTCGTTCGCTTTCACCTCTTGCTTTCCATCTGCTTTCGTCATGGCTTCTACGCTGGTTCTAGTGGCTATTCCTCTCTCTATGATGTCGCTGGCGGCTGCAGATTTTGTCCCCACCGCTCCTGGACCAGGACAGACGTTCAACGCGGGCGACAACTGTACACTCGAATGGGACGTTGACCAGAGTGGAACGTGGACGAACGTGACTATCGGTATGTCCGGAAATATTTAGTGGATGATCAAAATCATTGATTCTTTCAGACTTGATGTCGGGCTCAAATACCAACATGACCTTCGTCACCAACGTTGTGGGAGGCCTTGACGGCACTGATGCGAACCTCACTCCTTTCAACTGGACATGTCCTGAAGTCGACCCCTATTCGGCGATTTACTTCTACCAGGTGCGCTTCACTATCCGCCTACGGCTTCACGTGTGCTAAGTTGCGATCGTAGTTTACCAACAATGGTCAAACAGCCAATGCTACATGGACTACTCGCTTTACCGTGCGTAACTTATCATACCCTACGTCTGACTATTATCTCACACATCATGCCTCACAGATTGCATCCCCAGACGGCGAGACTGTTGTCCCACCAAATGCGACTCAGCCCGACGGACAGGCTATCCCCTGGGGCGCGGGCAGCCTTGTTGCTGACGATCCAGACTCGGATCCCGACCCGGACGTAGACGAGGACCCCAGCTCGGATACGATCGATGTTAGCTCAGAAGACGACGACCACAACTCAGGCGACGGCCCGGATACTTTTGACGACTCTGAAAGCTCGAGCTGCCCATGCACACCAGTGGGACGAGGCCGACATCGTGCACAGCGAAACAAATATCAGCCGTGGATCTAGAGACACTGCACAGGCGTAAGAGCGACGACGGCGATGACGGTGGAGACGACGAAGACGACAAGAAGCACAAGGGCGACAAACATGATGCCGACGACGATGGCGACGGTGGAAACAAAGATGAGGAATCCGGAGACAGCGATGATTCTCACCATTCCTCGTCTGCGAAGGGCGCGAAGAGTACCAAGACTGCCTCTGAGGACAAGGAAAAGAACAGCTCTTCTACAAGCACCACGTCTCACAAGTCGACTACGACACCCAAGACCAAGAGCGGTAGTTCTGAAACCGCCAGTGCGTCTAGCTCAGCGAAGACGTCTCAACTCTCTGCCTCGTCTTCCAAAGCCAAGTCAGCCCCCAAGGGAACCTCTAGCGTCGATGATGTCGTCTCTGCTTCTGAAGCTGCGTCTCCTGCTGTTCTTTCTCTACCGACGAAGAAGGTTTGGTGCTATCCACAGCTCATCTGCTGGCGACTCTTCGGCGACAAAGTCATTTGAAGCTGCCAGTTCTTCGGATTACCTGCGGCTGTTCTACTGAGGAAGGCGGTATCGCAAAGCTTATGGGTGGGCACTGTGCGAAAGCAAGTCAACAGCCTCCTCTCTGGCTGCAGATTACTATCCCTCTGGTTATCGCGCTTCTGGCTATCAGTTAGACGTATATATATACTTTTGTGCGGGCCACTATCGCCCACCCTTTGTCACTTTGCCCGCCCTGATCACTCCCCGAAAAATTTGGCCTGTAAGGCAGTGTCAGCTAGGGAATGTATGACTGCTGTGCTCAAAAATGATTCGACACGTTCGCACCTCATGCGAAAATCAATCAGCGCTCAGTCTTGCACGCGTGCAGTCCGACTTCCCAGTCTGAGATTGCGATCTGCGCAAAGTGATCGTCGGGAAGTGTAGGCGCCCCACCACACGCCCTTCTCCGCTAGAGCGCTTGAATCGACTTTGCTCGCAGCACCGTCCCAGACCGAGGAGATTTCTTCATTGATTCTATCATGTCGCACCGACCCGCGCGCGAGCTTCGGGAATATCCTCGACTATGAGTTACGGCTCTATGAATTCATAACGCGTTTCTAGTCACAACTCAACAAAACGTGCTGGTCTCGGGCCACACCATGTTTTATCACACGGGATGCGGCGTTACTCTTCAATGCTCCCCCACAACGCTCTGGAAATGCTATCAGAACCTTCGATTAATGCCCACACATAGTGGAGTTAAGCCAATTGCCACTGCAATGATGGCCCATTGGAGTTACACGAACGCCAATTACAAGAGGCTTGGTAGCGGCGATGTAAGTGGTCGTGTGGTGACAGACACGGCGAGAGCGGCTACGCCTAGGCATATGCGTCTTTGGGGGAATTAACTATGCGTACATAGGACTCACTGGCTTCCCGAATGCGACGCTCTCCGAAACAACAACGACTGCAAGAACGAAGTTGGAACCCGCGAGAACACGCGGTCACGGCGGCGGTGCCCACTGAGACCAAACGCTATCTGGGCGGCGGGGTGAGTCTCGTTATAGTGAGTTTTCTGACCCGGGCTCACCATTCCAGCTGGTAGATTGCCATGCAAGAGTAGGGAAGGGATGAAGGAGAGTGGTGGGACTTTTGCATAGGCAGGATGGCCCTCCCTTATCCCTTGGGACTCGCATACTCATTTACGTATTCGTCTTTCCTCGTTTCTAAAGGGACCACGCTCCTTTCTCCCAGACGGCTTTTGTGGTGGAACAAGCTCCCGAAAATTTCCAGTCCAGGATGACAGCTGATATCAATTATATGCAGGCGTCTGGTATGAACTTAACCACATTCGAAGGCACTATCACCCACTCAACTGGCGAAGCCGTGCATAGGGATGACTTCGCCAACCAAGCAGCATGCTGCCCTCACGTGCGAGCCATATAACTCCGAGGCTAGCACGTTTGCTAAACCTATTGGTGAGTGAGGCGGCGATCGTTTCTGTGTCGTGTGTGCCTCGTGTGAGCAATCGAGAGAAGCATCGCTCATTGACGGCTTCTCCCTCAGGTTTAGATATATTCCCCAAGTACGGCTGGGAAGATCACGTTGAAGTCTCCAGGATCACTACAGCTTCACAATGACTACCGAGTCAACGCAACAAGTCTGCAGCTTTGTACCACAATGACATATTGACAAAGTACCATTTAAACGACGCGAGGAAACGATGCGTATCTATATCGACATACTTTGCTGATAAGCATACATCATACCGGCCTGGGCTGTATTGTGAACTGTGAGTGGACTTCGTGGTGCTTGAGGATTGAGAGTAGTTGAGCTAACCTCTACGCAGCAGGTACTTGTCACGATTCACCCAGGGTGGCTGTCGTCTCGGTGTGCCGCCTCCGACGAAATGAGGGAAGCTGCGCAGGGGACATGCTAGCAAGTACTGCGCATAGCCTGCGGTCAGAGCGTGGGTCAATGAACCGCACTGGTGTCGGCTCTTATGCATTGCTCATTGAAGCGGGCGAGCCCTTCATGGACCATGGGCGTCTATGTTCCTTCCAGTTTGTCGGGCCGAAAAAAATAGGTGCTAAATGCATTTTTATTCGGTCTCCAACTGGTTCCGCCCCTTGGCGAGCAGCAACAAACAGATACACTGCGATCATCAACACCGCTCGGTGCGAGGATATTCTTTTTCGGGGCCGACACTTTCGAGACCGAGTGGATTTTTTGTTGACTCCCCATTCTCACGGTTAGGGTGAGTTGTATCCTCCCGATCCGCTGCAAGACTGCAACCTTACTCCATTGTCACAGCTTGTGGGTAAGCCCCTACCGTAGGGTTTGAGCCTAACTCGCTCCGAAAACCTTGGGTTCCGCAGTTTTTCGCGCACACACAATGGGCCCACACCGCGTCGATCTGAGCGTTGGGGTCTGTGCGATAGCTACAAGGGAGCTGCTATATAACATGTGTTCACTACATCCAGAACGGTATCCTCGTGCTCTGGGGCTCCCACGACTCTTCTCCTTCTCTTCTCTATTTCTCTTCCACGTTCAAACTTGCTATCGAGTCCGCCATGTTTCGGCAAACAGCCAGGTCGCTGTTTTCTCGTGTAGCATTTCTTCTTGCTCTCGCGTCCCTTTCGGTAGCGGCGGATACCACCGACTCCTCGACAGATCCCGCCACCGACCCGAAGAACCCGCTGCATTATGTGCCGTCCAATGGCCTTACGGCCATGGCTGTCAGTGAGTATTGACCGACATCAACCAAAGCCGACGACATCTTGCTCACACGCTAGGACAGTCATGCTGTTAGTCGTAGGCCTAGCGCAAGGCTACCTCATCTGGAAGAAAGCCAGGCGGTAAATACATGCTTGCTATGACCATCGCCATCTTCAGTACGCATATTTGACATGAACATGGATTATTTTGCTGATCTCTCCTTAGCCTATGCTGTCGGCTTTGCGCTTCGGTGGCCCCTTCGCTCGAACCTGGATAGCATCATGTTCTACGCCACCTACAAAACCTCTTCGTCACCCTCGTCACCGTGCGGTTTCATCGCCGCTGAATATGTTCTCCTCGGTCGACTAGCACGGTGGTTGCGCGCAGCATCGCCACGTGTTGATCCCGGCAAACAGGATTACTTTGGTCTTCGTTTTATCGGACGTGACGACTTTCCTGACCCAAGTACGTCACATGTGCCTAACTCTGTCATCAGCGGTGCGACTGACCCACATTGCAGGCAGCTGGTGGTGGAATTTCAGCATCTGCAGGCGGCGATGCCGACAAGGCGAACTTGGGCTCGAAGGTATGCCCACAACTTCACTTCCGTCCGGTCTCCATTGACGTCCGCGCCCTTACCAGGTTTTCCTTGTCGGCCTGATCCTCCAGCTTGTCTCCTTTGTGTTCTTCACACTCGTCTTTGTGCGGTTCATTAGCCGTGTCAAGAAGTATGAGTCGGCCATCTGGTTCCCGCGACCGCAATCAAAGCTGGTTCAAACGACTGGCGCACTCTTGCTTCGTCATGTTCGTTAGCCAGATTGGTGTCATCGTACGTTTTCCTAAACATTCTATACTCTCCCCATCTCACCTCATGTTCCCACTCAGGTTCGTTCGGTCTATCGTTGTATCGAGCTGTCCGAGGGCTACTCAGGCCATCTCACCAGCACGGAGATCTATCTCTTTGTGCTCTCGACTTCGCCCCCCTTCTCGTCGCCGTCTCCGTCTATGTGCCATTCTGGCCCGGCCGCTTCATCCCCGATCGCGTGCCCTCGCGCTCAGACTTTGAGCAGGTGCCGCTTGGCTCTACGGGCAGCGCAGATGCTATCCGCGTCGATAACTCCCCGGTCTTCATGCGTCGAAGGAGTGACTTATTCCTTCCCCGCGACCATCTACCACTATCCCGCCTCGTGAGCGAGATAATTCCCCACTATACCTCGCTGTTGCTACTCTGCAAATGTTACAATGGACTTTAGCACTATTCTATTTCTGGGGATAGCTCGGTACTTAATGCTTAATGCTTGTATCGCTGTATAGAAGACTCATTCACTCGAAATTGTCATGAAAACTTTACGTACTTCACAGCGTGAACAACATTCAGAGCGTCCGGAACCTAATAATTAGGCCGCATAACTAGTCCTCGAAGTATTCAATAGCTTCGGGTTGTCACGGCTCAGCGCTTACACGTGCCGTTACATGTCATGTGATTCGTGAGCGAGCCACTAGTACCCACTACCTCCTACTAGAATTCAGATCTCGAGTCTCGACTCCTCATTTTGCGTTCGTGTGCCCATACGCCGACTTTCACCTATATTCTACTTACAATGCGATCCCGCTCTTAGACATGGGGAGCGTGGGGATGAACCGCTGATGTAACGCGCGATTTTGTGAAAGTCACGTGCCGTCACGCTTGTGATGAAAGTGAGTGTGACCATTCGTACCGCGCGCAGAATCGCGTCACGTCTCAGATCTCGAGCTTGGCCGGCGACCATACTGGCCTAAGGCAGCTCGCTCTACCCTCATGCTTGTATCTCTACTTTTTGAACTCACCAAACAATGAGTCATCCCATGTCCTCATCGATACCTATTCCCACATTTCAAGATACCGACGGGGCTTCACCGAAGGAACTGCTGTCTTTCCTGCAAGATTACACGCGGAAGCTTGAGAATGATCCCGTACAAGAGCTTCTCCATGAGAAACGGGGGGAAAGCTCTATCTCTACTCGATAACTTGGACCGAGATTTCCTTCTCCCCTTTCCTCACCCAAACGAATACTCATGGAGCAACCTGCACGAGAAGATCAAACTATCCGAAGTCATCTTCGAGCTGATGTATCAAATGGCACGCCGCTGTGGGAGAGGTCTTGTGTCTTCAAGAGAACATTGGACGAAGCATATTTACCAAGCTCGTCAATCTTGCGGCAAGTCTGGACGCCTGGGCGGACGTGCCCGATCTACCGGAGAAGAATGGATACGCCACTCCGGACATATTGTTATCGAATTGTACTCGAGCCACGTCCAGGATGCTGCATGCTTTTACAGAGGGCGTAGCGATTGACCACGGGGGCCCGCCAGGATGGAAAATATTGAGAACTATTGGAGAAGAGTGTTCCGCCGTATGTAAAGGTGAGTCGCTTCACAGTGTAGTAGACTCTTGATATTAAGTTCTGCAGAGCTTCTATCCACCCCCGTAAATAATCCATTCTACGTACATCTTTTCTCTACTCCGAAGATACACTCGGTAACCCGCCACCCCCGCCTGCCTCGAAGAAGGCACGGGATTCCGAAGCGGTCCAGGTAACAAATAACACCCTCATCTAGTTGTGTCAAAGGGCTCAACCAGTCATAGGATAGAACTAAACGGACATTCATTCACGTTCATGATCCATCGCAAATACCTTTGCTACTCACTCTCCTGCTCGAAATCCAGTTGACAGCACTCAGCATCCCTGCACTGGGCGATTGTTTTTGTTCTTTCCCTTGTCAATCGCACGCTAGTCTCGCAAGACAGGTGCATGACTTTCTCACCTCACCAGCTTGCGTAACTACGGATGTAAGACGAGCAAGGGCAATAACTCGACTTGTTGTTGCTGTGAGCACGCAGCTCCGCTCATTCTCCTCGGTCAACACTTTGGCGGATCCCATTGCGCCTCCATCTCCTAATTCGAAGGCTCACCGATGGACCCCTCGATGCTTGGACCAAATGTGACAAGCTTTTGCTCGAAGCATTCGCCGCGCCGTGCGCACGCCCAATACTACAGGCTGATGCACTATCTGTTCTTGTCCTTTTGAGAGAGGAACAGTGGGAAGACAGCGGGTCCGATCTTCGTGTATGCCACTCCCATGATTATGATTGGATGATTTCTGATTGTTTGTAGGCCATAGCCGCGACGTACCTCCGAAACGCTTTGCCAGGGTTAGATGCAAAGTTCCTCGACGAGCTGAGCGGATTTCTTCTTCGCTTGAACGACTCTGATATCAGCTACATTAATCTCCTGAAAGCTGTGGAAGAGCATAGAGCTGGTGCTTGTGTCGCGAACCCACAGCCATGGTGACCAATAGTGTTGACGAAACCTCCATGAAATGGAGGAGAGATGTGAGAAACGCTGTGCAGACGGTGATAGAGCCGGACAACCTTACGTGGGCTGAAGACGACTATATTGACGACGCGAGCTTCGCTGCACGGGTATTATCAGACATCGAGAATCGTTTCGAGAGGTACGTCTTCTCTGTTCTCGCAAGGCCTTGCTGATCTTCCTTAGACCAATATATAACCCGTCCGCTGACGGACGTGTCAAGCTAGCGAAATCTTTCGCGGCCATTCCATGTCTCCTTGCGCGACATTACAAATCCCCCATGTTCCTTCGTTCGCACTTCATTGTCCCTCGATCCGTTGAAGACCTGCCTTCTTCTTGGTGACATGTATTCTAGATGGAACTGACAACGAACCGTGACAAAAACCGTCAGTACGGAAAGCGACCTTTATTGCCCTGACGAGGAGTATGCGCCATCAAACAGTCAAGTATCAGGGTGCGGGCCTGAAGCACATCGAACAACTGGTCGCCAGGGGAATGAAGGACGTCGACAGGAATGTACGGCTAAGTGCCGGGTATGCTCACACTTCTCGAAGAGTATGCAGGGGCTGACTATGTCCGTAGACGCTGTCTCGTTGAGCTAGTTCGATTTCATCTGTGGCTCGATGGACCCGTTTCAGCGCATCTTGGTCCAATATTTTCTATACTCCAAACTCTTTTGACAAGTAAAGATGATTATCACAAGGAGACTGCTCTGATCACTACCACTGGCATTGCGAAGTGAGTTGTCTCTGGTGGCTATTCAGGGATCCAGCCAATACGTCTGCAGGCTCCCGGAACCAGATACGCTCAGAAGGTCCATTTACTGCATCCTTTCAGCGGTTGGTCATCCTAGTTTACTGATTAGGAAAACACCGCCTTCGAGCAGGTGTGTTCGGCTTACTGCTAGGTGACTGCTCTGACCGCACTCGTAGATTCAAGAGATTGCCAAGCATCATAAGAAGTCTGTTTACCACCTTCTTTCGCCGGATATGGACCTTCTTGCTCCCTACCTTGTGGGCGCCTCAAGAGCCACCCGCAAAGCACTCATCGATATATGCGCCCTGATGTCTACCCCCGCCTCTTCCTTCATCACCGTTACTCTATCCCACACTCTTCCTCATCTATTTGCAAACCGTGAACGCGACAATCTCGACATCATTTCTGTTGAGATTGACATGCGATTGCATGAAATGTTCCTCAAGCTATGCATCAAGAATCCTAGCGGAGGTCTTCATGCAGACGAAACCGGGGAAGACAGCTAAATCTCTAGCTTTTCATCGTTGATATCCTCACTCAAAGCATCGTCAAGCAGCCGAAACGATCTAGATGCACAACACGTCGTCCGAGGCCAGATTGTCGAGGTTATAGGGGACATAGTGTTAAAGCTGGGAGATCCCGACGAGGACGTGATAGAAAGTGTGCGTACATTCTACAAGTTCGTTGCACGACTTATTCACTGCATTCCAGGCGAAAGAAGGCCTTGATGAAGGTGCAACAGGTCGCCGAGAATAGGCAGAGCCAGTATAACACAGTTGATGAGGCGGTTCGAGACCTCCTTCAGCAGCACATGCTTGGCGTCGTCTCACAACTCAACGATTATTTACAAGAAGTACACGGTAAACAGACCGTCGAGTCAAAAACGCCGGATCATCAAGTCGTTAGGTGTTTTCATCGAATTGGTCGGGTCAGCGATTCAAAGCGTCTCGCCTCAGGTTAGGAATTCGTTGTGCGATGATGCACTGTTTAACAGGTTGTTGAATAGATTATGGCAACGATGCAAACATCCCTCACCATCGAAGAGCTCTCCGAGACTACTATCGATGCGTGGAACATCTTCCTCCGAGCCTTGAAATCTGAGGATCTTGGTTCACACATTGGCCCCAGCACCACATCGACATTCGTGACCCCTGCCCACATCATTCGCATGGCCAACATTCTCATCTCGGGCAGAGGACCTCGCGTCTCAATCTTTCATCTTCCTTGCCAAAAGCACCGCACCGCAGTTTATGGAAGACACAGCTGACTTTTCATTCATACCCAGATTGAAGAAACTCTGGGGGCGTGTAAAACAATTCGCGAAGGGTGGACGCCAGATCATCGACTTCGCAAGCTTTGGAGAGAATTGGTAACGACAATACTGCCGTTTCATCTTGCGGTCTTCAAGAGATGAAACTTTCCTGCTTGAGGACGACGAGCGATTCTTTAGGAACCTTACACTTACTGGCGACGCCTTCGACCCTCTTGTCGGCCATGTTATGACAGCGCTGTTCGCTGCAGCGTCGCGAGATCTTGAAGGGTCTGACAACATCCATCAGCTCGCCCTCGAATGCATAGGGGGGTCGTAGGTGCTGTCGACCCTGATCGTTTCCGGTTTGGTGGTAGCGAAGGTACCATGATTGTCAAGTACAACTTCCAGGACGAGTCCGAGTCAATGAGCTTCGCAATTCACCTCATCAAGGATGTCTTGCTGTCGGCGCCTTCCGTTCAACATGCGATATAGCGTATCAGAACTTCCTGCATATGCTATTCAAGAGCCTCCTCCGTTTCTGCCGCTTCAGCTCATCCCTCGTCACTCCAGGATCTTCCGGTGCTCTACCTATCAAGGTGCGAAATCGTTGGAAAGAACTTCCGCGGGCTGTGAAGGAAACCGTGGCCCCATTGTTGGCCGGTCGTTTTGCTTTTCAGGCCACCGCCTCAAATACCGGTCGAGCATCCAATATACCCGCGTCATACCACATATCGCGAATGGATACAAGCCTGGACGCATGTCTCTTATACCGCATCGTCGGGGCGAGATGCGCAGACCATCTTTTCCGCGTTTCACCCTGTTGTCCGCAACAAGGATGTTGGCGTGGCACATTATCTCCTACCTCATCTAGTGCTCAACGTCTTACTTTCCGATAACGAACAACATAAGACATCCAAGACATTCGGACAGAAGTGATGACCGTCTTACAAGATCAAGTGGACGTGGGTAGCACTTCAAATATTGACAAGAAGGGCCTCAGTGCGCAGGTGTGAAAACTACTCACTGCGACAATGGCCTTACTTACACTCCTCACAGGCTATCTTCATGCTTATGGATCATCTTAACAAACTGGGTACGTACTGTACGTCAAAGATGCTGCAACTAAACAGCAAACGGAAGAAAGCCACATCCGAGCCTGACCCGGGGACAGAAGAGCAGTATCAGCTCTTGAGGGTCGACTCTGTCCTCACGGAGCATTGACCACAGCCTGATGGCAAAAGCAGCATTGCGATGTAAGGCATATGCCCGAGCTCTGATGTGCTTCGAGCAACAACTCGTGTCTTTGAGGTTCACAGAAGTTGCAATGGACACGAAGGTCGCCACATACGAAATCATGCACGGAATCTACGCCCAAGCTTGACGAGCCTGACGGCATGGAAGGCATCTCAGCTCTCATAAAACACCCTCTCTAGAACACCAAATCCGGGAACACGAGAGCACCGGTCGTTGGACATCGGCACAAAGCTGTTGGGAAGTGAGACTTCAACACTCTCCTAACGATCTGGAATCCCATGTTGGTCTCCTGCGATGCTTGAAGAACCTAGGTCATTACGGTGAGTAATGATGTTTACATAGCCAAGGAAGGACTTACGCTCGGAGCAGACACTATGCGTACACATGTCGATGGTCTACTCGTCCGCAACCAAATGTGGGAACCCGAACTTTTGGACTATCAAATCGAGAGTAACTGTATTGTCGGAAACTGGGACGCAGTGCGAAGTGGTACAACAAAAGCTCACCGTCAAACTCCTCCTACATTGGTTGCTCGCACTTTATTAGCTATGCAGTCTGGCGACTCTGCCAAGGTTCAGTCGAGCCTTTCCCCTGGCGCGCAAAATCCTCGGCGCACCCGTCTCCGCTGCTGGTGCCAGAGAGTACCCGAAGATCATACCAGGCTGTCCTCGAACTCCACATGCTGCACTGAATTACAAGTAATCTTCCAGGAAGCAAGAAACTCGGGCGATTCTGTTACTCTAGAAGCTCGCTTGGATAGCCTCCAGCGACGTCTATCTACAAGGCTTGATTCCACCTTGCCAAGCTTCCGCTCTCGTGAACCTCTTCTTAGTATGCGTCGCGCCGCTTTAGCTATACAGTGCGTGTACTATCAAATCCAGCACAAGGGGTTTGCTCATCAGAGTTAGAACGAGTCAACATCACGGCGGTCCAGGAAGTACTTGGACGATCCTGGCTCTTGAGCGCCAAGCTAGCAAGGAAGGCTGGCTACTGGCAGACCGCATACAGCGCCATTCTCCAGGCCAGGACAAAACAACGCGCCTTTCTTGTTCATTGAAAGTGCTAAGCTGTCCAAGGCGACCGGAGAGCCTTTGAAAGCTTTATTGGAGGTCGAGAATTCTCTGGGAGGTCTCAATCTACTCGCGGAAATGCAGGATGACGAAATCAAGGTCAATGAAGCTGCTAAAATACTGAGATCTAAGGTCTGCATTTACTTCGTCGTGCCGTTCTCATCGCGTGGTAACGAAGCATCGTAGGTCACCACGTTGCGCGCTCGATGGCTTGGCGAACTTGAACGACATGATTCACAATACATTTTCAACGAATTTCAGAAAGCCGCCGATGCTCTGCCTGGGTATGTTTATGCTACCTTGCGTCCTACTCTCAGCTAATTCTTTGTATTAGTCGGGAAAGCGGCTGGTTCCATCTTGGCCAGTTCCATGATGAATGCGCCCACGGACTCAGGACTTTGCCCGAGGGAAAACAGAGAGCCCTACGGTGAGTGCCGTACACAGCATCAAGTAGTCAAACCTGACTTTTATTAGTCGCCTGAAAATGAACTTGTCGACGATTCGTTCCTTCGTTGAAGCTTGTGTTTGTGGTTCGAAACACGTCTATCAGGCACTCTCACGGCTAATAACGATATGGCTGAATGTTCTCGGCAACGATCAAAGCCCCGGAAGTCTATCCCACGGATGAGTGGGCCAGCATTCAAAACGTGATAACAAGGGCTATTAAGACTATTCCGCTGTACAAGGTTCGTCAATTAATGACAATTCGTCCATAATACCTGATTTCGTTCAGTGGTACATTGCACTCCCGCAACTCATTTCACGGGTGAATCACCATTGTGATAAGACATATCAAACCTTGCACCAGATCATACGTGCAGTAACCTTACAGTATCCGAACCAAAGTCTGTGGCAGTTGATATCAGTGGTCAAGTCCAATCAGACTAAGAGACGAAGTCGGGGATTGGACATCTTGCAAAAGCTGAAGGTGGTATCTTTCATTGGTTTCGACGTGTGGGACTGGAGCTCAAGTGTATTCATTAGGGTCACAAGAATACGGGTGACGTAGGACATCTGATTGACGCAAGTCTCGCTTTGACCGACGGTCTCCTGGGCCTATGTAACAATCCTATACATGGCCAAGATAAGAAGAGTAACCTGAGCATGATCAAGGTCTTCCCGAAGCTGTACGGCATGCTACCGCTGCCGGTGATATATAAGCCATTGCAGGAGTCTCTTCGAGCAGTCCTACCTTCGACACCATCTGCTGAAGCTAGCCATCAGCCGTTTCCATCTCAATGCACCCACTTTTCACGGCACGTACTCTCCTCAGCCAATTAGTATGGAGAGCGGGGGATGCTCATACCTCCGTAGAATTTGACGACGAAGTCGAGATCATGCGCTCTCTAGCCCGTCCGGTCGCAAACTCACCATTACCGGAATAGCGCGACGGAAGACGTATAAATTCCCTAGGAAAACCGAAGGATGATCTCCGCAAGGACGCACGTTTAATGGATTTCAACGCCATCCTATCAATACACAAACAGGCTCAAATCCAACTCCGAATCCCGCAGACGACAGCTGTGTATGAACGCTTTTGCTCAAGTTGTTTGTTCATGTAACTCAAATGCATAACAGGTATCAGGACGTACGGCGTTGTCACTCTCAATGAGGAGTGTGGCTTCATTCAATGGGTACCCGATACTATCCCATTGAGAAATATAATTGCGAAGTACTATCTGTCGAGAGGGGCTCCTATCTTCGTACGCAAAATTATCACGATTGATTTTTCACTTGATCTAATCTACATACCGCAGGATAAATCGAGTACAGGCCGTATTCGAGAAGCTCGGGGCGCTACGCGAGACGGACGCGGTCCAAATGTTCAAGAAAGACGTTCTAGGACGGTAAAGCTTGTCGACTACATGACGAAATGCTTTACACCTAAACCCGCCTAGATATCCACCAGTGATGCATGAGTGGTTCGTAGAGACCTTCCCCGAGGCCAGCCGCTTGGCTATCAAGTCGCATCGCGTACACTCGGACGGCGGCAGTCATGTCCCTATGGTCGGATTCATTCTTGGGTATTTTTTCCCTTCCTGTATAGCATCCACGATTCCTCCTCACTAACGTACATACTAGTCTAGGTGATCACGGCACATGTGAGAACATTCTTATGGACATGCGATCGGGTGACGTCGTACATGTCGACTTCAATTGCCTGTTTGACAAAGGCAAGACGCTCCAAACACCCAACGCGCGTGCCTTTCCGATGCCACGCAGAACATAGTTGACGGGGTTTTGCGTTACCGGCGTCGGAGGGTCCCTTCCCGAATTGCGTGTGAAATCACGATGCAAGCCCCTTCGCAACAACAGAGATTGCCTCAGCACAGTCCTTGACGCATTCATTCACGATCCATTGGTCGAGTGGCAGGGGACGAATGCGGGAAAGCGAAAGGAAACGGTAAGCGCCTGCAAGCTCGACTAGTGCGTATCTCTCGTTCACAAAGCGGGGGGGGCAGAAAATTGCGCCTGCAAAGTCGGGTTCGCGTATCGCTCTCGTTCCACATCGGCTTGACGCAAAGGAACGAGCTGAAAGGAGGGGCAATCAAGTCAAAGAGTCTACAAATTTGCTTGCCTTAGCTCAGAGTGCTCTGCAGCCTATCCGGGCCAAAGCTACAGGGATATTACAAGTCTCGTGTCACGATAAAGACGTTCCGAAAGAGATCCCCACGTCAGCAGTATGGTCGAAGTGCTCATTACCGAGGCAACATGATTTGAAGAACTTGGTGCGTACACTCTCACTCATACGTTTGTGTAAATCTGACGAATTGTCGACAGTCGAAAATGTACATCGGATGGACTCCCTTTTTCTCGAGCGTGTACCGATTTTCGCTGTTCATGCATTATGTATCGTTAGATTTTTCTGATTTCATGTATTTTAACATCGCACGAGTGCAGCATATAAAACCATGCTATATTATACACTATTGTTACAAAGACCCATAACCTAGCTATCTCCGAGGCTGCTTCTAGTAATCGCTCAAGTTCTTTCTTGTCAATGAGAATCTGGCGCCCACTTGTCCTGCTCGGCGATGACTTGCTTCTTGGCGCTTTCCAGACAGCGTTCTGACTTCATACCTTCTCGCATTTCTGAGTGAACTCGGGAACACCACCCTTGGACGCCTCAGTGATGCCGGATTTGCACTGTGAAACTGGTATGCAGGTCTGCGCTTATTCTTCGGGCAAGCGGCGTTGGGGATATGCGCCATGAGGATGTTTAGGAACGATTGAAATGGCGCTCGTGAACACACGATCTCGTCATATTACAATTAAATACCTCCCCCACCCTCTCAGGAAGTCCCCATGAAAAACGTGGACCCACATCTTCGCGGCGACGTCGAGAGGAGGATATCTCAGGTTCATTGCTACCACGCGACAGGTCCATGGGTGGAGTTCAGGTGGTGGTAAAAGGTAATAGCTTTCATGCCTCGCTGAATCAGCGACGAAGTTTATTCGAATTTGTACTTACGAACTCGCCCCATCTGTCAACATGGGATTAGAGAGAGCATTTTCGACGTGTTATAGCGACATGCAACCGCGGTCTCTGAGACTTCAAAAAGGTGCCTTGTCACAATGTCTAGGGTTTCGTCAGCTATAAATCCCACGACAAACTACATTGAGGGCTCACTCCTGGTGGGGTTCGCGTACGTATCGTGTAACTTGAATGTCACGCGTTTGATGAAAAAGCTTAGCGTCGTCTGCCACTCCCACCCACTATGTTCTCAGAATCTGGAGCGCTGCACAGATGCAGCGCTTGCGAAACTGCGACAGGTCACAACGATGTGTGTGGTCCCTGTGCACCCCCCGACCCCCCCTGATGTAGCAGTTCGCGCTCCTGTTCAGTCAGAACATTACCGCCGTATTCCCCGTAGATGACGGGTCGAAATATGCTGAGTCCCTGACGTATCGCAAATGAACAGGCCGATTCATAGCAGGAGGTATCATAGAATATTTCGTGAAGACATACGCAGTACTCGGACACGCTCGGTTGGCCATTGTCGCGCAAGTCGAGATGACCGTTCGAGCGCAAGGCGAGCCGGCGCCTCGGAAAGGGACGGCTTGAAGCGCTTGGCAGGCTGCCGCCCAACCAACTCTCCTTTATCCCCCATTCGCTTCGTGCCCGTCGTCGCCCACTACATCCTCCAAAACTTCAAGATGATCTCGTGGTCTCGTCAACAGTGTGTAAAATGGGATATATCTAAAGAGAAAACCATGTGCTGAAAACTACGGTTTCCTAGAGCTAACCGCGTGTACGAGATGCAACGGATGGTTGCAGGTACGGCGGACGAGTTGTCTCGAGGTGAAAGGCAGCGAACTGACTCACACGAATAGACCTCAGGTCCCCGCGCACCTCGTCTTCCCCGCTCGCACCTCTACGTCTGTGCGTAATAGCAAAACGGGACCGCAAAAGTCTTCTCCTAACCCGCCCTTCTCTAGACTCTTACTACGTCTTTTCACACCGTCGGCATCGGGTGGTGTCCTCTACGGTACTTACGCCTTGATCACGGTGTTTTTGTTACTGCGCTATTAAAATTTTGAACATCATCATCACTATCCTTCTGTCTCACTCGCAGGGCCCAGAAGAAGGAGTAAATACATCTATCTTAGAGGCGGAATACAACTCGCCACAGCTGCGACCAATACACTCATGCATCTTCAAACGTCGCCACGCATGGATACTTTGCTTTCCCTCGCATATGTGTGGAACGTACAAAAGTATGTACAACGGGACTTGCGCAGAGTGCTAGTCGAACGAGAAACGCTTCGGGGGGGGGGGTGTGTGTTAAGCGCTAGTTAGTAGCTACAAAAGCATGCCTTACGCTGTAGAGGACTGTAGTCCGTCTGAGTGAGGTGCAATGCCCCTGACTTAATCTAACTTAGAGTAAAGTATTATCTTTTTTGCATCACCAGTCCGGTGAAATTGAGCGAGAGCACATTGAAACGTAATTATAAATGCCGTCGTGAGCGCATGACGTTCCGTGATACGAATCGGCCCGCAATCACAACTTGTTCCGCGACCACCATCTCTACGCCCATCATGTCAGACCCATATATCGACGGAAGACCGTCAACAGCTCCTACAGACCCCAAGTCCCAACGTGAGCAGCATCAATATCAGCGCAGGAGCCGAGTACAAACGCTGACACGAGCGCAGCAAATGTCGGAGGGGCTTAAAACGGGCCCCGGCAGCCCTTTTTTCTTGCGGAACGCGGGCTCACAGGCATAATACTGGGAGGCTTCGGCTGCTGGCGTAATGGGCATACTCAATCGGTGCTGTCAAGCAAGATGACTTCACGGACGTTGACGAGGAGGCACGCGCCCTTCGCACGCTCGGGTACGGCCGTGGTGGCAGGGCGGACGCACGTCGGCGAGGCGGAACAGAAGATCGTCGAGAGCACACAACGGCCGCTCCTGGAACTGGTGTACTACTCCTATACCAGTCTCACCTAAGGCTACTGACCATCGCTCCTACGAAACCCTCGCTATCCGCTACGTCTCCCCCAAGAGGCGTGCTCGCCTCGCTTGTGTATGACCGGTTTCCCCGTTCCCTCGATCCAGACACGAGGACGTTCGTTTGGGGAGCCCCATCTGTGGGATAGGATCGGAAGTTGGAGAGATAAACCGTCACGAAAAGTCCCAGTAGGCATCGTCGCAATACACATCGCTCAAAAGTATTTAACTGCTCCATGCTCCTCGGAAGTATATCCATGTAATTCGTTCAAAGCTGAACTATCACTACACACACCAAGGCGATGACATGCGGTGGGCCGCTCAAAAGGCTGGCTTTGGAACTTGCTCTTGAATACTCTCCGAGCGTTCGTGCTCGGTTGTATTCTATTTACGCCTCATCAGCATAGTAAGGGTGGAGCTTCATGGCATAGCTGTTGATTACTCGTGTCGAATAGGAAAACCTTTGATCTCTCGGTACAATCCGAAATTGATCCACATGCGCTGTACTCGCTCAAGCAACTTAATACCAGGAGGACGGAGGTAGTACGTGTCACGCATCGCGTTAGCTTTATGACGATAATGCTGTCTCGGAGACTCAGAAAATCATCCGCCAGACTCTCTGGCCTCGCGCGCTTGAAGTCGTGCTGAATGTTCAAATCAGGGTTATTATGGGGCTATGATAACCGAGTTGATTAGGTTGCGACGACATCTCCACGACCGACCGGATGTTGTACTCAGTGCAGTGCGATCCGTGTAGCATACAATACCTACCTACATGGGTGCATCGGCTCCACTCATCTTACAGAATTCGCTGGAGGGTCTTGACACAATATATGTGTGGAGGATCAGGTAGATGGTGTCGTGTCATCGCTGTGTCAGGTAAGCGATCGACGTCTCGTGCGAGGCGGATTGGTTGCGGCAGTCCAGGTGTGCGGTGTGGTTGGCATTGGATGCTTAGTATTTGCCCCTGTTTGGTTAAAGTTCGAATTCCTGGGGGGGGGGGGGCACCGTCCGTAGATCCGAATAGACACGCATATTCGTTGACTCGGAGTATGGTAGGATGATAATAGATGTCTTCTTAGACTCATACTTACGGAAAGAAATTTAAAACCGTGCTTGTGATCGGCAAGACTTGGGAAAGACGAACGTGAGTCAAACGCCAACTTCAAAACATAGAAACATACCTTAAGCTAGACTTATACACCGCACCATTTTAGAGTACGTAGCCGTATAAACGGTGGTCAGGCATTCTGAAAGCGGATCAACAACGATGTGTTGAAGTTTGGGTGACAGGTGGTAGTTGATGAGTATTGGAAAGAAAACTGGAAAAGACAGTTTTTAAATACTGCGGTATGAATAAGAACACTTTAAGTTGGTAGCCTTTGTGAGTAGGTTCCCAAAAAAAATTTTTTAGATGTTAGTCCGGAAAGAATTCAGATACTGTGATCCAAACCCTCGGACGCGTTGATGATAGCATACATATAGTATTAACACGTCTTGCAAGGTTGTCTTTTTGATCCAAGTTTCTAGTTCTAAGTGACTATCGCAGCGTTGACACAAAAACAAAAAAAAAAAAAAATCACAAACGGCATCGATATGTTATTGCTGGGAGCTCGTAGACAGAGTTAGCCTACGATGAATTATCCTTGTAAATCACCACCTCACGGGTTGGTTTCTGCTCTAGAGTAGTCGTCGCATGGAGCGTGACTGGAGCTGACGCGATGCAGATGTAAGTACACCTTCCCGTCCTTCTCTGCCCCTGAATAGAATAGCGGTGTATTCGCATGAATCGACTTGAAATGTCATGTGCTTTATCGAGGCCATGATGAAGTCGCTAGCTGAGGCCGTCCGACTGCGAAAATCGTTTGTCAAGGCCATGTCTGCGAGCCGTGATGGCGAACCAGAGCGCCAGTAGCGAAAATCTATCCGTAAACGCAATGTGGGGGTATATATGAGACATAGCGTCAAGTCTACCTGGGAGGCACGGGGTCAATCGAGGAAAATAGAAATACGACACCACGGTTCACGGTGTGCGGTACCGTGCGGGAAAGGTCAGTATCGCAGCTGCTGAACCCGAGTTTAGACTCCGCTCAAAGGCAATCCCCCGATGACCGACGTTGACACGTCACGGTCACTGAGGTTCACAGGGCTTGAGACCTTGTCACGCGAGACTCTCCGTGTAACCATCATTATTCCTCTCTACATTGCAGGTCAAAAATCAACTCGAGATGCCAGGGCTTGAAGTCGTGTAGGCGTCAAAGGTGAGTTTTCAACTTTCCTCGTCTTGTCCAAGTGCCAGGGACGAGACTAAGCAAACATACCAGACAGCCGTCTGGACGTTCATGCAGTGTTTCTGTGTAAACAGTAACCGCTGGAAACTGTCCGTCGACATATTGGCTGGATGAAGGGTGTAATTTGCAAGTCGGAGCATTCTTCTCAACTGGTCTTGCTCGAGAAATTTCTACTTATACTGTATCTCACGACAGGTATGGTATTCGAAGGTCTTGGTTGTCGAGCCGTGGCAAGTGAGTATGCACTGCGAGTGAATCCTTAGCAAAACAAATCAGGTTGGAGGGCTTAACAATCATCTCTTCTTGAATATACACAAATCCGCGAATAAGAGCTGTGCGGTTTACTTGTTACATTGTTTGTGAACCGCGCTCGTGATGCAGACAATTCCATAAAGATTCTAAACTATCCTGCGGGCACTACAGCAATTCCAGATTGTGCGCTGCTGACCTGCAGCCTATCGGGATTTTCGCCCAAAGCAAACGTGGGCGGGAACCGCTCTTTACTCCTTGCCCATCATCCCCCCCGACTGAATTCCAGATAGTTTTGCCAGTTCATCACGCTCCGCGATATCTCACATGCAACCTCGCAATTTCGATTGGGCTGGAGGGTGCAAAATGGTGGGCTGATTTCAGGCAGGCGATGGTAGGCGAGTATGGTGTCAGCATGGTTTTGTGAAGCGTCCACTCTAAGCGGGAGGATTTGCCCCCCGTCCCGACTTTATATCTGCGGATGATCCCCTTCTGAAAATACCACCAACACCCACACCCTAATCTCGACAAACACCAATACCTACCGCAATGGCCGTCGCCCAGTCAAACGAACCGACCTTCGACAAGCCCCTGAAGCTGCCTCTGGCGCAGGAGGAGCTCAAGAGCGCATCAATGAATAATCTCCGTCCTCTCGTTACCGGAGGGAACATCCTGCGGTGGGCCGTCGAGCACATCCCTGGCCTCTTCCAGACCACGGCGTATTGGCTGTTGCCGGGGTGTGCCTCGTTGCCATCGATATGCTCTCGAAGATCACCTCCAACCCACCACCACTGATCTTCGTCGACACCCTGTACCATTTTTCCCCGAAACATACGAGCTCGTGGAGGAGGTCAAGCAGAAATACAATGTTCCCGTCACGGTCTACAAGCCCGAGGGGTGCGACTCCGTGAAGGAATTTGAGACCAAGTATGGAGAGAAGTTGTGGGAGCGGGATGAGGAGCGAATGTATGACTTTGCGGTCAAGGTATGTAAGATCTTCTTCGTCAGCAGCGTGTATGCTAAACTTCCTGCGTAGGTTGAGCCTGCACGCCGCGCGTTACGAGGATCTCGGCGTAAAGGCTGTCATCACTGGCCGGCGAGCGTCGCAGGGCGCGGACCGGGCGAACCTCCAGCCCCTCGAGGTCGACAGCACGGGGCTACTCAAGCTCAACCCGCTTTTCTCGTGGAACTTCTATCTCGTCGAGTGGGTATGTCTCGGAGAACAAGGTCCCCCGCAACAAGTGTTGCTCGACCAGGGCTACCGCAGCGTCGGTGACTGTCACAGCTACCGTCAAGAGTGGGGAATGAGCGACGGTGAGATTGCCGGCGAAAGTTGGCGCGCGGGACGCGCTGGGACACGGGGCATGCCACAAGAAGGATCGAAGACAGTAGTGTGGTCTTGACACGTGGACTACTTCAAGATGAAGGCCTCTGTTCAAAAGTAAGGTGTGTTTAGCTCTCCTATCTGCTGCGGGCACCCGCCTTATCTCATCCATGCTGTTTCTCCGTTCAGCAGCAAGAACAAGCGCAGGGCTGCTGCTGAAGCCGCGCCAGCGGTAGAAGCGTCCGCCATGAGGCGGGGGCCGATGTACTTGTATGCATGTTCTCACTGTTCGTTCCGGGTCGCGCTATCGTATGTAGATGTAATACTAGCTATTGTTCGGCACTCCCAGGACTAGGGTCTTCCATACTCTTATCCTACGAGATGCGCCCTGGGTACTCGACTGGATTGCCCTCGTCGACAGACGGCGGATGCACATTAGAATGCACTCGTTTCCTGTTCAGCGCAGGCTGACGTTCTTACCTGCCAATCGTCTGCAAGATTCGGGTCGCCGAGGCATGGTGGTTCTGAGGCTCACTGCTTATGAGAGACTGCGGTCGCCGTTGATGTGGCCTATTCGCTGCCGGGCCAGGGCCTGCGGCGTCCTCATCATTCGCGGCAAAAACGCTGCACATCTCGGAGCTCCTTCAAGTTACCAAGCTCAGCTTCATCTTCGACCATGCCTTTCTATAAAAGCTCCGTCTGTTCCTTTCCCCTCTTTACGGGCGACCACTATCCCGTGCTCGCTGACATCTCACAGTCCTGCGCTTGCTACCCGCAACATGTCCACCACCATGACCATACATCTGCCCGGCGCGGCTGCCTCCTCTGTGGTCGGAAGGTGTGTGGCCTTTCGTTGGCTTGCTGCTATTGACTCACCTAAATACCTGCAGCCACAGACGTAGAACTGTTCCTCACGTACGTATGATTCAAAGGTCGATTGAACCCTTCTAAATACGGCTAATATACTCGCCACAATAGGCTCAATCTCGAACCGGAAGCCCTGCCCCCTCACCTCTCTGCTGAACTCCCTGATTCTCTCTAGCGAGCTGCGCAAGCAGGTGTTCACACACCGAAGCGTCCATGCACGCCCTACCGCAATCTTCGAAGACCCACCCGACGATCCCCCAGTCCCGACAACGAAGCGTTTGCGTCCCCCCATCTGCACTTCATCACATATCTGACAACGCCGGCACAGGCTGGAGCATCTCGGCGACTCTCTGTTCTCAACATGATCGTAACCTCTCATCTGCAGGAGGTCTACCCTGGCCTGCGCGTTGGACCTTTCCACCGTTAGTCTTTCTGGTCCGCACCACTGCAAAACTCTATTGACAGCGTTCTCGCAGAAAATCCGGGTCCCTCGTGTGTCGTCCGGCAACTACACGCTGGCGACTATGTTGGTCCCTTGGTATCTCGCCACATGGACGCGTTCTCACACCCTCTTTCTGCTTAGTACCCGGATGTATAAGCTCAATGACCGCATTCGGAGCCACCCTGCCCAGGAGATTGCCCTCCGAGCGTCCCCTAACATCCAGGGTATGTCCAATTCTGAATGATTAGCTCCAGAAACAAGATGCTAACTAACCATCTCAGCCGATGTCTTCGAGGTATAAGATTTCGCGAACCCATCGGAACAGGACGCGGGCTGACCAACGAGGACTATGTAGGCATACGTAGGTGGGCTGTTCATGGACCAAGGTCTCGAGGTTGTGAAAGAATGGCTGCAACCCCTTCTTCGCCCCTACATCGTCGAGGCCTATCGCGTCGTGCGCATCGAGCACGGGCTCTCTCCCGACCCTGAGCCCCTCCCTCCGCGTCCCCGCAAACCACTCCCCCTCGGCACCGTCGCGGCTGACACCCAGCATTGGCCACCTCTCACTCTTCAATCAATACCTGCAGCAGAGGAACATGGTCGTCGAGTGGGTCTACACCGATAGCGCGGGCGAGGGCACTAAGACGACGCCCCGTGTGGATTGTCCTTCGCGCCATGGTCGACGAAAAGTGCTGGGGGTCCGCGGACGCGGCAACACCAAGAAGGCTGCGAAGAAATGACGAGGCCGCAAAGGAAGGCCTCCAGATGATGGGTGTGGACGTTCACCGTGAGTAGCCCGTATGTACTGTTTATTTGGTATGTCAGACGCTGATGCAAATATGCACTTTCAGGCAGCCGAGGAGCATTCATACCCTCTAAGGCACAGCGTTTCTTTCTTCAGACTTGTGCCGGATGCACTCAGCAAGCCTCGTTGGTCATCCCGCACCGGTGTGAAGAGGCAACGTACTGGCTGGGTATCACGAGTTCCTCGGTGGCTCTTACGGTTCCGTCTATGAAATATATCGGAAATCTGCTCTATACTCTCTGATCTTTGTACTATATAGTGGCCTCGACTCCTCATTCTTGTAACATGTACTACCCGTTATTCATGGCGCTTTATTATCGCGCGTGCTAATGACTGTGGGAACTTGAGTCAAGGGAATGGGTGACAGTTACTACTTACATTGTCACAGAAATAAGCTTCATAAGCACGCGCTTGTCACAGACAGTAAGCACTCATGTGACATGATCAGTAGCGAGCGTTACTGGCCCCTTACCCGTTCCTTACTTTCGTTTACCACTACAACGGATTCGGTGTATCCGACCGAAACAAATGCAGCAGAGCCGTGTCACTCTCAAGGCGGAGGATGCGCCTCCACCTGAGCCTGCACCCACCATGGCCGCGCCGCCGCGGAAACTCGAGAACGCGGGGGGCAGGGAGTACAAGTACTTCACCGAGATCTCGCAGATGATGTTCGTGTTCGGCGAGGTCCAAGATCCCATGCCAGAGACCGTGAATCTAGTCGAAGACATCGTGCGAAGTCAGATCATTGAGCATGAGACTGGTTGAGTACCCTGGTCTCTCGTTGCTCGGTGGCCGTAAAGCACTAACATTAGCGCAGATATTGCAGGCTCGAATGCTGGCCTCCCGCCGAGGGGCACGCTACCTCTCCGCGGAGGACCTTATATTCCTATTCGCCAGGACAGAGCGAAGGTTAACAAGGTTACGGACTTATTTGTCCTGGAAGGACGTGCGAAAGCACGCAAAGGACTCTGGCGGGTCGACGGCCGAGCGGTGCAGAAGTGGACATACAGCCCGATGAAGGAGCGGACGGTGCGTGCTTTGGACCGTTACTCATGTATGGTGATCTGAACTCGTTCGTGCAGATAAACTGACGGCCAAGGCGCAGAAGATCACCATCAAGCTACCATGGGAGATTATGACCATGTTCTCGGGACGTTCTACCCCACGGACGACGAGGAAGACGAAGATGATATTGAAGCCCATGAGGCCTCAATCCAGCGACTGAAGGCAAGACTCTCTCCGCACTGCCTCATCGTTCTCTCGTATTGAACTTGCAACTAGGAAGCTGATGATGCTACGCGTCAAATGACAAGAGAAGAGTATCAGCACTACTCCGACTGTCGACAGGCATCCTTCACATACCGAAAGGGTATGTAGCCCAACGCGTCTCAAAGCCATAAGCCACTCACATTCTGTATTAGCGAAACGTTTCAGGGAGTTCCTCAACCTCCCAACGGCCCTGGATTCTCAAGGCCAACGACGACACTGTTGATATCGTCGGCTTCTTGGCCTTCGAAATGGTCCGTTCACTCACCCTTGGCAGGCCTCGAGGTCAAGAAGTCCCTCGAGGGGATCTTATCTTCGGGAAGACATCTACACGACGCATCTCCTGTCCTAGGGAAGCGTAAGAACCACAGGTGGCCTGGTGGCGATGCTAAACGCATGGGTCCCGGCGTGAGGAGTCCCGAGCGAGGCTGAGGAAAATCCCCTCTTCCGACTTGCTCCCTATTCGTCGCGCCACCTGAGGCCTCTGCCCTCATCGAAAAATCCCATTGTGCGGCGAGCGCAACAATTCAGGCCATGCCTTCACCGCGCATGCAGGGCGATGTGTGCCCAAACGGAGATCTGCAGGCCAATGCGCTGACCTGGCGGGGGGGGATCATAAGGAAGACTAGGCCAGAACCAAGCACCCCCTATTTGATGTTACAACTCGCTGTTGCATACTTCCCCCGCCAGCACCATTATTTTTGGATCCCGTCCTGCATTCATACAGTCCATTGTGAAGAGTTATGTATCTTATCGCATAATCCTGTATCCATACCTATACGTATTTTTGGGGAGTTCATATGGAAGGTTGATACAACGCTCGGAATACAATGCGGCTTCCTGACAGTCAACTCACTGCCGCATGCTCGTTTTGGTAAAAGTCGATGACGTCAATGAATATAGTTTGGTGCTGCACTACATTCAGTAATGTATTGGATAAGTAGCGCTACTTATCCCGTGATTACCTGCTTCGGTTGAAATCATCCTTCAATGACTCCGCCCCCCCCCCCCTGCAGCGGCCTGGGTCTCTCGGCTCTTGGTTTAATTCCAAACAGGTACCCCATACACTCGTGTTTGCCCTCGACTCTTCTACGGAGTGGTTTTGTGAAGGATTCTGACCTTCGAGCAGCCCACTGATCTTAATGTGACGCGTCGTCTGTATGGTTTAGCGACACATGGTGTCGTGGCTTCTCGAACAGCTCATGCGCCTAGACGGAGCCATTCTCCACATTCCTCACTCATCCATCTTACCCTCATAGGTGCAGGCTCCAAGTCGGGACCCTTATTGGCATTGGGGCGAGATAATCTCCGTGGACGATACAGTCCGACGAGGCTCTGGGCAGTGCTCTCTCCCAGCTCGAGCGGTCCCGCGAAGACCTCCCTCCCTCCATCTGCCCTCACGGGCCACCTCAAGATCTCGCCACCGTCTCCGCTCCTTACGGTCTCTTCCCGTTTCTCAAGGGGAGCGGTACGCGCATCAGCACATCGCGCTGCGAGCTTTGCACACCGGCCGCAGAGCTCTGGCGGCGCGTTCTACGACTTTAGCCGCGCGGTATGGGGCCCGGGCGGGAGGAGGACAAGCGGAACGCTGCGCGATACGTTCTTCCCGAAACGGCGAAGCCCTCTGCATGAACTTGCGATGCCGAGCAGTGATACAAGATTCCGGATGACCGGTCGCGAAGGGCGCATGCAGACCACGCGAAGGCGCGTGCACGGCACGGCTCTCTTAAGGCACTTGCCTCTAAAGCTCGACTTGACGCGGATCCTTGACCTGCCCATGATTGCACTGATTAAACGGCCAGACGCGAAAAAGGCGAAGGATTGTGAAAGCCTTGCTCGAGACAGCAAGACGTTGCTGATTCTCGAAGAAACCTCTAAGTCCCTCATGAGTGCCATAATGCATACAACCATGATGAGTACTAAATGGCATTCGTAGTGGACTTGATGTAGGCACCCGCGCCTAGTGTTTAAGTCTCGTCTTCCAGTCCCTCCAGTTAAAAGCTCACCGCACCAGGATATTTGGGCATACTGCCCTCCAGGATCCCATACCCCAGGACTGGACCTTTAACGTCAATCCTCGACCATGATTCAAAACGAAGATGGGCACCATACAACACTTGGTAGCAAAACAAGGAAGAGTCTTGAGATCCGCCCAATCAACACCGACCAGTCCGATTCCCCGAGCAAGTTCCCCTCAGGCCAACAGACAGGAGGTCTACGCCCGTCAGGTCGGGTGACGAGGTGATAAGCTTGCCGGCCGTGAGGCGTCTCTCGGAGAACCACCAAAGGTAAGCCCCGCCTCCCCTCCCATAGCACCCAGTACTCAGGCGCAACCAGGTGTCTCAAAGACATCACACTGGACGATCCGCCCAATCGCGCCTGGCACCTCAACGGCGCATGAACGGCGCGGGAAAGACAACGCTCCCTCGCCCCGACTCACGGACGAACACCCCGCAATCCTCACACCCACGTCCTCGCGCCTCGCGCTCTTCGACCTTCCGCCGGCCCAGCTGGCCAACCCCACGCGCTGCACGGCGGTATCGGGCGCGTCTCGCCTGTGCACCCCGCCCGCTGCCACCAACGCGTTCCCGCGCGGGTGCGCGGCTATGAGCGATGGCTGACGCCGTCTTCTCAAGCGGTACCGGTTCGATGGGCCGCGTTTGTCCCTCGCGGCACGCCGCGCGCGTCGGGGTTCGGCGCGGACGGTGCGTGGCATCTCGAGTCCTTGGCTGGCATCAGAGGACGACACGGTTGCGCGTAGGAAAAGGGTCGAAGCGAAGGTGCTCACGTCGCGCTGGGGCCTGCGGCGTGGCGTGGGGAGGCGGACAGTGAGTGGGCTGCGCACGAGGCGGAGGCAGTCTTGCGGAGCAGGGCGGTTTGCTGATTTATCGCCTGGGGAGCAGTCGATGGTGTATGCGGATGCGTTGCGGCTGGTGGGTACGGGCCGCCGCTAGTCCTCTGGGATGAGGAGTGGGCGTGGGGGATTGGACGAATGGGATGAGTGGAAGGCCGCGAGGGCGTATCTTCGTGCAGGGTGCACTCCCAAGGATGGATCTCAAGGTCTATGTTGTGTTGTAATATATGTATAGGTCCATTGGGGATAGAGAGGTCCCTCTGGACTTAGGGCCCCAGATGTTGTTTCAGCGCTTCCACCTAGAACAGGGCATGGGTCGGATAGAGTAAATGCTCGATTTATTGCACTGGAGACAGGATTTTTTTTCATATCTCCAATAATAACGTGCGCACAGCATGGCTGGATCTGGTACACCCCGGTCAGTTACATACAATGATCATAATCCAAATAATCTGCAGAAACACACAAAGGGAAAACCAAAATAAGATGACTCAGTTGCCCGATGACTGTTCTACCTTGGACGTCTCCTCGACTGTATGGCTCCCACACCTTCTCTTTTGGCCCCAGTGAGGCGACGCAGAAATTCTTCTCTCCGACATCCTCGCCGTGTTTTGTCTCGCCGGCTCCAGCCAGCCTTTGCAGCATACAGCCCGTGTCCACATGTACTCTCCGCATTCCTCTTGCGACACACCAAAGGTACGGGCAATACCGTTCCGACCATGGGTGTAAGTATGCGGCCTGACCAGTGGGAGCCGAAGAGGCCTTTGGAGATCAGGTGTGGCAACGATACCCACGGTGCCATATGGACGAAAGGAGAAACGCTTGGGAGTTACTTCTCTGCAAACGACTAGAGGAACATTATTTGTACTGTCGGCAAATGAAAAGAGCAATAATCCTACCTGAATCATGAGATGTCGTTGTAGTACCGACGCGGCTCGTGCGGCTGCGGGTAGCGTGAAGCCTTGGTCTTGAGACCCAGGTCCGTCGAGATCCGTTGGGCCACTGTCTACATGACCAAGGATAGCACTGACAGGACCTTCGCGTCTCGCCAGCGTCCTTGGCCTTCTGGAGCAGCGGGCAAAGTCTAACGCACTTTCAGCATTCATCCAGTTGAAAATAGAGGTTATGGACGCACTCATACGCAAACCGCCACCTCGCATAGTAGTGCAAAGCAAGCTTTACATCAATTCCCTCGTCCGGTCTCCGTCCTCCCCTGCATCGTCAACATGCCGGGGCTCATGACGAGAAAGTTGACCTTCTCAAGCCTTGCATTGAGCTCCGCCGTTCGTGCGGCGCACATTGCGCATCAGCGAGATATCGCACTCGACAACTCGTGTGTCGCGCCCGCCTGGCCGGGCGGGGGCAAGCTCGCGAGCACGTGGCCCTCCGCGGCGGCGCGGTTGCGCCCGACAAGGATGTGATCTGTGCGCGTCGCCGCTGCGGTGTCGCGCGAGCATCTGCGCAGCCATGCCCGCGCCGATGCCGGACGTGCCCCCGACAAAGATGGCGGTGGGGGCGATAGGGGAGGCTGCTACCTATGCCGAGGTTGGCGGCGGCGAATACTTTGAAGGTTGGGCATTGGGTGGTGGTTAGGACAATGGATGGTGAACGAGATGGACTTGGGATGGTGAGGCTAGTTTTTAATGGGCCAAGTCGGCCATGGTGCCGACCATGCTCGTCACCAATATGCGGGAGTGTCAGAGGTGAGAAAAAGGCCGACACGGCGATCAGGGTCTTTGGGTGCCGGGCGTCCACGTCCTCATTGCCACACACCATCACCGAAATTCCTCAAAATTACTGGCTATATGCAGGCTGCGCTGCGTCGTGTCGCGCACGCAGCGGGCGTTCTCTTCGGACACCACTGGCCGTTGCAGCGTGCAGCCCGTATGGCTCGTTGTTGTCCGCAAGGCTCGCACGACAAGACCATGGCAATTCATCCCCTCGCAGGCCGTAGCTTCGTCTCACGCGCAGCGAGCACGGAACCCAAACGGAAGACGGACGAGGACATTCAGACTCGAGCGACGACGGCGAATACGCGATAATCGGGGCGGTCCCCAAAGACCCATTTATGCCCGAAACCCGATCTTCCCACTCCAGCGCGAGCCCTCTCCCCTCCACAACCCATATTTTTGCCGCCCACCATACGCGACGCCCTGAGCGAGCAGTAACAACTCTACAAGGGACACGGGGCACTTTAATACCGAATCGTGGACCGGAGACGGGCGCATTGCGCTGGGCACAGCGACGCGGGGTCGACGGAGAAGAAGCTTTTGCGGGCGGGCGGCGGGGCTCGCGCGGGCGCGTGCTGAACTCGGCGGGAAGCCTTGTCATGGTGAGTGCTAGATTAATCTCGTGTGTACGGGTCTCTGAATAGTGTAGGAAGGCGTCACGACGGACGAGATCGACAACTATGTGCACAACCTTATCCTCGCGAGCGGCGCGTAATCCGTCGTCGCCCGTTGCACTATTCGGGGTTCCCGAAGTCGTGCTTGTACCAGCGTGAATAATGTTATCGTCCATGGAATACCGGATGGGTACGTACGTTCACTTGCTTTCTTATATCTAAAATAGACTGATACATATCAGACGACGGCTACGGGACGGAGACATCGTCAATATTGACATTACCGTCTACCTAGACGGGTACCACGGAGACACATCTAAAACCTTTCTCGTCGGCAACGTCGTACGTGAACACCCTCTAATACCATGTTTCTGCCCTCACAACGGTTCCCCTGTGATCAGGACGACATTGGACGCGACCTCGTCAAAGTCACAGACGAAGCGCTGGAAGCGGGCATCCGAGTCTGCGGCCCCCGGCAAACACTTTAAATGGATAGCCAAAGCCATCCGCGAGGTCATAAAAGACAAAGGACTACACAATCTGCGCGGGTTTCACCGGACACGGTATTGGGACGTTGTTCCATCGACCGCCTGTGGATATGGCATGACGGTACGTTCAGATTTCATCCCACAGAGACGCACGAGGCTCACGCGGCGTAGTAAACGACGAGCCTGGCGTCATGTTGCCAGGCCAATTGCTTTACGATCGAGGTGCGTGCTACTATCTCACGCCACAGCTCGATCACAACTGACGGCGAGTCCTGGCAGCCTGCGGTCATCAAAGGCTCAAGCGGGTGATTTTATGACTTCGGCCGACGACCGAGTGGACGACGTCATCTACGGTACGTACATGAAACTTTCTCACAATATGACGTACTCACCGCGGATAGAACTGGGCGAGGGCTGCTCAGGCTGAACATATGGTCCTCATAACAGAGACGGGCGCAGACGTGCTCACTCGCGACGAAGCCGCCAACCGGCTTTCGTGATGATGTCGCCCCAGCTAGATTTATGTCGTACATCTATATTACACATTTTAGCATGCAGCCGCGCCGCCTCAGGTCGACACACGGTGCACAACCTTCTCGCCGCTGGCCTTGCCCTCCCTGAGGTACTGGAAGCCCCCGCGGATACACCGTCGAGCCCTTTTCGCCCCTCGATGAGCTTCGTCGGGTTTGGTGTAACCTGGCCTGCGCTGACGAGCTCGGTCACCTTTTTCAGGAAATGCGCATGTGCGCGCACAGCGTCTTTCCGCCCACTTTGACGCCATATGGCGGGTACGGTCTTCCAGCAAAGTCGTACAGTGAACATAAAAAAGATGGATCGCTTATGCCCAGGAAATGGAGCGCGTAATTGATGGAAAATACATAAGAAATGTAAAAAATGGTTTGAGACCATGAAAGAAATAGCCATTAAAGCGTCGCTATATACTAAATAAATAGCGTCACGCGTCTTCCGCACGTTAGCCAAAGCGAGCTTCCGACGTAGAGTCCGCTATGGACACTAACATTAAGAGCTGTGTAAAACATACGCAGCACTGTTACAATCTGGCCGTAGAGCCACGGCCTCGTCGTACGTAGCGGCCGAGGATGGAGATGAGCTCGCCGCCGCTCGCGCCAAAGGTCTGCACGCTAAAATTTCTGCTGCGGACACCTCGGAGATGGGCGTCGAGGCCTACGGCCCCACGAGCGCATTATTTTGTGAGCTCCTTGATCTTGTCGATCGAGCTGGGGGTAATTGTACTGCGTGCGGCTCGTGAGCGGTGCACACGGGAAGGGAAAGGAGACGCGTACGTCAAACAGACGGCGTCTGCGCCGAGAGAGTACTTGACGAGCTCGTGGTTGCGCGAGGAGGCGGTCCGTGACGACCTTGTAGCCTGCGGCGCGTGTGCGAGCTGGATGGCAAACATGCCGACGACGACCTGGCGTTTCTTCACTCAGTCTCACAGGACCGGAGCAGACGGTCCCTTTGTGTTCCTTTGGGCAACTCACCGCTTCCGCCGTACACGAGCACCCATCATTACTCCTTTTCAACTTGCTTGGGCGGCTCAACAAGGCCCCAACCGTCGTCGGGGATGGAATAGCGCCTGCACGGCCCGTCCAGAACCTTGACATACCTGCTCGAGTAATTGCCCAGGCAGACACAGCGTATCGACACTCACGAGCAGCCCATTCGTAGCCGCGCCCTCGTGCGACAGTCCTGCGGGGCACTTGCCATGCGAGCTCAGCGGTGGGTCTTGACGTATTCGGCAAACGCGCCGCGGTCGGTATATGTCCCGCCGTGCACAAAGCCCGCGGACGTGGTCGCCGACTGGTTGCGTCGCTGCGCGACGTTTCGTTGCCGACTTGACGACGTGCACCGCACTCCAGTCGCAGCCCGCTGATCGTGCCGGCGTGCTTGAAGTTCACGACGTCTATGAAAGCGGATTAATTGGTGAATCTATTGTCTTCTATTGTGCGGCCAGCGGGCGGGAGACGCACGTTTCCAGTCGGTCGGGTTCTGCGCGATCGCGACGACCTTGACGAGCACCTCGTCGTCGTCGATCTCAGGCACAGGAAACGTCCAGCACCTTAGGCGGTCTGGTCGTCCTGCGTGATGACGGCCTTCATAGTCTCGGGGACGGTCTGGGGACATGGTGACGATTGCGAGGCGTATGCGCGGAGAGGATGTGGAGGATGGATATGTTTGATTTGGTGCCGTGGGGCCCTCGAGGTTATATATGTCGCCGGGGGGGGGTAATCCATTTCGGAAAGTGTTTTCGATTGACGAAACTTTACTCAGCAGCTCGGAATCCCGTCAGTCTGCTGACCCCAGCCCGCTTCGTCACCGCATCAGAGCCAAACCACACAACCTGCTACTTTGGGCTTTTTTTCACCTCCGGAAGGAAGTCGTTCGCACGCCCTCTGCGTACTCGGCTTAGGTAATCCAGACATAGCGGACCTGCTCGACGCCGTTTCCCCGCGGGGCGCAGATGTTGCTGATGACGCGGGCGGGGATTGTGTGCATTTACTCACTGACTAACGTCGTGCCCGCCTGTGAGCGAGCCCGAAGCAATGTTGTGTAATGCAGTGGCTTTATCCCCATGGGATTCGAATTAGTCGGCCCGCCGCTGCGTATAGCGGGGCCCGGTGCGTTTGTAGAGATTGTCGTGTATTTCGATGATGTGGATTGAAAGAGTGATTTGTTCAATGTAAGGGAGAAGGTAGTCGGTGTGTACCAAAATATTCCCTGGAGGGAACATGGTGGTAAGCGTCATAGCCGCACGCGCCACGCGAAGACGCGCAAGGCGCATTTGATCGCTTGAAACTGGACCCGCCATGTCCACCGCGACACCAACAACCACAAACGTGAAAGTGTACGCTCTCTCGGTGCTCAAGCGGTGGGAATAAACGTACTTATTGCTGTTTCGTACCAGGCTTACCGTAGGGTCTGCTGCAGGAGCTATCCGCGAGCTGTTCAGCAAGATCCAGGCCATTGACGCAAAGCATGGCAAGTTTGACCTTGTGCTTTGTACAGGAGACTTCTTCGGACCACCAAAGGATGAGGGGGAAGAGTACAAGGATGACGATGATGTTATGCAGCTTCTGAATGGAACACTGGATGGTGAGTGCTGGTGCTGTCGCGGGGAATTGGTCTCTTACACAAAAACTATAGCTCCTCTGGAATGCTTCATTATGCAAGGAGAGCATGCGTTGCCACCACCGGTCATTGAAAGGTTTGCAAAGGCGGGCGGTCAATTGTCGAAGAACGTCTTCTTACTCCGTGAGTACCGCGCCGAAAGTATCGGAGGCGTTCTTGACTGTTCTTTCTAGACAAGTCCGGGGTTTATGACGACCGCACACGGACTTCGGGTAGCCTGCCTTGGAGGGTGTCTTCGAGCCAAACCTATACTCGACTTCCGAGTCAGTCCATGTGAGTGTATGCGTCTCTCCCTCTTACCGCACTGTTCAACATTATACTATAGGGCTACACGTCGCCATACTTCACGAACCTCACAGTCGAGAAACTTATATCAAACGCCCATGACGCAAACTGCGACATCTTCCAAAGCGAAAGACAACACTTACGGCTCCCTAGCAGCAATCAAAGCTTCCACGCCGCCAGCTCGCAAAACATCGACATCCTCCTCACAAACACCTTCCCTTCAAATATCACCGCATTCCCTCCGCCCCTCAGCCGTCACCATCTTTCCCCTCGCCTGCGGGTGCGGACCCTGTATCCGAGGTTGTACGGCGCACAAAACCGAGATACCACTTCGTTGCGGGTGGTGGCGCGAGCGCGACCGACGTACCCCTGTTCTGGGAGCGGGAGCCAGGTGGTATGGGACGACGAGAATGGGAGAGTCATGAAGATTCGTGAGCTTGGGTTCATTTGGACGGACGCCGGAGTCGGGAAAGAAACAACGCGTACGTGCTATTTTTTCTTCGAATTTCTGAAGACCCAGTACTGACCAGCTCATTTAGTGGTTCTATGCGTTCTCAATCGCGCCACAGACACCAACAACACCGCCGCCTCCAAGACCCGCAAATGCGACCAAGAACCCGTTTACTGAGCGCGTTTGTACCATGGTCAAAAGCGGCCGATGCACGTTGACGACGCTGGAGAGAACTTCCGATGGGGGACTGTCAAGGGGGCCAACAAGCGGAGTAGAACCGGTACGTAGGACTTCTTCCTTCCAGTCCCCTGCACGTATTGACGACTAGGGTACAGAGAGCGGTGAGCCTGGTAAACCGCCACCGGGCTACAAATGCAAAATCTGCGAGTCAGAAGATGTACGTCGACGGTCCAGCCCTTGCAGGGGACCTACCAGTCTGACCTGAGTGTATCGTGGTTCAGCATTTTATATCCGACTGTCCAGATCGCGCCAAGCCGCACGAAGGCTATGTTTGCAAAGTATGCAAAGGCGTGAGTGCTTCTATAGCATTTTGAATGTCTGGCACTGGCACTGAAACAATCCGGCCTGGTAGACCGATCACTTCGTGCGCGACTGTCCCCGTCAAGAACGCTGTTGGCGATACAGGCGGCAAAAAAGCCTCGAGAAGGGTATGTCTGCAGAGCGTGCGGGAGTGAAAACCATTACATACAAGACTGTCCCTCTGCAAATTCGAAGCCGAGGGGCGGCCCAAGGCACCCAGTGAAAGAGATTGCCCGTGCGTGTTGGCATTTCCGCACGAAACGATTTTGCTCATGTCATCCGTATAGCGGATTCGTGCTGGTTCTGTCTCTCAAACCCAAATCTCGCGTGAGTGGCCGTCTTCCTATCCAACTCTGCTATGGACGAGCTGACATCACCTCAGGAAACACCTCATCGTTTCCATCGGAACCGAATGCTATGTCACACTACCCAAGGGCCAAATTGTCCCAACCCACAACGCCTCTGAATACCCCGCCGCGCGCGTCCCCTCGGTGCCAGGGGGCGGTCACGTCCTCATCGTGCCCATCACGCACTACCCGACCTACGCGACGATCCCCGGCGACCTCGCGGGCCCCATCGTGGACGAGACAGCGCGGTACAAGGCCGCGCTGCACGCGCTGTACGCCAAACACGGCGCGCACGCCGTCGCGTTCGAGGTCGGTCGGCTGAGGCGCCAAGGGCGGGCACGCGCACGTCCAGGTCGTGCCGGTGCCCAGCAGCGTCTCTGCCGACGCAGTTGCGGCGGCGTTCCAGCAGGAGGGCGCGCGGACGGGCGTGGAGTTCGAGTTTGGGATGTCACTACCGAGACGGGCCCTGGCGATCGCGGGTATTTCAAGGTGGACTTGCCGGATGGGCGGCATTTGGTGCATTGGATGAAGGATGGGCTTCCGTTCAGTATACAATTTGGCAGGTGAGGATTCCGTTGGCAATTACACGGTGCCTACGCGCTAACTATCCGATCCAACAGACAAGTGCTCGTGTCGCTCTTGGGCATCCCGGAGCGGTTTGACTGGAAGGACTGCGCGCAATCCGAGGATGACGACCGACAGGATGCGCAACAGTTTAAGACGGCATTTGCGCCTTTTGACCCCTCTTTGTGATCGCGGCAAGTCGATGTCTTCTGTAACATACCGAATGCTCGCCATCTAATCTGCAGCGGCTTCCCGTGGTGATTTCGCATCGTTCGAGCAGTGGCAAGTAGTATCCGATAAAACTGGTTAATGCCAGCGTATGATATTGCGCTTCAAACCGCTAATCCAGAACGGCCGCAACACCTTTGGAAGGCTGATGGCTTCCAGCGCGCCAGCTTCGTTGTAGCATGCACCGTTTTTCCAACAGCGCGACGATCAGTCGAGGCACAGCGACCGCGGTTCCGTTTGAGTGTGTGTAGGTAAGGGAGGGTGTCTCCTTGCCCCTCGACCCTGTCTTTTGAGCGGATGTTCAACCGGCGAGCTTGGTAATCCGTGCAGTTGGAGGTGGACGAAATCTCGCCCATGCGTTCCGGCCAGGCATCCACGCTTCGATGTCGTACTTGCGGTAGGCTGACGCACCCAGCTCTTCCGTTGGCATATCGAGAACACTGCGAATGATCAATACCATCTCATGAATAAATCAAGAAAGTGCTCTCACCGGAATGACAACCCGAGACTTTCAAATAGTTTGATCTGCAAGCTCTTGAACTCGTCCATCATCGCCTCGCTCTGGTCCGGCGCAGTGACCGCAAAGAGCTCAAGCTTCGTGAACTGGTGTACACGGTACAGCCCACGCGTGTCCGCACCGCGCGCACCCGCTTCAGCGCGAAACGCGTGTCCGAGGCCAACGACCTTCTGCGGGAGCGCGGCGCGGGGTATCTGCTTGTTAGCAAACATGCCCCCCAGCGGGATCTCAGCCGTTCCTGCGAGAACAAGTTCGTGGTGCCGCGCAGAGCCGGCGTCGGGCGGCGCGAGGACGTTGGAGACGTGGTACATTTGCGAGACCTTGTCCTCGTCGCGGTCGCGCGGCTGGAAGCCACACCGCGCTGCGAGTTCCCGTGCGTACGACGTCTGGTGTTGTTACGGGCTTGAAGCCGTGCGCGATTGCGATTGAGTATGAGTAGTTGACTAGCGCCATTTCGAGCAGCGCGCCCTCGTTCGTGAGGTAGTACCACGACGAGCCGGTTGTGACCGCGCCTGCTTCCAAGTCCACGAGCTCGAGCTCCCGCGCGATAGCCAGGTGGGTCCCTATTCTTGTCTGCCGCATGTAGCGGAAGGCCCTGTGTCGACAGAACCTTTGCATTCGGTTCAGGCCCGACAGGCGAGTCGGGTGATGTGTGTCGTTCGGTATCCTCAACGCCAACGTCTGGATCTGGCCCACGAGCTCCTGCTGTCTCGTCCTCTAGCTCTTTCAGGTGCACCTTCATCTTCGCCGCTTTCTCCAGCGCAGCCGCGTCTTTTGACTTGACCAGGGACTTACCGAGGACACTGCGTTCGTGCCGCGCCTGGCTGATCTCCTGCTGTACCCTCCGCTCCTCCGCGTGCAAGCTCGCGATGCGCTCAGCAGCATCAGGTGGAAGAAGAGCCTTGCGGACCGCAATATTGTGGGTTTTAGCAGCGATGTTGTCGCATATTCCGCGCAAGTCCAGTTTCGGAGGAGGAATTTAGCGACCACCACGTCGGTCTCGGAGGCTTCGTAGAGTAAAAGTCTACATGACGCGCCTGCGGATGCGTGAATGACGGTAAGAGACAGCATATGTTGGCATATCTTACTATGCGTCTGTATCGTGCGTGCTGTTGAGCGTAGCCATGTCTTCGCGGACATTGTACCGAGTGAGAGGCAGACTGAAGGCGAATTCCGCCCCGAACGCGTCCGGGGTTGACCGTGCCCCTGCGCTTCATATCCTCAACTTTATTCCAAACTCGTGACTTCAATCTTTTGATGACCAAAAAAAACTCATGACAGCTGTCTCCAACGTATTTTCATGATACGATGCAAAGAAATGTAGTAGTTGGCGAAAAATAGCACTGAGGTATAGATAGTGATACAAATGCAACAAATATCCGGTCCGGACATCCCAGAAAGCAAGCCTTGCAATGAAGTGTCATCTAGACAAAAGGTCGTAATAGCGATGCATACGAGTATATGCAAGTAAAAGCAGAAATATTAACTAGAAAAGCTAATGTGCCAGAGTTAAGTAAAGCCCAGCTTTCGTTTCAAGTGAGTACACATACCACATCAAACACCCCACTCCTCGATGCCCCCGCTACCAAACCCCGAGTTTCTCGGCGACCAAGCCGAAGCGCGACGCTCCTCATGCCGCACATACGACGGCACATTCGAGCCACTGAGCGTCGACGGCCCGATGAGCCAAGACAGCCACCCAGAGGGCGCATCGCTCGAGTCGCTCTCACCCGCCCTGCCCTTGCCCTTTCGCCTCGACCGCGAACGCGAGCGCGAGCGCAACGCACGACTTGTCCTTCCCGCCCTTGTTACTTGACTCGGGCGGCTCGATGAAGGACACGCGGTTCGGCGTGGACCGTCCGGACGCGGTGTAATATGCCCATCGCGTCCGATACGCTCAGCCAGCTGCTGCTGAGCGAGAGCGCGGGGTGGGGATGTGGGTGTCGGGGGTGCGGATCGGCCGCTCCGCCCTTTGAGCGCGGAATGGCGAGGGGGACTGGGTGGGCGCGTGGATGATGTGTGCCGGCCTTTGGTGTACAGTTTCGAGACGTGTGCGGTTGTTGTTGATGCGTCTGCGACGGGTGCAACAGGAGGCGGTCGAAGGAAGGAGGGTCGTGATGCCTCCTCTCTTTCTGCTTCTCCGGGGACAACGGGTTGTTTTCGAGGATGTCCGTAGGTATGATACTGTCCGTCGACGTGTAGGTCTTCCGAAGATGAAGAGCTCGAGGCTGACGGCAGTTCGATGATAGGTGGGGTGTCCCATATCCGCCGTGCGGACGCGGGAGACCTGTTCGCAGAGTCTTGACTTTGCGATCGTGATGTGCCGAGACGCGGGGAGCTTGCGCGTCGCGACTTTCGGGTGATAGTAGAGGTGCTTTGCACTACTGGATCCCCGGCGAAGGAGTGAAAGAAGATGGTGAAACCGGCTAATGACGTAGACCCTGAACGAGACCGTGTAGGGCCTGCGACGGAGGAGAGGATGTCGATTGCACGTCGGGGCAAGTCACTTTCTGAACCGACGTCATGTAGAAGGAAGGGTCGTTTGTGGGAGGTTTCCAAGGGGAGGGGAGTGGGTATATGGCGAGAAGAGCGAAGACCGAGGGTGGGCGGTAAGGTTATCGAGGAGGGGTCGTCGGATGTGTCTATGTACATCGTGAGGGCTCGAGGTGGAGGGGCAATCAGGTCGTTGCGGTCGTGGGCAGAGAGGTTGAGGCTAGCGTTCCGTAGGTCCAGGGAGGGCCTTCTTCTATGTGTTTCTGGCTATCCGTTCTGCCCACTGACGACATAGAGCTGGAAGCGGGCAGGCTCTGGCTGGTGCTATCCTCGGACAAGCGACTCGACTCGCCACCCACCGGCTCTCGCGCTCTCAAATAGCCCCTCCCGCCAGCCGATATCTGATCCAGGTCCGACTTCCAATTGCTCTCTTTGGTGATCCTCGACGTAAGATTACGTGCGTGTGCTTCTAATGAAGCATCTTCGCCGACTGGGCCGCCCGAGAGCACGTTGCTGAGCGTCGCTTTCGCGTAGACATAGACGACTGCAAAAGCGCATTCGACATCTCTAGGGCGTGTACACTGCGTGCAAGTAGTGAGTCGAGGTAAGGGTCAGTAGAGGCACTGCGTCGCGACTTTATGCGTGACGAGGATGATCCCAATGGTCGCCGTGCTCGCCGCGGAGGGCAGGTCAACGGATGCGAGGGTGGGGCTGCGTAGAGGATTTGAGACTCGTCGTCCTCACTTGTGTCTTCGTCTGCCTCTTCCGCGCTGTCTGGGTACTCCGGAGGTAGGTCTGTCGGGTCGTCAACGAGGACAAACTGCCTTTGCTGCAGGTTCGGCGATGTATAGACGGGTAAAGTAGTTACGGCAGAGTCTGAGGATAACCGCAAAGCTGAGATTCGCTTGCGGTGGACCCTGCGCATTGGTGGAGAATTCATGGTCAAGTATTGGGTCTTGTGGGCGTTCGCCCCGAGTCAGAACGGGAGCCGGATGATTGCAAAGAGTTAGCGAAAGGTCATGGGCAAGTAGATAGATATACGCAGTAAGGGAGCATGTGGTCGCGGTTAAAGATGCGGCACCCAAGGAGCCCTTTCCTGACTCTGCTTCCGCCCGCCCTGAGTCGGAGCCCCAAAAAGAGTAACATAAAATGATCGGAGTCTGATCCCAAGGTAATCAAACCTAAAGCTCCGATAAAGCCAAGCCAAGTAAGCGGGGGTTAATGCTGACTAACATGCCAGCCCGACCCAGCCTCGAGTATGCCTCAAGGTTCACCGCCTCCGAAGGTAGAGTCATGCAATGAGGACTATTCATGGCGGTTGACAGCACGCAACACGTCCGCCCCGCACCGATAAGGTATGATCTCCCATAAAGTGGATCAGGCAGGTACGTAGTGAGATCTAGTGAGATTGTACGGCGACCGGCGACCGATTACTCCCACAATGATAACCAGGGAACGCCACAGCAGGAGCATTCGCGCAGCTCACGCCATTTACGAGAGTTGTGATGCAGCATGATGAAGAGCATTGAAAGTATGCCCAGGGTGCTACAAAACCTCGTGCATGAGACATGGCTATTTCCATATGAAAGGAAGAGGGCGCACTGTGATTCGACATGTTGATTGTAACAACGGGTAATGGCGGCCTTGGATGTTCACTTCTCTCACTGGGAATCACCATAGGCGACGCAGAGTCTGAAACCTCATACGCTACTGTCCAAGTGGACAAATTTCGGATCTGTGATGAGAACAGGCGGAACCAGGCACACCGGGTCGTCGCGAGCAAAAACAATGCGCCAGGAGGATCCCTCGTGTTCGTCGACGGCCAGCGCGAAGGCGTCGGCAAAGTCTGCGAGGCCAAAGCGTGGGCAGCCAAGCTGTATAGATCACGCAAAACACATGTTGGGGGTCCGGCATTCAGTGGTGCGATAGGTGCATTGTTGTATAATCGTAATAGTTCGGCCGTCGTAGAACAGTGAGCCGTAGGATGCACCAAGTGAATGCCCCTGGCGGCATTGGCCGATTAATCACGGTGCGCGAATGTCAACTTGTAACTTACCGTTATGTGTAAATACACTGTAGAGCCTGTGCTGCACGTATACGTTCCGCTATCATGGTGCACACCGTGTACTTGATGTATTCTAGAAATATTGCGTGTGAGACTATCTTCGTAAATAAATCAGCGTTTCTACCCACCGAAGGGAGTCTGGCCACCTGAGAACGTCAAACGGTTCGAAAAGCGTGGCGTATATACCGTGGGACACCTGCGTGCACCACACATGACCGTCTTGCGCACGCACGGGAGGGTAATGTAGATCAACCAGCAGTTCTTGCCATGATTCTGGATGTGTACCCTAGCGAAAAATCAACGAGAACTTGCGGTACAAGCGTAAATGTAGATATACCTTGAAGACTAGTCCCACGAAGGGGTTGTGTGGGTCAGTTGAGAAAAAGGCACCACAATATGGTCCATCCAATGTCGGGTCCGAGGTTGGGCTGTCCTGGAATTGATGTGAATGCCGCTTTCGAGCGCGATGCGGAAGTATAGTGTACCTGCATCAAGTTCTAACCAGGTGCAGTCAGGTCAAGCCAATTGTCTAGCAAATGGTATGGTCCCAAACGTACCGCATATAGTCACATAATGCATTTGCGGACCCCACATTTTCGCCTTCACTGACATTTAGCCAGCAATCATCCGAAGTCCTGATGACCATACATACAATCTTCTGAATCTCTTCGTCTGACCACTGTAGAGATTGGATGGCTGCTTCGTCCTTGCCGTCGGTACGTGTTGCCTGTACGGCTTCTAGAGTAGGTTGGCCAATCCCTGACACCAGTTCAAACACGAACCTTGGACCGTGGACGGCTGAGGTCACGAACACTTACCGAAGGTACATTGCAGCCGATTCCATCCACGCATAAAGAGTTACATCCCATTCAATGACCTCCTTGTATCTGATAAATCTCAAATGATGAGGATTCTCGGTCGCGAGAAGCGTGACTGGCTCACCTTCCCGCTGCTCCTAGGACAGGGTCATCACGTTAGATTTAACAGTAGCGGAAAAACGTCTACACACCTTTCGCAATTGCACTGCCAATCTTCTTTCTCAGCTTTCTCGCTCATAGGTCTCCATCCAACGATAATAGGAAGGTGTCCTGCCCATGGCCATCTTTGAGGCTTCACCTCGCTCTAGGTACCGCGAATGTGGTTTCGCTTGAGCGTTTCAAGTCGCCTCCGACGGATGTTTGTCTGAGTTTCTGGTTCGACCCAGGCATTGGAAGACATGGTTGTCAGAGAGGTATGCTAGTGAAGTCTCGGGCGAAGGGGGTGAGATGGGGTCGTTTGAGGATGTTGCTCCGGGTGTTCTGTGCATGCCTGAAGCGTGTCATGGGAGGTGTCAAGGCGTGAAAGGAAGTCAGACGACCATGCCTCGCTTGGGTAATGGTGGTCGCACGCAACAAGCCCGCAATCCGTGTCCCCCCGTAAACCACCGCAAACTCCATACTCCTCGATTTGACCCTTGCATTGCGTCGGCGGTTGATTCAATCGAGAGCAAACAAGAGCTTTTGGAAAAAAAATAATTGGTATTGCAGTACTACAGGTAGAGACAAAGTGTAAGCATAGAGTGGGAGGTGTGTATGCGTTATGGTTTCACCAAACCGTCAAAGCCACATAGTAGCAAAGTACGGCAAAGTACAGGAATATAACGCCGCCGCACCACCAACATCGACCCCTCCAGCGAATCGACACGCCGAAACGCGGACCTCAGCTGTGGCACCCGCGCGAGAGGGAGCAGGGCAGCGCGGCCTCGGTCTAGGGGGGTTTTGAGCACCCCGCAGAGGCACACTCGCTCCGTCGACCAGAAATTGAACGTCACTCAGGAGAAGTAAATCCCTGACGCCCGCGAGGGGCCTAACGCTTTCCGACGGCGACAGCGGAGGACACTATGAAGAGCAAAAGAAACAAAGTTTTCGAGCGCTTTATACAAGGCGGCGGGCAGGAGCTGCAATTCGGAAGTTTGGAACGCGCTTCGGGTGGTCGCGCGCGTTACGGCCGCATCTTGGCATTCCACTAACCATGGACCGGGCCAGAATAGGATGTCGAGGCTGTCTGTCTGCACCCACGAAAATATGGCACCTACGCCATCAGTCACAGCGATTCGTGTATTTGTGGGGAACCATCTGGGTCGAACAGTCTAATCGTGGCACACGACAACACAATTGCTGTGTCTGTTACAGCTCCGACCGATTCAGTACGCTGAAGCGAGTCGTGCTCATGGCGCTCGGGAGGATTGTTGCGACGAGGTGAGCTCCCATGCACCCTAGCTGCTGGCTTATCATTCATACTAGTCATAATGGCTCAGGCATACGAAGCAACAGGACACATAATACGTCAGCGGCACATACCGACCTTGCCCTAGTGCGCATCTTCAAAGTTCTCGACAATGAACGCGTCTTTCTTCTCGTTGACGAAGCCACAGTTCGCAAGTACAAATCAGATCACTCACAGACGAGATTGAGCCGCAGATCAAGTGAACTGCTTGTTACTATCGCGGTGATGAGAGGGCGGATGAACATTTTGCAGAAGCGGCGACCCGAGCATGCAGTTGCCTGGCGTACTTCGGGTGACGCGATTCTCGCGGTTTACACCTTTGCTATTACATACTTCAGCCACTAATAGCTAACGTCGGCGCCGATAGAGTGGACAACGCCGCAGAGAGCACAAAAGGCCGACCTCTCGCGGCTCTACACGTATACCGACAGGTGATGACAAGCTGGAAAAGCGCGAGGCGCGGTCTACAGATTTGCTTGTTAGGCAGCGTGAACAGCTGTTCCTCAGATGATGGGCGGTGCTCGACCAGGCAAGGGTGGACGCGATGGCAAGTATTATGATTATCATTCGTTGTAAGGAGACCTTCTCCAATGGACTATCTATACAGGAGTTGGCGTGCTATGGAGGAAGAAGAAAGGGAACTAGTTCCCTTGTGCCCTCCCGCTTACCAAGATATCGTATCGCCAACTTTACTCATTTCCGTTTCCACCAACTTAGTGCTGCGGGGCCTGAGTTCCCCCATTATGATCGCATCGTCGACCATGCTCCCCTGCCTTTAACTCCGTAGGCCCTCCCTCCGTGGACATGGGCAAGACCACTAGAGCGTTCGCCCCGGCCAGAACTCGCCACGTGCGCGCTGGTACCGCTGTCCACCGGTGCTGTGTATGCCTTCAGTCCCTCAGACTCGGCGACGACTGTAACCCGATGGAACTCCACGCGCGTATCGAGGCGCATTGTATCGTGCAACTACAGCAAACCTCAACACACGGTTGCACAAAGAACGGAACACAGCGAGACACTACCTTGGCCCTCACACGCGGCAACTGACTCCTCTCCGCTGGCCACCCACCAAGCCTCCTCAGCGCGGGCAGCTCCAGCGAAAATACATGGAACCCGTGACCAAGCGCCGACGCGGGATGGGTTCCCTTCGGCAGCGCAAAGACGGGACAGGTCTCTTTGCCCGCGGCGGGGGACAGTCGCGAACGTCGTCGGCTTGCCCGGCTATGATCGCGACAAGCCCGCGAAGATGGACCGGGTGCCCCCGAGGTGCGCTCGATGACGGGGGCTTGAGGCAGGTCGCTCGCGCCCAAAATGGCTCGTGCCGCCTGTCGTGAGCACCACGTCGCGCTGTCGGAGAGGCCACGCGGACGGCGCATCGGCTGCGACGTGTTGTCGTCCAGGCTACTACATCTCGTCAGCACGGACGTAAGATAGGAGAAGGAGGGAGGAGGAAACGTACGAGTCGGGCACAATACCGAGGTCTAGCACACGGTATCCGAGCCCCGTGACGAGCGCAGCGGGCCGAGGCGAGTGGGCGATGGGCGCTTATTCGTGTTCCCAAATCCCGCCCCCAGCCGTCACCCGCGCGTGAGCGCCTGCGGGCCTCTGCACGTCAGAGCAACTCATTGCCCGTAGCTCACAAACAGTACCGCGCGACGACCGGCGCGGGATACGCAAGCACCTACACCCAGTCAGAACCCCATACACACAGAACGTGGCGCAAAGCGACGACGCACCTTCTGCCGGCCCCGAACGCGAGCGTCCCGATCTCGCCACCTGTGCGCGTGCACGACGGTCCCGCGCTCGAGCCATTAAGCTCGCCCTTGCGCGCAGCCGGACCCCGGCGCGCGCGTGTTCTTCGCGCGGGGCGCGACCCCTGACGCATGAGCGCGGACTCGACCTCTGTCCGACTCCTCGCCCTGCTGCTCGCGTCGTCTAGTCGACGCCAGCTGTGTGTCCTCGACCATGAGCACCTTGCGTCGGCGCCCGCGGGGCAGCGGCGCGCACCGGTTGTTGATGCGGAATATTGCACCGGCCGGGTAGTGGGTCGGTTTTAGTGAGTGGTGGTGAGGGGTCAGGTACTTTGTATACGCCCGGGGGGTCGGTTGCTGTGGGGCCGTTAGCTGGTCGAACGAGGGGGGTTAAAAGGTGAAGAGGCGGTACAGCGCACGGCGCGTAGCCGTCGACGTTGGTTGTGTATGTGGAGGGCACGTTCGGACGGCGCGTGTGTCTGCGTCCTCGGCTAGCACGCACCCGCGCAACTCGGGCGTCACCTGCGCAGAGTTATATCAGGATGAGCAGAGGGAAAGGAACAAAAAGAAGGACAAACGGGCAGTGGCAGTTCGCGCGCGTTCCAGTGGCGGCTGGACTTACGCGGAGGATGCACGCGAGCGCGTTCCTAGCGTGAGCAGCGGGTAGGGCGAGATCCTGTGGCGCGCGGGAGACTAGGCAGAGGCTGTCGTCCACATATTGGACATTCGTCCCCGCGGCAGCTGTGCGTACCGGGCGCGGAGGGATCGTGCGAGAGCGCGGTGCGGGGCACGGGGGGGACGGCGGGTGGCCGGCATGCGCCCATGGTGGTGCCCGTGGTGGTGGTGGTGGTGCTCGTGCAGCCGGCGTTAGATGTGCTCTGGGCGGGGCGCACTCGCGACAGCGCGGCGTGCACTTGCTTCCCAGTGTGCACGCCCCCGCCCCCCCCCCGGACGAGGTCGATCGCGTGTTCCGACGGACCGGCCGGGACGCGAGGCAGCGCCGACATCGAGGTTCTCCTTGACCGCCTTGACACCCGACGCTGCCAGGGAGTGTCACGACGAGTGGCATTCACTTGACCGTCCCTGCTACGGGCGCGCCCTCTGCGAGCGCCGCGAAGGCGGTTGGTTTTCTGCAAGGAGCTCGAGAGCAGGAGGTGGGACGATGCCCGGAGCCTCGCGTTCTAAAAGCGGTGGCGAAGGGGAGTAGGGAGGGGAAGGGAGGGGTTTTGTTAGGGCGAGTGACAGAGCCTATATGATATTACGTGTTACAATTTCTTGACATTGCAATGCAGAGGGGGTTGTAACGCACCTCAGGTGTTCTGTCCCGCACGCCGAATACACGGTCCCGCCAGTGGTGATAATCCAGTCTGCTGTGATCCTTGTGTGTCCGCCATTGCACGCACAGGCGTCGCGTATCGCGGACCTCGTCTGCTCGGGCACGATCCGGCTTCTCTAAACAGTCATAGCCATTCTGCTGCACAATTTCCTGGATGGTAGGTCCCAGGACTTGTCTGCACGGTCGCATTTCCGAGACGCACGGTTGTCGCCTCACTGTGGGCGTCGATCTCGCGCGTGCGGCTCAGATGGTGGCCCCGATGGCGCACCTGTGAGCACGGCGACGCGTATCTTGGACATGCTGGGCTTCGGGATCCGGTTCGCGGGGGCCAGTGATCGTACTTGCAGCAAGGTGCACAAGGTCGACGTAGGTCGGCGTCAAGCGGCGGCGGATGGGAGTGCATTGTGCGTCCTGCGCGGGGGAGTAGGGAGACGCGACTCTTTGGCGCTGCCGGTCATTTGACAGACGGGCAGTGGTCTAGACGGCATGCGCGAGTTTAAAAGGCTAACACAGCCAGTCACCGTGGTCCGCGTCGCTTGGCACAAACATGGGCAGGACTGTGGCTTTCATTTTAACTCGCAAAGGCCCTGGAATTTACGCATGGAGTTGTTGTAGGCGCGAGGAAACCCCACATTTATTCTTTTGCTGCAATTGGTGCCGCGGGTGGTGGCGCAGCCGCCCCGGAGTTGTTATTTCAGACTGCTTATCTCTGCGAGCAGTCGCCCTTGAGATCATCGTCGTCCTTTCGAGGCAGTCCGCGGGAGCAACAGCGAACGTGGCTCTGAGAGTGTTGCGTAAAGGGGATCGTGCGTTGGCGGGACTTGGTTCCGGGGGCCACTACCGCAGACTACCGCCCGCCCGCGCAGGGAACACGTTCGGCGCATCTCTGCTCTTGTGTGATTGCCACCCTCCGCTGGGCGTGCACTTCGGACCACGAAAAATGGCACTCTCGGTCGCGCCATATTACCACCGCCTCGGTTCTCTTCCGACTCAGTAGGACTGTGAATTTGCTTGCGGGTCGCCAGATGATCTTCCGGGGCAGCACCTCTTAGAGCATGACCCAAATCTTACCTCACCCGCGGATGCGCCACATATAAAAGCCCACGCTGCGCTGTTCGCCCTCCTCCCGACGACGTCCACCATCTCTTTTGTTCCGCAGAGCCATCCTCATTGCAGCCATGTCCCGAACAAGAAAACCTACCCGAGTGTCTGGGGCCACCAACGCGGTGTACGTCGCCACGGTCAGCCACACAACACAGCGAGCAGACTCCTAACAACCTTCCAGGCCTCCGCTGCGTACCCATGAGAACACGCTCGCCAGCTTCGAAGCCGCCATGCGCGACGGCGCCGAGGAGCACATCGAGAGTGGTATTTAGTGACCCCGACGTTCGCTGTTGCACTCCGTAACCTCCGAGAACAGACGTCCACGTTTCCGTAGACGGCGTTGTCCTCATGTTCCACGATCCCTGTGAGCCTCTTTGCCGCTCCCTTCTGATTTTGTTTGCTCATGATGCGCAGCGTTGGACAGGACAACGAACGGCAAGGGGTTGATCAGGGAGCAGAATTGGTACGGTGCCTACGGGATGGAGCACCTCCGCACACACCAAAAAGTCCCCGCACAGTCCATTCCAACTTTCGCGGAGACGGTTGTGCGCTGCTGATGAAGGTGCGTCGCGTTCACGTCCGTACCCGGAGCTGACACCGATGCGCCACAGCCCGAGAACCTGAACATCAAGTTCAACGTCGACGTGAAGGTGCAGAACGACCCGGCGCGGCTTTTCAGCCTCATGCACGACATCATCTCGTCGCACGAGGGCTGGGAGACCCGTCCTCGCGCCGCGCCTGCTCATCGGGCTTTGGCACCCGACGTTCATTCCACATGCAAAGACGCACCTGCCGTATTGCAAGCGCTCGTACATCGGCGTGGACGTGAACATTGCGCGCGAGTGTCTTCTGGGACCACGTCGATGCGTTCTCGATGTGGTTCGGGAGCTTGACGACTGCGGATGGCGAAAAGTACGCTTCGTTAGTGCCTTCGGTGCTGCTGAATCTAAACTTCGCGCTTCTAGGTTCAGGAATGAGTGCAAGGCTGCAGGAAAAGAGCCTCATGGTATGGCTACCCGTCAACGACCACCGCATGCATGATGGAGGCCGTCCGGTGGGGCGTCGACGCGATTCTCACCGACGTGACTAAGACGTTGGCTCGACTTGCGAGCCGCATTGCAAGGTGCGCAACGTACTCTCAACCCCGGAACTCGACTCACCACAGCGCATATAGTCGACTACGACAAGATCGCGAGCCAGCACGGCCGGCTGTTCCTCTGGACGTCGATGCGCTACTACACACGCCCGTCCAGGCGCTGTTCCGTATGCGTGCGAAGGCATGGCTCGAGAGCCGCGGCGGGGCCATTTAAGATCGAGGTCGTCGCGCCGATGAAGTAGGCATAGACTTTGAGGACTGTTTCTTTCTTCGTTCGAACAGTGAGCGGTTTCTGGTGTAGACGGGGTTGTGTTAAGGGCGAATTTCGTCGCCGTTGTCAGATCATTTGCATACGTTTCTCTACTTGCTAGTTTCAGTCTCCTCCCTCTCTGCATCATTGCGTTAAACACGCGCCTCTAATAGAACACAACCCAAATCTCTCATTTCTTCCATGCTACAGTGTGAGAACACAAACCAAATCTCTCATTTTCTTCCATGCTACAGTGTGAGAACAAAGGCCAACGCGCCTTTCTTCATATCCCCGGTAGTGAGGAAGTATGACATTTGGCGGGTATTGGCCGCCGGAGCTGTTGCTCGCTATGGCTTGCTGACGAGGGCTATAAAATAAGCAGAGTATAGATGTGGTATCTAGGTAAGAGTAGAGCATTATTCAAGCGCATATACAGTCATACAAGAGTGGGTTGAGAGAGCGAGGCAGCGAAAGTGCCTCGGTCTTCGAAGAGCGAGCGCTCTCTATTTGCGCTTGTTGTGGCCCGCCCCGATCTCGATCGCCCATGGCGGACCAGTAGTGTGGGCGTCTACGAAATTTCTATCCCCCTCTCGTTTAGCAGAGAGCAAAGCAGGTTCGCGGACGCTGCCCCGCACCCCACGCCTCCACACAACCTCTGGCCTATGATACCCCCGCGGTAACTTATAGCTACTTACATACTACTCAGAATCTAGAGAAACACAAAAAATGGCCAAAGGCTCCCAACTCTCGCAGCTCAAGTCCACCGCGCTCTCGCAGGCGGGGCTCGCAAAGCAGCAGCCCCAGGGAGGGAAGAAGCGCAAACGCACATCACAACTGGATGAGAAGGAGAAGGGGAGCGCAAGGCCGCACGGGCTCCGCGCGATTCAGGAGAAGATGAACCCGTTCGACACCAAGGTCACGAAGCTGAAAGCATGATGTCGGCGGACGCAAGATTGTGGGAGTGGTGGGACCGCCCCGCGCAGAGTAAGCAGGCAGGGATTGAGCAGGTGCGTGCTGCGCTACTACCTACAGAGTCCTGCTGAGATATAGTGGGGACATAGCGTAGGAAGACCCTCCATGAAGGAGTACGACGAACGCGAGCGTGCAGGTGGCATCGTCGACCGCCGGTTCCGGCGAGAACGACCCGAGCGTGTCGCTCGAGGAGCGCATTGCTGGGCAGCGGTTCACGCGCGAGCGGCAGCGTACGTCCAAGGGCGCGGCGTTCAACCTCGACGACGAGGACGAGCTCACGCATTACGGGCAGAGCCTGAGGCAAGCTCGATGATTTCGACAATGTCGGGCTCGGGCTGGATGACGAGGAGGAAGAGGAGGGTGTGGGCCAGATTGACGGGCGGACGGTGGGCCGTAGTCACTTTGGTGGGTTTGGAGAAGACGAGGAAGACGACGAGGATGAGGTGCGTGACCGTGCGCTTTGTGTGCTCAGAATTTACAATCAGGCGTGTAGCCCGAGAGGAAGAAAAGCAAGGCCGAGGTCATGTTCCGAGGTCATCGCGAAAAGCAAGGAGCACAAGTTTGCCGCGGCAGGCGCAGCAGGAGGAAGACGAGAACCTCCGGGCACGAGCTTGACGCGGAGCTCGCGACTCCCTGCGCTCGCTCCTGTACGCACCCGACCCATCCAGTGCACCGCCCCAGGACGATGAGAAAGACGAAGAAGAGGAGAAGGTTCAGCCCGTCCCGCTTGCTGCGGCTGTAGCGCAAGACAAGGAGCATAGACCAGGAGTACGACCAGTTTTGTGATCCGGGAGCTTGCCTTCGATTGAAAAGCGCGCAAAGCCAAGGAACAGGACAAAGACGGAAGAGGAACAGGCATTAGAGGAGAAGGAGGCACTGGAGAAGGCGGGAGAAGAAGAGGCTGCGGCGCATGCGTGGACGAGGAGGAGAGCGATATGCGAGGATGAGGGCGGGCGGAAGGGGAAGAAGAGGGCTAGAGGGAGGAGATGACCATGGAGGACGATTTCATGGGAACGAGGAGGGAGACTTTGTCTTGGTGCGGGGCTTGGAGGAGGGCTTGGGGCGGCGTCCGTCGATGAAAGGGAGCGATGAGGAGGAGGAGGAGGATGACGAGACGAAGAGGGATCAGGGAGCGGACGAGGGACGAAGAGGCACGAAAGAGCTGAGGAGGAAGACGAGGAGGGGGGGATTTTTCAGCGAACATGCCATGACTCTGAGGCAGAGGATGCGGGCGAGGAGGGCGAGTCCGAGGCGTTAGTGTCTAGCACGAAGAAGACAAAGAGTGAAAAGCTCGTCCAAGAAAAAAGAGCTGCCTTATACCTGAACCGTGTCCTGCTACACACGACGAATTCCTCGAGATTGTAGAGGACGTGGGATGATTCCGATCTGCATACGGTGGTGAAGCGGATTCGTGCGCTACACCATCCGAGCCCCCCCTTAGCGGAAGACAACAAATTCAAGCTACAAGTACGCTTTCTCTTGTGTCTTTATAGTTCGTCCTAACGCATACTAAACGTGTTGTGTAGGCCCTCACCGGTGTCCTCATAGAGAACATATCCTCTAACGTCAACCCCACCACCCTCACCTCGCTTTCTGCTTCTCTGTCCTTTCTCAGCCCCTCGTCCCCCGATTTGTACTCCCTCACAAAACAATCATATCCATCCAGTCTGCCAACATTTCGTCGCAAAACTCGACCTAATGCGCAAAAAGTGACTCAAACGGGGCTTGTCGCACGTGTTGCCAGCTCACCGAGCCATGCACACGACTCCAAGACGTGGCCCGGAAACTACCCGAACCGATGTCGTTCCTTCGAATATTAGGGCTCGTATGGCCAACCAGTGATATGAACCACCCAGTTGTCTCGCCAGCACGCCTCCTCATGGGCTCATATCTTGGGCTCTGCCGGGTCCGGTCATTACAGGACATCTCCAGCGGGCTGTTCCTCTGTACGCTCTTCCCTCCAGTACGAGGAACTGTCAAAACGGCTCGCACCCGAGGCGCTTAACTTCCTCCTCAACACCCTCCTTCACCTCGCACCTCATGGTTTCAAGAATGAATCGTCCCTTCCGGGATCATTCTCTGCACCCGATTTCAAGTCGTAGACCGGTGTCAGGGACTGGTGCTCAGCAAGAAGTCGAAACAGCTTTCAAGTACGAAAAGCGGATCTCACCGAACTTCTCGGGGACGACATTGCTCCGGAACAGGCAAAGGTCGACCTGCTCAATCTCTCAATCGATTCTATATGAGACAGTATGCGGAGATTTACAAGAGCCTCGACGCTTTCGTGGAGCTGTTCGAGCCTGCTAGTACCCCCTGTTAAGAGGTATCAAGCAGGATTCCCTGCCCGCTTTCTCTTTCGGTAAGCCCCTATTACACCTCACACCCCTCTTTGTTTGTTGACGCATATGGTCTTCAGGCGAAACTAGGCCAGCTGGAGGAGACTCTCGAAACGCCTGCTCAAATTCTCCCACTCCGCCAGTCGCGCCGGCCACTCGCACTGCAGGCGCACAAGCCAATCCCATTGGCGACCTACATCCCCAAGTTCGAGCCACGAGCTCCAACTACCTGCGCAAACCGCGACCCGGACCACGAGCGCAACGAGGCGGCAAAGGTCAAGGCGCAGTTACAAGCAGGAGCGCAAGGGCGCGATCCGCGAGCTGCGCAAGGACGCGCGCTTCCTTGCCGCGGAGCAGCAGAAGAGGCAGAAGGAGAAGGACCGCGCGTACAACGATCGCATGAAGCGCGTGTTTGGTGCCCTCGAGGGCGAGCGCGCGGAGCAGAAGGCGATGGAGAAGGAGAAGCTGAAAGAGAAAGAAACGAGCAGGACGCAATGAGTGGAGTGTATATGTTGGCCCGGCTCCAGTACCTCTCCTACAGTAGTGTTTAGTTTGATCGAAAGGCAAGCATGGTGTCGTACATTGCAAATTGCTTTCATCACGCTTCTCAGGTGCTTCATAGAACCAAGATTGAACGACACATTGTATATGGTACTACTATTATAACGATCAGAGACAACAAGGCACAGTATGGTGGTGTCTCTTCTGTGGCCGACCCTTGAAGCTTGAAGCTTGAAGAGTCGTCGCCAGCTGGCTGAAGCGTAGAAGATTCAACTGAAACGAATCACGCTGCACTTCTCCGAGTCCTCCTTCTCTTCGGCGGCTGCTCGACCTCCTTGATTTCATCCTCTTCCGCACTCCTTTTCTCGCCAGGGGCTGGCTCCTCTTGTGGGCGCAGGTGTGGCCCTTCCATCCAGTGCTTCACCTCTTCGTACCCAGGGCCCAAAATCCGCACGCGGTCTGCCTCGTCGTTACCGGCAGCCGTCGTGATAAACTCTTCTACGCGCTGTTTGAACTGGGGATCATGCGAAGGCCTGTAGAGTTGATGGGATTTGTAGATCTATGCGAGGTCTAAGCAAGGCGCGGGTCAAGGTAAACCTCAACGCTTACCCATAAATCCTGCAGATTAACCTCTGGTTCCCGGACGTGGCACAAATGTCCAGGTTGCAATCTCCGAGGTCAGACACGATCCCAGAGTCCGGTTCACGTGCTTGACATTGTTGTTATAGCCTAGCTTTTCTTCGGTCTCTAGCCGCACGACCTTCATGATAGCGTGACGGTCATCGCGCATGAGAAAAGAAAGTTAAAAATCTCGTAACGCAGATTTTGCAGCCGCACCCTGTCTCCGTTTGCGAGCTTCGTAATCATGCGCTCTTGGTCCGACAGGGGCAAAATCCGCTGTGAGTGCAACGTTTGGGTCCTCGCGATCGGCCTGGATCCCAGACCTGATGACCGGACGCATAAGCCAGGTCCAACTAAGACGTCCATACCATCTTGCGACTGAGCTGTGAGTTCTGTTCTGGTAAGCTGACCGATAAGTCGTTCGAGTTCGCCTTTCGAGTTCCGTTTTAATTGACGGCACTTTAGAGCGTCGAAGCACCAGTACGGGGGGGCCCCCCGGGAAGATGGACAAAAAGTGTCTAACAAGCTTGTCAACGACAAGAGATGTGCTTTCTGGGAGCCGAGCATCGACACAGGGTCCAATCAAGGTGATGGCACCTTCGAGGCTGGTGCCTTGGGCGATTGAAAGCTTTTCTGCGAAGTATTGAAGGATGGTCTTGAGCCGCTGTGTCATGTAATGATTTTCGAAGATTTGCTGATATTGTTGCATGACGAAACCTAGCATAACTGACAACGTCCCAACATCAATCTCATCAAGCTTGACTGACAAACTAAAATATTCGGTGATGAGACGCATTTGTGATAGACGCAATAAATAATCCAGAATGTACCATGCCTCACCTCGAGAGAAAACGGCCTGGTCCAGCCGCAAAAAAAAAACGTTAAGTAAAGGCTTCAGAGTAGATGTCGAGACTTGTGCATTTGTCTGCACTTGGGTGACAAGGTAGGAGATATAGTTATCGTTTAGTCTCGAGGCAAATAGTTCAATAAACGACGGGGGCCCAGCAGCTGTCACCCAAGTTATCTGCCGACCAAGATAAGAGAGTAATGAGAAAATCCATCCGATCAAGGCGGGGCACCAGGGGAAGCCCCAATTTGCTCGCGTCGCAAAGTCGCTCCACTACCAGGGCTCCGGCCGGCTTCGTCCGCAGTTTGTGTCGGTACATAATCGCAGGAGGACCTGTGCAGGGGTCGTGTATTGTTGATTTTTCTTCGCGCTGAAAAACGGTCGGTTCTGGTTCTGGGCCGTCACGGCTTGAGTAGCTCTGTGTGATGACTCTACGTTTGGTGGATGACTCTCTGAGAGCCTGATCTTGGTGAATGCAGAGTGCGAGGTTGCGCAGGAAAATTTCAGTGGATGCATCAATACAAAACAGGTAAGATGCTGTATAAAATGAGCCGAGGTTCAAGGGAACATAATAGACCACCTAAACTCACTGCTCGTGCATGTACTCTATCCCCCCCTTGACGAGACACTTGTGGATGAGCTTATCGTAGCTATCCTTTGCGGTCCGCTCAATTGCGTTGCAGAGCTCCTGTCGCTGCGCCGAGATCCATTCGATGACATCTCGCGGCAAGTATTCAGCATCTTGACTGCCTTTTAGCCCAGAGATTTCGTCGAAAAGGCCAAGCAGAGGCCTGACAATAGTCTCAAGGGCTGTCATGTATTGAAGTCTGATGATAATAGTCAGCCATTGTTTCAGTGGAACTCTCGAATGTCTCGCGACCCTACATAGGCTGTACCTGCCCAAATCCAAACCTCTGGACGGCTAGGGCTACCCACTGGGCCCTGACGAGGGACACAGTACCTTGCTCACAACAAAACTGGAGCGTTTTTGACCACAGATCTACGTTGTTCCACTTTATCGAAGCAATGGTCACGGCGGTGGATGACGATTTGCTTCTTTGAGCCGCATTGGGATAGGAGAAGGCGTGTCAGGGCAAGCTCGAGCTCGGTCGGCTGAGCGGATTGTGTGTCGTTATAGAGTGACACACACGCGTCGGTGACATCGGTGTGTGAACCGTGGCCTGTTGTTTGCCTTTACCAAGGATGCGATTATAAGGAATATGCGTTGAAAATAAACGAACAGAGTAGACGTACACTGCTCAACTACCCGCGAGAATTCTTGGGCGTCTTGGGCTAGTTCTTCGAGGATTCTCGGCTGGAAATCGTCGTTCCCATCTTGAACGTCTATACCGGAAACGGCTGGCTTGATGTCTGCCGCCTCCATCTGCAGTAGTAGCAAGTTCAGTTTTGTGACATGAAAGTCTCGAGGGATGGAGACCATATTACGCAATTTTGCAAGGTGGCAGCGGTCCTTTTGATCTAGTGATCGAACAGCCTGAGCGGGACCCGCACAGCACTCTTTACCGTCCGGGCCGTGCGATCAGAGGTTTGGTAAGTGTAATGTTATGTGTGTCGTTGTTCTGATTGCTTGGCATACATATAGAGGTTTTACGGGCTGGAATTAAACACACACAGAGATAAAATCAAGATGGTAAGAGGCGAGAAGTACAAAACACAGTGCCATCTCAGCCGAGTCTGGGGCGTAGGTTTCAACCCGGGTCACGCTATCGCCAACTCTTTCAAGCTTAAGACGCTACACCATCGCTCTTTCGCTTCTTGAGAAGTCGTTTTTATCCTTAGCCTCCTTCTTGAGGCAAACTGTCATCCTCCGCCGCTCTCTTCTGTCCAGGAGCTTGACTTGGCAGCTGGAGGCTCGGCTGATGCTCAGGCTGCCTATTCAGCCATAGCCGTATCTCTTCGTATCCGGGTAGCCAGAATTCGCGCGCGCGGTCGGTCTCGTCTTCACCAGCGGCATCGCTTATTAGTTTTTGTACGAAGGCCTTGTACTTAGGCGTATGTGAGGGTCGAAAGGTTTGGTGGGGGGTTTTGTATATCTAATGCACGTGAATGAGCATAGTTGTATACAGTGTGCACGACGGATCGCTTCCCACGAGAAAGGGATGCATCACTCACCCATAGGTCCTGGAAGTCCGATTCCTGTCCCGGACAAGGCTCGAATGTCCAAGTCGCAATCTCCGAGGTGACAAACCTCTTCAACATGTGGCTAACGTGCCCGACGGTGGTGCTTTGAACGAACCCCTTGCTCGACAACCGCTCAATTTTCATGACAGCGTGCCAAATGTGGTCGGTCAGAAACTCGTGAATTCTTCTGCAGATGGCACATGTACAGCCATCGTCGGTCTGCCATTTAGCCTTCATGCGCTCGAGAGTTCCGATGCAGGTCGTCGTTAGGGCCGCAGTCGGGTCTTCGTCTTCGCGGTCAGCCTCGATCCACAACTTGACGACGGTACACATCTTGCGAGCCCAGCAAGTTTCCGAAGCCCTCGTCATCCTCGAAAAGCATCCTGAACTTTTTCAAGAAGAACATGACGCTTTCCAGTCGAACCTTTCGGTAGATATCCCCGGGTACCAGTGGACCGTTGAGCGTCGTAGGCCCAGTGGAGGGGACTTTGGCAAAAGTGCGACACGATCCTATCGAATACGAGTTGGAGAGATGCACAATCTGAAAGCTCTGGATCAATGAAAGGGTGGATACACTCAATGAAGCCCTCGAAGGAGTCATTGATTACCACGTTCTCCGCAAAATGATGCGCGATGGACTTGAGTTGTTCTGCCAAGAGAGGATCTTCAAATATTCGTCGGAGATCTGGCTGGCTGAATGGACTTGACAATCGTTGATAAACGTCCCAGTACTGATTTCGTTGCTTTTAGATGACAAACTGTTCTCATGAATGGATGAATCGCTGCTTTGGCAACGAACGAACGAACGAAACAGCAAACCCTCACCTTAAGAGTAATTTTTCTATCCCGCCAGGCAAGCAAAGCAAAAACCTGCATGCTGGAGTCTGGCAGAATTAGAGAACTCCGTTCTGGCTGAGTGGTCAGGCAGATTAGATAGCTGTTATGCATGCACGAATGAAGCGTGTCGAAGAAGGCGGTGTCGCTGGCAGCTGACTCCAGCTTAACTGCAAGCACGGAAAGAAGTGAAACGGCATTTTTCGTCCACTCATAGCGATCAGTGGAGGAAGTAAGTCTGCTTGCGTCGCAGAATGCCTCAACCGCCAAGGCCCCGACTTCGTCGCAGCCAGTGTCGACGCACAGCCCTAACAGGGGGCCTGTATGGGATCATGCCCTCCTCGTTCTTCGCCTCGCTGAAAACGTCGGTTTTGGACAATGCGGCCTTGAGCAGCTCTGGTGATGACCGTGCGTTTGGTAGGACGACTCGACGAGCGCCTCGTCCTTATGTACGCGAAACGCAAGCTCGCACAAGAACGAGTTTTGCAGATGCGTCGATGCAAAGAGGTAGAATCCTATACATAGTTGTTAACACGTGCCGGCGATAAATAGCATGGCGAGATACTCACGTAATCCTCGCACATATATGCGATTCCTCCCTTCGCGAGACACTTATGGATCAGCTTGTCATAGCTGTCCTTCGCAGACCGTCCAATGGTGTCGCAAAGGCCTTGGCGGCGTTGTTCAATCCACTCTACTCAGCGGCAGAAGCAGGTATGTAACCTGGCCCTTGATTTTCCTTGATTGCGAGCACCTGGTCAAAAAGGGCAATCAAGGGCCTAATGAGAGCCTCACGGTAAGGCCAGGATTTCCTGGAGCCTGGTACCAAGTTTAGTCAGGTCAGGTCGATTAGATAATACATATATAGACGTACGCAGTCTGTACTGGTGCAAGACCGAATTTGCGTATGGCGAGGACCACCATTGTGCGCGAATGAGCGATATGCTCCCTTTGTTCGCAGGCAAACTGGACCGCTTTGTCCAGAGAGTCTGGGTCATTCCATTTAATCGCGGCGATCGAAACTGGCGTGCACTACTATTCGCTTATTTGAGCCACAATGCGAGAAGAGGAGGCCGGTGCATGCCAAGCTCAAGTCCGGTTGGCTGGGTGGAGTCCGTGCCATGGCAAGCTGATGCAGGTAATCACAACGTTAGTTTCTGCTTCTGTATTCTGCTCGCCTTTAGATAGTAAGGTCATACAATATTAGTATGAAAATCATTCAGCTGGACATTGAGCATTCAAAGAGTAAGCGTACATTGTTCAACCACTCGTGCAAATTCCTGGGAATCCTGAGCTAATATCTTCAGCAATTTCTCGACCGACTTCGTGAAAATTAATGTTAGGTTTAACATCTAGCATCTCCATCGCTTGAAAATTGCAAAAGATGACCGCAGAGCTTGCAGATTCTGTGGCCACGAATATGTTCAAGTTGAACAGAAGCGAACGCGATCGTTGGCCAACCGCTTCACCGGGTGTCAGCGGTCCTTTGATCGATTGATGCAAATGCGGGACCCCCAACACATATTAGGGTCCACTAATAATATTGACCATTCCGTTTCTCGTTTTGTATCCTGTGCTGCACAAAACGTTTATTCACCCACATAGATCATGTTCAATTGGCTCGGATGCCTCCCCGTCAATGCCGGTATTTGTCTGCCAGCGAGTGTCGCACTCGTTTTAGTCATCGTGTCTGACCGCGATCGGATCCGACGCAAAAGCGTCTGCGGGACATCCACAAGCATCCACACCATCCTGGGCACCTCAATCAGCCCCAGTACTGCCCACTCTACCCTTTATAGTCTCTCCCTCCCCCCGGCCCTCATGTCCTGAACCACCATCTCCCATTCTTCCTATTTGATTCCCCCTCCTTCTTTCTGGCTCGAAGTCTCCCATAGCCGAGCATGACGCACGGACTCGGAAACGGCGCATCAATGGCCTCAGCGCGCGCTCGTCGTGCTCTCTGCTCTCGTAGCATTCGCCGCGGCGAGGAGGCATCCCTGAGGGATTCACTATCGACCCCTTTGCCGACCCCAAGATGACCCCTTCAACGCCCCTCCACTACATTGCGAACAACGGCCTCACGGCCATGAGCAGTCGGTGAGTACCCTGTCTTCTGCCGCTCCCGAGACGGAATCCACTAGAAGCACGGGCAAATTCATGTATGAGTTGGACGAGTGTCCTTGAATGGGCAAGACCACCCTGTATCAGGAGTTGGGACCCGATCTGCTGGCAATCCGCTCGGCATGATGCTCTTCCCAGGAGACCGTCGACATGATTACCGTGATGCTAACACATTTCTATAGCCCTCGTGCTCGCCATCGCCCTCCCACAAACATTCTTCACATGGAGGATAGGAGGGAAGTTCATGCTTCGGGCAATGGTCATAGCGGAATAACAGTGCGTACCATAACACTCCACTGGCTTCACGAGGGGATGACTGCTGCCGCCACAGCCTACGCACTAGGTATAGCGTTCCGCTTCGGATGCACAAGAACCCAGATAACAAGCAGCACTCTTTACATCCTCTACTATCTTTTCGTCACCCTCTCTCCATGTGGATTCATCGCTGCAGAATACGTGGGCTTCTCGGACGGATGGCACGCTGGCTGAACGGACACCGCCAGTGTTGATTCCTCCATCACCGGATCACCCTGGTGTTCGTCCTATCAGATGTAGTTCACGTTCTTGACCCAGGTACGAAGGACGTGTTTGATTGTCTTGGATGAATAGCGCACTGAATGATTCCTAGGCTGCAGGAGGGGTCGATATCTGCATCCGCACATGAAACGCAGTAAAGGCCCAAACAGGATCACGAGTACGCCGCACCAACCCTCCGTATCGAACTCGAGTTGCTAACCAGCGTCGACAGGTTTTCCTCGCGGGAGTGGCCTTGCAGCTCGCCTCTTTCTTCTTCTTCACCTGCGTCTACCTCCGCTTCCTCTACCGCATGCACAAGTACAGAGCCCGACTAACTGGTCTGGGTGCGGGAAAACGAATGGAACCGCAAACTTGAAGTGGTACAACGACCTGGCGTGCGCTCGCGGGGGGCGATGCTCGTCAGCTGGCATCGGCGTCCTCTATGTACGTCTTCCCCCCCTAACTCCTGCTTTTCGCTTCTCCTAACAAACTCTTGTATATCAGGTCCGTTCCGTTTCCGTTACTATCGAGCTCCTCGAGAGGCTTCGACGGTTCCTCACTCGGATTCCGAAGTCTACTTCTTCGTGCTCGACTTTGTGCCGCTACCTCATCGCGCTCCTCGCGTATATCCCCTTCTGGCCTGGTCGTTTTCATCCCCAATGGCGTGGCACGTTCAGCCCGGGACCCGAAGCCCGAGGAGGAACAACAGGCGGACCTCGAGTGGAACGCTGCGGGAACAGGAGCAGGACAAGACCATGCCTTCGCCAGATAGCGTCTGACAAGGAGTGAGGCCCGGTGTGATAAGCATATGTCGGTTGTTGTTTACTTCTAATTTAGCGGTGCTCGAATGAAGTGTGGATGGACTATGACGTTCGTTTTTTTATTCTTGGATTGACTGTGTTTCTTCTGTATAGATATCTCATCATCACGGAATGGTTGGACAGCATAATGATAGCACGCATACGTACAGTATCTCCTCACGCATATAGTCACATGTATCTCGCCCTGCCTTGTGTTGATATCGACCAAGTGTTCATACTCAGAGCGAGCTACAGCACCACTCTAAGACATTCCCGCCATTCCTTAAGGCTAGCGCCCAGTTGTCATTCTCCATGTTCCGCCTCGTAACAGACTCGTTCGGTTTTTGGCGAGAATGTCTTGAAGACCCGACTCCTGCTTCTTGGGAGCGAGACTTTATAGCACGAAGCATCAAGTACGCTCTGTGCGGGCCCCGAGAGCAGGACCGTGGTCCTGGCCGTGGCGTTGCCTAACTACATATGTCAATAGGAGGAATTGGGAGCATTCCTTGAAAGAGGACTCAGACAACTGTTTGGAGGAAGAGAATGCAGCACAGCTTTGGGATGCAGGGTGGTACCGCAGCTTTGCATGAGGGTACGAGCAGATCTTCGAGGGGGCGCAGCAAGGCGGCCGTTGGACGTGTGCACAGTATGTTGGCCTGCTGCAGTCGGACGCGGGGGGAGGCGACCCCGAGGACTTACGAAAGGTGGTACCCGTAGCATGATGCGCGACGCAGAGTGTACACGGAGCGATACCCTTGAAGGGACTCCTAACCCTCGCGATCAGGACCTAGCAGCTGGAGACACCCTTACTCGGTCCGCCACCTCCTTCCTACTACGCGGTGGGCACGTCCTCCCGACCACCCCCACAAACCCCCACACGTTCTCCACCGCCTCAGCCAGCGCGCACATCACACCCCCTCGCCACCGTCAGCCTTCCGCGCGATACGCACAGCGCACGACAGCGACAACGCTTCCCGGGACCCCGTTCGAGGAGGTACGCGCCGCACGCCGCGCTAGATGTGTTCCCGCGCGATACGCGCAGCGGGGTCCTGACGGGTGCAGGACGCCGTCGCACGCGTATGTGTGCCTGCGCGGCGAGGTCAGTGCGGTGTGGTGGGGGATAGCGCGAGGGGGATGCCCCGAAGCGCGGAAGTCGGCGGCCGGTAGTAAGGGCGTCGGTGCTTGGTTCGTGTCGAGCGATTGGGGAGAGCATCGGGATTGAGTTCGGCAGTGAGGAGCGGATGGTTTGTGAGAGGCCGGGAGGAGCGGAAAATGAGATTGTTAGCGGTGTTGGGGGTCTCGGAGTGGTAGGACCGCTCGTTGTAGTGAGTGGTAAAGCACTTCGTGCGCGTCCAAGAATTTCCGTGTCAGCCCGCCACTCGTCGTACAGCATGTGATCTTAGTCAGCACGCAACGCCTGAGCCCATCAGTGCTCTTTACTGCTACATGTTTCGAAACCCCCGACTCCTACTGCTCATTTCTAGCATGCCTCGTCGAGCGATTCCGCCCCAGAGGTGTTGGATGAAATCGTGGCTTTGGCTGCATCACCCCCTCAGGCTAGACAGCGATGCAAAAAAACGCTCTGAAATAGTGAAGCAGCCCGAAGAAAACAATTGCGTCGTGTGCGCTCTAGCGTCTCGGAGCGTACAATGGCAGGGGTATAGCCCAGTGCGGGCCACCAGTACTCATGACTTGGATGTAGAATTTTTGCGATCCAAGTAAGTCGAACGAAAACCTCTTTGAGCTAGTCCCAGTTGCTTATTCCGTGGGGCCACAAGAATTGTATCCGGATACACGCACAATGGACCAGTTTGTGGATCATTCGCACAGAGACTGCTTGCGTCTATCCCTCCCGCGAGCGCGGTTTCGCTCACTTCGATTGCGATGTTGTTGTGCTGGATTGACCGATGATGGCCACGATTACTTGGTCGCTCAACATTCTAGACTTTCTCAACACCCTCAATCACTTCAAATGTCTTCCAGCAATTGCACATCTCTCCCACTTTTTTCTTTCTCGATCTGCCTGACGATGACATGGAAGGCGTACGCGAAATCAAGTGAAACCCTCGTACGCTTCTCACTCTACGAGATGGTCACGATGGACGCGTAGATAAATGCCCACAGTCACATTACGCCCTCTCCATGGACTCATTTCAACCTCACTCAATCTTGTTCGGCGATGGAATCGTTTTACACAAACTGCCATTCGACACAGAGGAGTTGGACTCTTTACATGAGTCAGAGTCCTTTCGCACAACGCGCTTCGACTCCTTGACCTCGTCTCACCATACGAGGATGCCATGATCTTTGACGCCATTTTGAATCTCCTGGACACTGCCGCACAAGAGAGGATTCCAGCTCTCGGCAGTCGCTTGTATGTCACCTACCTGCCATGGCGAGGAAACGGATACCTTGCAAAAGCTCACTACACACTGGGGCCTCCCCTGAAGCAATCTTGGGCTAGGAACTCGAAAAAAATGCCTTCAATATAGCGTTGGAGTGCCTGCATGTTCACACTCATTTGCGCTCCTGCGCTGAACTTATGCGCCTTGTAGACCTTTCCCGCAGGTTCCATCTTTGCTGTCGTGCCCCAACGCTAGCACCACATTGTGTTCCTCGCGGACGTTCGTTTTTCGAACCACGGTGCCCGCGGCACCTTTCCTTCTGATTTCTGGAAATGGCTCGTACTCTAGATTCTCGAAGACACACCTGGCGGAGGCCCGCACACCGAACTATGACCCTGCCCCCATGGAAAGCATCAGTATAAGAGAATGCCTTCAATTGCCCGCAAAACGACGCAGCAACCGTCCCACATAATGGTCCTCCCTTGCAAGACGTCCTGTTTTCGGTTTCCACGCATGCGGCGGCCTGGAGAGCCTGAAGCTTGCGACGAACGAACCGTCTGTTCCGGCAGTTATGAGCAATGCCCGTGTCACCTGCCGGCTTATGCCGTGCTGGCCGAGCAAGACATGCCTGTTCTTCAGTCATAGGACAAGCTTTATATTAATGTTACGCGACGTGGTAATGGCATTACACAGCATGTCAAGTGAGTGCAAGAATTAGGCACATCGGGAGAGTATACGAATACAAAATGAAGTGGGGCGGGTACCAGGGGCCCAGATACAATTGTCAGGGTAGCGAGGTCTGAGCCTGTCTGTCATCACTTCGAGTGGGACTGACGGTATATCATTGTACAATTTTTTCTGCTTTATTTTTTCCAGGCACGTGCTATCTACAGAGAAACCTACTATACTAACTGAGGAAAGGAAGTGCAAGTTAAAGTTAAGTTACCCAGGGAGTACAAAGACGTAACATCAAAGGAAGAAATAGTAAGTGGGACTATGCAAGAGTGGTAGAGGTATATGGGGGAGAACTCGCTGAAAGTATGAGGTTAAGTAGTCGTGACAAAGGTACCAAAAATGAGGCCTTGAGGCCTCGACTATACGGGGTGGGGGGTCCGTGAATGTTTCGTTAGAAATTGTCGTAAAGTACGAAGACGATCGAAACCCCCGAGTCACTCGTCATCAAAAGGCAGATAAACTCCTTTAAGAAAAAAAAAAAAAAAACTTTCCTCCTGACAATCAGCCTGAGATGCTCAAAGCCTGGCTCCGCACGGTGTCGGGCCAGGCCCTTGAACATGTACTTGTCCTCCAAGGTAATCCACCCTCTTGACGCCTTGACTCTCCTCAAACGCGCGCGTCGTCGGAACGTGCGACAGCGGCGGGTGTACGTCGCTGCGCGAACGCGTACCGCCGTAGCTCTGTCCATTGGATTGGACAAACTTGACCCAGTCGGAATGGGTGATTTGACGCTGCAGCTTGCGGTGGTATCGCTCACAAGCAGGACGTCGTTGACCGTGATCGGCGCGTTCGCGGCGGGGGCGGGGCTGGGACCGCGAGATTGTAGCCCCGAGCTGGTTGGGCTCGCGGTGCGGCTCGAGCACGACGTCTCCCACCCCGGGAGCTCGTCGCATGTGATTCACCATGCGCGTCACATATTTTACCCGGTATGTGGTTTCCGTCTGCGAAAGAGATCGTCCCCGCATGAGAGGGCCACCCGGACGGGTTTGTGGGCTGTGCTCTTGCGCGGCTCGTTACGTGTGGAAGGAGAGGTCTAACAGGATCGCCGGCTGGTTCCCCCGCCTCTGCGTTCAGCCAGCGTGAGTTCAGCTGCGGCTGGGGCTGCGGGGGTGCTCTGCGGGTACATACAAGCAACGGGCACCCAGGTCGGGACTTGGATCCACGCTAGGCTGCGGCTGGACGCCGTCAGAGTACCGGCGGTGATGCTTGGGCGCAGGGGGCGCCATGGCATCACGGGTGGGTAGTTGGGTGTAGACGAAAGGAGGAGAGGAAATGGTGCGGGGTTTGGGGGGTGGTGCCGTTCCGGCCATACCTGCGTGCCCATGAAGGTGGCCGAAGCCGACCATGCGGTAGACCTCGTCATCATCCTCAAAGTGGGCACTCGACGTGCTTCCTGCTCCCGCGTTTGGCGATGGGGGTCGGGAGCTGGGTCTGAGGCGGGATGAGAGGAGTAGTCACGACCGGCCTGCTGGAAGTATGGCCAGAGGTAAAGGGGTCGGGTAGACACAACGTGGGTATCCGTAGGTGGACAGACATCTGTGTAGTAGGTAGGTATGTGTCTTGTGTGAGGGAAGTCTGGCTCACCTCTGCTCTGCTCTATATATGTCTCTCGAGCCCAAGTCACAGGCCACGCGGTACCGCCGCAGAATCCCTGGTCAATTTAAACTAGAGGGTGCAATATTTGGAGTGGGCGGGCGGACTTTGCGCACAAATGCCCTGGAGGCGTCAACGTCCGCACAAACTTGAGAAGTTGAAAAGAGGAGAAGATCGACGTACAGCAGCGGGGCGACTTTTGATGTTTCTGTGCCTTTCATCGCCCTTTAAGCTATATACGGCGGGCGTACAGAGCATCAAGGGTCCCTCACAGCGCTCATGCGTTATCGTCCGGTGTGAGTCCTGTTTCGCGAGCGGACAATGAGGGTGACAGGCCGTGTCGCTGTATGGGATCTTGCACACTCGATTGGCTCCGATTAACATGGAATCTGTCAACTCGATATAGTTACAACGATACGACCCGCGGTTTTGGCGCATTCCGTCCTCAGGCTGGGTTCAAGTTTGATGGCGAGGGCTCCTCGGAGTGTAACTCACACCAAACATGATCCGTAAGAAGTTCGACTGCATCCCTCCTCGGTAGTCACCATAGACCTGCATAACTTTGCGCGATCCAGCATCTCGCGCCTCAACCCAACGCGACTTAAGGATACTGCAATGACAATAATTAACTCCTGCCAAGCTGCCCACCTCTCGGATGGACTGTGAATAGTAGCGGCCGTGCACAGTGGCACCCCACCGTCAGCCCCGCCTTGCTTCCAAAGAGTCGTAACGCCAGAGTACTTCGACACTGACTTGCAGCGCGGGGGCCACTGTGAGGCAGAGGGATCCAGCCTCGGCTCACTCTGGCACTTTTCGTGTCCAGACGAGGGCGTGCAATGGCCCACGTACTGTCGTCTTGCTCAGGTCCGTTCTGGGACGACAGTGACACCGTGTACGCTGTCCCCACGATCTAGCGGTGTACCATGTCAACGAGAGCCGACGGGTAAGTGTAGCGCCCACAGGTATGCTGTGTGCAGACGCGATTCTGGGTACTTGGTCTCAGAAGTGCCGGAGGAGACAGCGCAGCCACGTGGCCCGACGCACCCTTTCTACGTCTACACAGCGGACAGAAGGCTGAGAAACACAATGTACTAAATACCTCAGCTCCCTATGTTACAACTCGCGGCGGCGAACTCTGACCGTAACCGCAGTGGCGAGACTTCTTGTCTGGACTATTACGGGTCGCCGTGTGAAAGGACAATTTACGCGGATTGAACCTGTAAGTGACATCTCTTGTGTTTGAAAGATGGCGATCGCTACCTCAATCTGACGCGAGTTCACTCCGGGATAGGACACCTTATTTAGATCACTAGACGCCCCGCCGCCCCGGAGACCAAATTGCATAATGACAGCGAAATTGGTCATGGTATAAGCCTTTTCCGTCTCCGCTTAGGCCTGCATTGCTTTCTCCATAAAGTCGTTCATCAGTCATCGGTGTTGCTTCGGGGGGGGTCGTAGTGGTTTATTTCTTGGTCTCATAGTGCGCCAGCTGTGTCAACCTGATCCAGGGAACTTTGGACTTAACCTGTAACAGACCCGGCAGTCGGAAACATGGCACTCGTCTAGAAGGAGCCTCTTCGGCGCGTGCAAGCATCGGCTGCGCATTTGATAGAATTTAGGGAGGAGGGAATAGACTAGTAATGCCCGGATGCAGCGACATCATTTCCATAGGTCTGCGCAGCCGTGGCCCTATGTCGTCAGCTCAGGTCATGAGCAAGGCGGGAGTAGGGATTCCCCCTCCAATACCATGCTTTCGGCTTGAAATCATGATTCAGCTTCAAGAAGATTTACTACTGGCTCAAATAGGTATGCATAACACCTACCCCGGATTGCCCAAAATGCTGAAAGCTTGACGTGAATCAGATGGCTCCGCATGGAGTTGAGCACTCTACCCGTAATGACATGAGCAACAAGTCTTCATGAATTACGCTATCGAAAGAACAACAGAAGCATACAAAAAACAGACAACCGAGACACACAGATCCGTTACCATAGAGAGCAAGGTGTACACCAATTACAGACCTGTCCGAAAGCAATGTACTTGATGTTCATGTATTCCTCAATTCCGATGACTGCTGCCCCGTTGAGTGCGGTCCTAATAGAGAAAAGATTTAGAAAGCACTCTCCCTGAGCACAACAGCAGAAATACATACCCAAGTCCCGCTCTCCTTGACATTTTTACCGCCAAACGGAATCACAGACCTGAACTAATCGCACCCGTGTTGGTGCCCCCACCATTCCGACCCTCAAGGGCCTCAGCGACGCGCCAGACCACGGCCAATATCGCGCGCGAGAAAAAGTACCCGGCGAACAGCCGACGGACGTGTCGTTCGTCGCGAGCCGCACGACCTCGTCCCTCGGTCTCGAAACTTTGACGATCGCCGCCGAGCCGCCCGAACGTTCTCTTCCTTGCACACCCTGCGCGTCCTGGGGCACCTCGGGCGAGGATCGTCGGGCCGCAAGAACGAACCCCGCCTGCGCCTGCCGAACTCGAGCCGCTTGCCCCGCCTGCCGTGGATGAGCTGTGCCGCCCGCGCGTGACCGGCGTCGTCGATGTGCGGCCTGGACCTTCTCGATCGCCTTTTCGTGATGCGAATCAGAGGCCGTCTGTGGGTCCTGTGCGTGTGTGTCAGCGCGCTGCGTGCCGGGACAACTGTTATACGGGATACTACGTACGTCTGCTGTCATCAAAGCCGTCAGCCGATACGAGAACGCCGGTGCGACCTTTTCGGCCTCAGAATCTTCGAGGCAAAGTCCCCTGCGTAGACGTGTACGATTGACCACGTATTATCCTGGTTCGCACTACACGCAGGTCTGGCCCGTGTGGCCGGAACTTGCAGGCGACCCTAGCACCCTACAAACGATGAATAGTACCTCGTCAGCTTATGCGGGTCGATAGGATTGAAACCAAGGAGCTACAGCACCATCAACGGCAGCGTCAATATCGGCGTCAATCGAGACACGATAAATGGTCGCGCATTGCCTCCTGCTTCAATGGATATTCTGAATGAAACCTTGTCAGTCGCCGTCCTAGAGACACCGACAGAAGACCCCACTTCTTCAATGTGCTCGCCAGCATACTTGTACAGCAGCAACTTCGCCACAGGTGTGCTTTCCCCGTGAAGGACCTAATCTTCCTGACGATCTTGGGTTCTCACGATCACACAGCTCCCCGTCCAGACGTCCGAGATATTTGAGTTTGTAAAGGTTACAACATTGACGGGACACCAGCGGGGATACCCGCCCACCACGCGAAGCCGAGCAAGCTTAAAGAGCAAATAGAATATGAGAATCGAGTAGGAAACACTAAGTAGTGTGATAACAGCGGCAAACTAGTCTTACAATCCGCAAAAAGAGCCAGACAGGTGTCTATGGCGTCTCTGCTGGTGGTTTTGGTTGAATGACCGCGCTGTGCAACCTCCGCAGGTGCAACCTGCCGCGAGCGCGGCTCCAAGCTTTCGTGTGATCATGGCAGACGGGAAGTTCCATGGAGTTAAGATTGAGCTACGGATATGCTTAATTGCCGAGGCGAGCACATAACGCAATGTGCGACTTACACAACTGACCTAGGCAATCGTGATGCCCTACACAGTGACGTTCACTCCGAGTAGACCAGAACATGCTCACCGACTAGGTGTTTTATGACAACGTTTTTCGTGTCGTTGGAAACTGGGCAATGTGTATTGGACCATCTGCAAAGATGTGAATATACGGATTATGTGCCTGGAAGTAGGTTTACGGAACTCACCTGTAAGGTCGTAAACACGATGCATCTAGCTAAAGCTGTGGTCACATTAGTGTCGAGTGCTGTCAATGGAATCGTTGTAACGGTTTGAACGCATCACGATGCCTGTCGTACCGAACCACTGTAAAAAGAGGTCTGCATTAACTTAGCTGTACAAAGTACCTACGAGAAATGGCACTCTCGATACCTCGAGGATAAGATAGAACTGTACTCGCTTCTCTCCCTAATGATATGTCGCATTGAGTCATGGTTTACCAGACAAATATGCAGAGAGCAGTCATACCTTGGCTTCTACTGCGAAACGGCCTCTGCCGTTCTCACTGAGGTGGCTCTGCGAGACAGGGGTTATATGCACCGCTAGTCAGACATCGTATAAGGTCACCATACTCACGATTAATCGTAGAGAGATCCTCGTGGTGCTCCTTCATAAGATCGGTAAAACTTGAGGAGCTTGTCATGTGCGTTCCTATTATACACAAGGGGGTTCAATATAGCTCCCAAGCAAGAGTATTGTTCGTACGTACCTTTTAGCCGGTGTGGTACTATTCCCAATGTCTTGATATGCTCGGTCTGACGAGGCTGGCCTTCAATTTGCTTGCTTGGCGTTTGGTTCCCCAAGCCGAGGTCCGGTACTTGACCGAGCACTCTTTTCAAGGCAGTAGCAGGGTTCTACAGTATATCAATGAGCTACTTCAGAGTGAGGCACGAGACCTGTAACGCACTAGTAACCGCCAAACTTCTTCCCGTCCTCAGCGTCCACCCATTTGCCGTCAATGTAAGCTGGTGGGTTTCTGTATCAAGTCTAGGGTCCCGAAGTCCGAATTGCTAGGCCGAAGTAGAGTTGACATACAGCCTAGTCACAGTCATCAAAGGACAACTCACTGTGGACGTGCTCGCCGACCTATATCGCGGACCAACATGATTTTGTTTGCAGAACGAACGCGTTCAAGTCGTGGTGTCTGGCGGTCGGATGGACCCTGAGGGCGGACTAGTGCAGCAGTATGGTTGAAGGGCCATGACCCAAGCCTATGACTTTAAGACCTATGCTTGTACAAGTCGGCTTCAGCGATCGCGCGCGTGTGGGCCGGAGGTAGTGTTGGTGGTCTCTGGCAAGGGGGCGGGGAAAACATATGCGCTGGGAGGGTGGCCAAGTGACTAGGGCACATCGACTTCACCAATCACGGAAGTCTGGAGCGCGCTAGGACGCCCGGCCACCTCCGCCCGATAAGAACAACTCGCAATATTGCAAAAAAATAATGAGGGTCGCAAAAAACACACACACAGGAACGATAGGAAGAATAGTGGGTAAATGCATATGGTACGATTTCCACGCTTCTATACAGCGAATTGAGCGATATCCTCGTATTCCAACTCGGCGTTCTGCACGTATGGGCACTACCGTCTTTCGAAGTTGCGCTGCGCACCGCGTCTTTTTCTTAGCCGTGTCAGGCTCTTGTGTCGTTGTCCAGAAATCCGCCCCAGCTACCAGAGCCATTCCTCGACTGCCTGGTCTGATATGCTTGGAAGCGATCGGGGGACCAAAGTGACATCCCGCCAACAGTAGCGAAGTGACCAACTACCAATTACCATTGCTTCACCTCCTCGGAAGACGCCGAGCTCAAAATATACGTGTCAGTCTGCCGCTGCCAGTATAAATTGGAACAAAACAAGCCGATGATGCGAGAAGCCACACAAGTACGCAACGAGGATTCTGAAAAGAAAGGTGGCCAAGTCCACGGCGCTCCTGACTGCCTGTCTTCGCACCCGTCTATTCATCATTGTCTGACAAGTCAGCGTCGATCAAGTACCCACGCAGTAGGGTAAGCCACCAACGGCCGTCCGTTTAATCCACAAATGAAGCCTCACCTTGGTGATGAGCTACACTGCCTGCCTGACATCTCCAGGAATGATGATCGGATTGCGTCCCGCTGCCCTTAGACGATACGTCGGTCCGGCCATCAAAGCTCTGTGCTAGAATGAGCGGAACAACCTGACAATACAAAAAAGAAAAAAAAAGACTTAGACAACAATGACGAGCTGGCTATTTACAAATATGGAACGCACCTGCCCGGAATGCGATCGCCATCCATTATTGCGGCATATTGGTCTCCCCTACAACTGAGCTTTTCCGAGCTTTCCGGTGATAGTGGCTCTTGCCTCGCTGAATCATACCGGATACCGTGGGGCACGATCGCCCGTAGGAGCAGGGGTACGGTCGCGGGCTCTTCCCAGTGATCGTGGCAGGGCGGACCACTTCATGGTCCTAGCTTCTCTTACACGTCTGTGGCCGGTATGGTGCTTCTTCTTCAATCCTCGCGAACAGCAGTTCTCCAGCGAGGCTTCTCGCTCTTTTTGGCCTCCGTACCACTCCCGTACATCGTTCCTTCACCCACCCGAGCCCGTCAATACGCATACTGGTATCAGGCGTCCATTCCACACCTTCGCTTGATAATGTACGTTTTGAGCAACAGCACCAAATAGCGCATTGCATCCACTCCGATAGGCACCGATATAGCGGGACAAGCAGTTGCCATTGAGGGTGCATAGCACCGTAGGGGTAATTTTTGCGAGAGAGACACCAAGGACTATTACAAAGACGACATTCCGCGTTCATCTTCCACTTCAAGCCTTAAACCCTCGGTCCAAACTAAGGCCATATGGGTCCTATAGCCACAACGAGCCGCAGACACGTCGCTCACATTGAGATGATCGACTCATATCGTTCAACTCGTTTTACCTTAAGGGGGGGGGATGAACCGGTTGAGACTAGATCCCCCGTTCGACGGCCACAGTTTGAGAGTATCCGTCGCCGTAGATAGATTGCAATACTGGGTCCCGAAGGTGAAAGCAGCATGCAGCATGAGAGGCGCGCTCCCGCCCGGCGTTCAAGGCTTACCGATGCGAAGGCAGCTCGCACCCCCGAGTTCAGACGCGACCGGCTCGCGTTCGGCCGTCAAAGAGAACTCAGCTCCGCAATGAGCTCGGAGAAGTCCCATGCGCTCGCCATTTCGTAGTTTTTTGCGCTTTCGTTCGCAAGAATAATAGGTTGGTAAGCTAGCACAACGGCATTGAAGATCGATCAGACTGGTGGTGGTAGCGAAACAAGTCGTATGCGGTACAAGCTCCTAATCAGCGAAGTGGCGTAGAGCGAACAGCAGAGAGAGATACTCACAGGTGACCGCGTAAAATGCCGAAACGTCCCGTTTATACTCAATGTTGATTCACTCTCTGATCCCTCACTCAAACTAGCGCGTCGTGGCTTTAGCTATAAATGCTCACTGTGAGACGCGAAATATCTCCCTATCCATGGAACCACAGCCTCCACAAATACGCGTGATTGTTCGACTTCCCTTTAACCGACCCGAAGAGCCCGAAGCCTTCTCTGAGCCCCCTCAAGTGGGTACCTTGGCAGACGTACAGACCTATCGTCGCGTTAACACGTCTGAAAGAGCAGATAGAGTGGAATACCGAGAAAGAGCAGCTGTTGTGGGAGGTCATATCCAAGTCCCGAGTAACAGGGGGAGGTGTACCCGACTGTGAGTACAACATCGTCTTCATTATGCGACCTAGCTCACACTATGTACAGGGAAAGGACTAGCAAACCACTTGCAAGTGCCTTTGCCCTATCTGCTATATCGTGCCCAGATTCGATATGAAGAAGACCTACGCGGATTGCGTACTGCTCTCAGCCCCGTGTCACCAGCACCGCAGGTAGCCCCCAAGGCTGGTAGTCCACCCGTACCTTCTGAGAACACGGCGCAATACCTTCCCGAAAGTGTACCCAACTCCAATTGACAGAGGCATTACAGCCAGCAAAGAAGCCCTACGGTCCGTGGAACACGGCGCACTTACGCAGGCAGATACACTCCTCAGGACGCACCTTCACTAAGACCTATCCCGAACGCGACTCTACAACTCAATAAGCACAACGCTCATCGCCGCAGATAAGGGCCTCGCTCACAGAAGTCAGCCTAATCTTCCGTCATAACACCTCAAAGGCAGCACCACGAGAGACGCATTGCCCCCAACCCTCTAATGGTACTTGCTCAGTCGTCCTACCCTTATCTCGTCCTCTCGTTCACTTCGTCACCTCATCAGTAGCGCTGACTGGAGCGACTACGAATACGGAGGCAGTGAAGAGCAAGCAAATAGTAGATTGCGGACGGTACGAATCGCATGAGGAGAAGCGGCATTGATAGACATGGCACACACTGAGCTCGAGTCGACGCAAGACTGGCGGTCATGAGCAGCCGATCAGAAGCATCACTATAGGACGCGATCGGCCTCGTCTCCGTCGCCTCCAAAACCCAGCATCACTCGTGACGTTAGCACACGTCCACTTTCATCATCGTCAATCCGGCGTCCAGCTTGTCATCAACGATTGGAGTTCGAACAGCAGACGGCACTTTGGTCACATCTGGCCAGTCCAGATGCACACGCCCAGATCACCACTGTCTCTCGTGAGCGCACGTTTCCCCCACCAAAAGTTCGATAGCCAGTACATCCCATCGCCCGACTCGCCAGAGCGGTCTAGGAGCCAGCGCGCCATTCGCCGAAAGATAAAAATAATAATGGCCTGCGACCATCTCATAGCCCAGGGGGCGGCCCCGTCCCGACGAAAGCCCTCTTGCTGTGTCGCACATGGAAACAGACACTGGCCCGGCACTACGGCACGAGCGTTCCTACCAGTCTCGAGGAGAGGCTAACAATTGGACGCCACATGGTGGGCGCCGACCGTAGGCAGCGAAGAGAGGTACGAGAAACTCAAACGAAGGGTGAAGCGAGAATTAGGCAGTCACAAGAGCCTCTAAGCTAATAGCTGATTTGAGCGGCAAGATATACCCTCCTAATGGCCGTAGGCTTTGAAAGAGCTGATTCAACATGTCATTGTAGCCATGCGAGCTACTGTCCTTCTAGCCTATGTTGAGCGATAAGTTTTTGATGTCTAATATGCTCGTCGGGCATAATCATAGAGAGTTAAGTGACGCTAACAGTGCATTAGGACGCCGCTGCTACCTGGGCGACATCCTCGCGTAAATACATCACATCTCCCACTATAAGTCAACTCATAGGCTCGACGCAAACCGAGCCATGCCACGCAATGCTAGCCGCCTGATGTAGCGGCCGAAAGCATGCAAGTGGCGGGGGTCCATGAACTGTATACTCAGTCGTATTGTGTTTCTGATAGGCAGACTATACTGCTTGCTGTACATGCGGCAATTGCATACCCACACTTCTGATATTCGGTATAGTGAGCTGCGAGCAGGACGTTACGTGAAGTTGTGGGTCCATTGACGCGTCCCGCCTGGAGCGCTTTTAACTCTCACTTACCACAACACCACTACAACGTCACATGTAGCGCATTCGCTAGCCACAATTCAGACGCGTCTTGATTGTGTCTGGTGTTCGCGCGTTAAGTAAGAGTCACGCGTTATAGACATCTAGTCGTCCTTTGAAAATATTTGTTCTTTGCTTAGTAAAGCGCAAGACTCAGCGATTATGCATGCTACCAAATGAGCGGCAAATTCATCGGGACTCCCCAGTGTCCCCTCCCCCCCTCCGTGCTCTTAAGCCACAACCATCGTCTACCCACGCTAACTTCTTTGTAGCCTACTCTAACCCCGGACGACTTAATTGTCTCGGCGCGCATCTTGTCATTCACAAATATCCCCATCGACCTTCTTCTTCCGACCGCCCATCGCGGAGCTCACATTCCGTAACCGACCTCGCGCTGCGAGTACCTTGTCGTCGATGATCGAACCCGGGCATGGTCGAGCTGCGAGAATGTCATGGCCCCCACTACTCTTTGAGGCACGGAAATGGTAACGCCTGCAAAACTACCCAACGATATCACTTCTCAAATGCTCAAAATATCCCGTAAACCTTAGTCTGGGATCCCAGTCAACGAACAATCTATCTCATTTGAGGGCCGAGAGACCTCAATAACCCCAAGAGTACCATGAGAGAATGCGGAGTCGGCGATCATGGTATGCTTCGTCTTTACGAAGAAAGGTCTCGGTAGCAGGCCGGTTCGTGTCTTGTCTTTCACCATTGTGTGCGTGTTCTGCCGACTCACGATCTACAATGTAGGACTATCGAGCAGGACGCAGAGATGATGCGTCTGCAGCTCCTGGGAGGGTACCCCAACGCCTCATGCAGCAGCTCCAGCGCGTACGCCTTCCTACCCCCGTCCCGTCCCGTACCCATCTAAAGCATATCACACATCTAGGATCAACCTGAAATCGCGCATGCAGCCCAAAACGACCCCGCGCGGTTTGCAGAGCTCCTTCGCCAGACGAGGGCGCGGCATATCGAGAGCGAGGCGGCGATCGAACGCCATGAAGCGGATCCCTTTCGATATGGAGGCCGTCAACGCGGAGAATCGAGGAGGCGATTAGGCAGCAGGCCGTGCTCGAGAACATGGAACATGCATTGGAATACTCCCGGAGTCCTTCGAGGCACGTCGCGTGACGATGCTCTAGTGCGTATCTAGATCATCGAGGGGGTGGGTCACATACTGACTTCACTCCGTGCAAAGCGTGCCTGTAGAGTCAATGGACGTCCCGTGAAAGCTTTCGTAGATAGTGGTGCTCAGCAGACTATCAGTACGTCTCGGTGAACTCGGCTAGTTGGCTCTACTGACATTACTATTGCAGTGAGCCCAGATTGTGCAGAACAATGCGGGTACGCGGATTCTCATACATCTGAAAGAGATATATACGCGCTGACACAGAGCTAGCCTCATGCGTTTTGCTCGACAAGAGGTTCTCCGGCATTGCACGAGGTTTGTTGTTGGACGGCCAAGATCCTCGTCGTATACACAGCGCGCAGCTCAAACTCGACGGACCTCTTCTTACCGTGTTCGTTTACCGTCATAGGAGGTACGTCGAAATTATTCCCACTCCTAGCTTACCCCCTCTGAATCATGGTGCACCTTGGCAGGGCCGTGACGTCGATCTCCTCTTCGGTCTCGACATGCTCAAGGCACATCAAGCGTGTATTGACCTCGGAAGAAATGTGCTGGTTATACACCAGCGCCGCGAGGTCAGTTCCTCGCAGAGCACGAGCTCCCCGACAAAAGGACCCGCGCGAGTACGAGACTCCCAAGCCCGAGGAACGGTCGCAGGCGCAGCAGGCTCGCACGCGCGCTTCCCGGCGGTGCAGGTCATCCGCACAGCAGCCGTTTCCCTGGCCTCACAGTCAGACGATCGTGGCTCCGCGCCTCAGTCCAGAGCAGGGGCAGAGGTGCTCCGGGCTGCTGGGGGGCCAGGCCCAAGTGACTGCCTGACCCATTCCCAGTACTCTGAAACAGGCATATCCAACACCCTCATGGAGCTCGGTGTGTCGAGGGAGGTGCGCTATCAGCACCCTGGACGCCGCGGGTGGAAATCTAGACATCCGCCGGCTTCCTTGCTGTTCTAGTCTCCCTGGAAAAGCTAGGAGCCTTGCTTCTCTGACAAGATGTATTAAAATATGAACGCTGTATAGTAGCAACTCAGGAGTGTTTGTAGGATTCTGCGGATTCAAATGTATCATTCTGACCCTTTACAACCCAAGAGGCCTTTCCCTAGCTAGCCCCCGGCTAAACTCAGCAGGAGGCCAGGAAAAACTGAATTATGTGTTCGCGCTATGCTGAGAATGATGTGAATGTAATCTATTGACAGAAGAAGAAACAACTCTTTGGCCTATGTCCACCCTCGAGCGGAGACCTCGTCCACCACCATGACCCTTCTCCTTCTCACAATGACAAACATGTGCATCTCGCAGTGTGATGGGCCACGCCTCCTTGTCGTCCGTACTCGACAGCCGTCGCAGCCTGCTGAGTCGTTTTTTTTTCGAGGAGACAGTAGGGTCGCGCCCACGAACTTGCAGTTTCATTCGCAGCGCTCGGAGCAGGCGCCGTCGTCGTCGCAGGTTGGAGTGTGCTCGAAGCCACTGGAGGTGCGGGCGGACGAAGCCGCAGGCTTGGGCTTCCGGAGGCGGCGCAGCCGTCGCACTCGCGTTCCATGCCACGCGTACTTGGTGCCGAGACCCGCCGCCTGACTCGCGACCGCGGTTTCGACATCTTCTTTGCGCACGCCCTCGGACATGTTGCGCGCGGTCACACCAGGCCCGTCGGCCTTCCTCTTTTTCTTCTTCGGCTAGGCCGTCGTTCGGCGTCTCCGTCGACTGCCATTGCGCTTCCCGACGACTGGGCGGCGAGCGCGGCTGCGTGTGCTGCTGCCATCTCATCGGCGCGCTCCTTGCTTCTCTCCGAATTTTCGTCTCCTCTTCGCGTTCTACTCGCTCTATCGCTGCGAGCTGCTTCGACACGTCTGCGCGCACTAGGATTCGCCACATCGACGTGCTGTCTTCGTATTGTGAGGGTGAGTCGGTCGAACTGAGTGTCTGTCCTGTGTGCAGACGCTTCTATCATAGCTTTACTACTAGGTCTTGAAGACGCGCACGCAAGGCCAGTGCTAGGTAGTTGAACGGATTCCTCCGGAACTTTTGTTACTTTGTGTTGTGTACCAATGTCTCGTATTCGCTGGCCGAGAATCCGGGTGTCAAAAGCGGGACGAACGGGCTGTTTTTCGACTTCGTCTTCGTACGGTCGGTACGTCTGGTACTGATCAAATGTTCGGTGTAGTGACTCTTCCTCCGCCTGTTTATGATACATTGGACGCAGGGCTACAGCAAGTGCGAACGGTGGGACGTACCCTAAGGTCAACTCCTGCGCTGCCCAATGCATCGTTCAGTTTTACGTTACATCGGTCGTATCCAGTTGACTGGTTGCTGGAGCTGGGGCTGGTGCCGGTTTCGCGGGCGCAGCTGGGAGGGTAGACATTTGCGCTTGCTGGGTTGTGGTGCATATTGGTAATGCGAATAAGAGTGTTGATACTGCTGGTACGCCTGGTAATGAGAGTACTGTGGGCGTCCTATACGTATCATTCAATCGCTTGATCAGTTACTAGAAAGACGCAATATTTACGTGGTATGTTGCTGAGGTTGTGTCTGGGCTTGAGACTGTTGTTGTAACGCAGGGTCTATTGGAATCTCTAATGAAAGAAATAAAACCAGCTGAACCGTTCGAGGATATCTTAGACTCACGTTGTCCCCATTGCGCCGCAGAAAATGTAGCTGTCGTTGCAGGCTGTTGAGCTTGCTGAACCTGTTGTTGGGGCTGGGCTTGGGGAGGTTGTGGCGTTTGAGCCCCTTCTTCTGTCTTCATAGACATATTCAACAAGTCAATCGATTCAGTCACGGCAGCTCCGAAGTGTTCAACAGGTATAGAAATTGAGCCTAGAGTGCGAAGGTGGGGAGGAAGTTAAAGGTGCTAGGAGGCGCGAGGGGGGTCGCAAATGGGCTGTTCGGGGTCTCACCCCTGCGTCGCTATTGGCGCCTATCAAACCCTGTTATGCGGCGCGCGGCAGCGGATACGAGTTGTTTGAGCACCACGGCCCTTGGTCGTGTAGGGCACGTTGTTGGATCCCTTCGCACTCGGAAATGGTACGCTACACGCTCTTGCAGATAATAGCTACAAGTTACTCACGAGGCTCGCGAAGGCGGTTTTTTGTCAATATTTTCTGAAGGGGAACTGTAAGTTTGGGAACTCGTGCAGATTTGAGCATCCCGCGGGGATGGCCGCCAGGGGGGGTTTTGGAAGTGAGTGCCTGTACTAAGACCGCTTATGTGTCCTATCACGTGGACGGAAATAAAACCAATCTTGGACCGCAGGTTCGACTTCAAACACGGTGGCGTCATTGTTCAAGTTCGCACCCATTTGCCCACCTTCCTGAACGTCTCTAACCGTCGCGGTCCATGGCAATGTCTTACAGTGTCGACTCCATGAGAAAGGACCTTACTCAGGGCCTAGACCGACCAACATGGTTGCTATCTTGCTATGGTCCTGCCAAGGGTGTCCCAAATGCCATCAGTGGCCTAGACGAGTCGCCGGAGGAGCTACGATTCAAAGCTGTTACCGCCCTGAAGTCCAACTCGTCTCAAGAATACGTGCGTACTCCTTCTAAACATTCACTTCTTTGCTTCATGCCTTGTTCTAGGTCAAATACGAAGCGGAAAGACTGCGGCCGCTGGCGAAACATTCAGCAATGCGCTGTCTAATGTGCAGCAACTCTACAACCAAATGTCAGGCAATCCAACGCCCTCGGCATTTGGCGGGTCAGGAACTTCAACGTTTTGGTCCCTCGTCAACGACCGGCTCTGCCTTTGGTAGCTCTACCGGAGGATCGGCCTTTGGCAAAGCCGTCAGGATTTGGCGCGTTTGCTTCAGGTGGACCTTCGGCCTTTGGTGGAGGCGCTGCTAGCGGCTCCGCGTTTGGAAAATCAGCGTTCGGCCAGTCTGCCTTTGGTCAAACTTCGCAACCCACTTCAGCGTTTGGACCAATGCAGCCCGCGCAAACAACCTCGGCCTTTGGCCAACCAACGCAGCCTGCGTGTCAGTCTTTGGCCAGCCCACACAACCCACACAGTCAATATCAGCCTTCGGTCAACCAGCACAGACTACGTCTGCGTTTGGGCAACCCTCACAACCCACCTCTGCGTTTTGGCCAGCCCGCGCAGACCACTTCCGCATTCGGCCAGCCCCTGCGCAAACCACTTCTGTCGTTCGGACAGCCTGCGCCGTCTACGTCGGCTTTCGGTACACCTGCCCCAACTGCATCTGCGTTTGGTACCCCCCAGCCCAAACTCGGAGCACCACACATCATGCGTTCGGCAATCCTGCGCCCACTACATCCGCGTATTGCCAGTCGTCATTCGGCCAGTCGTCCCAACACCTCAGTCTTCACTGTTGAAACCGGCCAGCGGTGCATTTGGCGGTGCGTCAACGGGCGGCGCATTCGCCGCCGCCGGCTCCGGCATAGCAGGCTCAGGTGGGGCATTTTCTGCCTTCGCCGGTTCAGCCCTCTGCGTTCGGACTCTGGGCAGCCGGTAACGTAGCCAGTACCACTGCGGCTACAGGCGGGTCTGCATTTGGTCAAACTGGCTTTGCACTCCTGCGCCCGCCGCACGCAACGTCCGCGTTTTGGCACTGCGGGGATTACCAACAACCTCAGCGTTCGGTGCGCCATCTGCATTCGGTGCCCTTCCGCAGAACAAACCCTACGAGCACAACCTCGGCATTTGGGACCCCTGCACCTACTACGTCTGCATTCGGGACATCCCAATCAATATCAGCATTCGGTAACAACGCCGGTGGTGCACCACGTCTGCGTTCGGTACACCCGCCCCAGCGCAGTCAGCCTTTGGCACGCCTGCTCAGACACAGTCTGCATTCGGCAGCTCCACTCAACCGACCTCGGCCTTTGGTCAACCATCCCAGCCAGTGTCTGCGTTCGGTAACCTCCAATCCAGTCTCTGCATTCGGAGCGCCCCAATCGATATCCGCGTTTGGTTCAACGCCCCAGCCTCTCGCTACTACTACGAATACCACTGGCCAAGGCTTCTCATCATCCACTTCCGGTAAACCAGACTTTGCGAACGCGAAGTCTGGGTACCGTCCTGGCGCAGACGTGTACGATTCTATGCTTCCGCCGAACTATCTGCAGATTCTGCCGCAGGATGTGAGGGAAGCGTTTGAGTCGAAAAAGTTTGAGTGGGGGAAGATTCGGACTGGATCCCGCCAAGGAGGGAGTTAAGATGACTTGGCGGGTTTTGTGCTATGTGTTCATCATATTTTTACCACTCGTGATCCGTACGTAGGTTCGTCATGTTCCAAGTCATACCCTACCGTCTTAAGTATAAGTATGCGGACAGTTACATGAGCAGCGTTGCAGTCATTTGTCGATATTAGTACACTCTTGTATCATCCACAAAATATGACTATTTCGCTCCACAAGTGTATCTAGGCGACTTGAGAATTCGGATAGTGGTCCAATTGTCGAAGTGTGCGAGGTTCCCCGACGCCACGAAGCCTTCCCTTACCATACATGGGTACTCGGATCAGAAAGGTCATGATGATCACGGTGACCTGTCTGGTACCCGTTCTTGGCCCTCTCTTTCTGCTTTCATCGTCGGTGAATCGAAAAAATACATTACAGTACTAATGATTGCTTTTAATTGAAGGACAGGCCACATGAGTACAAACAAACGCTTCAGTACAGTACACGACCTTGCGACACTTCGGCTACACCCCGACGGTTCGCGAGTCTCGCTCTTGCGGACGAACAAGAAAGGGCGCACATCCACATACACCGCTCAGGATCACCGGGGGAACTGGATCGCACATGATGCGGAGGCGGAGTAGGACGTGTAAAGCTGCGGCGCGGCGCAGCTAAGTCGCACGAGGGAGAGTGTAATGAAGACGAAAGTGAGGAAGACGACCATAGTGTCGTCGGTCCGTCAAGCCCTCCTATAGACAAGGGAAAGAAAAGGGCTTTAAGTCAGGAGGAGGGGGCACCGAAGGTACTCAAGGATTCTCGTGCGAAGAAGCGAAAGCTGTTTCATGAAGATATCGGTGTACATACCTCGAGTCCCGCACAAACTGGTTCTCCGACACTTCCAGCGAACCGAAAGCTCACCGGTGCCCTTGAATCCAATATGCACTAGTAATCCAAGCTCGGTGAGCTTACCGGTTGTCTCTCAATCATATTTGTTCCTCATGTGTGTAGGATCTACTCAAATGCATTCATCACTTCGCCAGTACATATTATAGTGAAATGGGACAGCTCCGAGATTCAGCTAAAAAACATTTCGAAAGGAGAAGAAGCTGCGACGTTTAGCAAGGCTCGAACGCCAAGCCGCTGAAGAGGCAAACCAGTTGGACGGGACAAACCCACCGAAAGAGGACAACGAAAAACGGACTAAGCTCTTCGGAGGATGAAAGCTCAAATAGCGAGACTGGTAGCAGCACGAGTGAAACGAGCGATACGAGCGATACGTCACAGCGAAAGCGAGGGACAAGAAGTGCCCGCCGGGTTGAAACACTTGCGAATGTCGACATGTATAAGGTGTTTGACGGTTCCGCGTTGATGGCAATAGGTACGACACACCACGTTCAGACCCAGGATGCTTAGCTTACATGCCGAAGGAATGCTCCTGCAACATCATGTTGACGACCAGTTGGCTCCTCGTATACCAGACGGTTGGGAGGAAGCTATGGAGGACGCCGACACAAACCCGAAGACGACCAAACGCCGAGACAGGGCGGCCAAGGTGCGCGTCGAGAAAAAAGACGACTTCGGCGAACAGTTTTTCGAAGAGGAGGATGACGGTCCAGATGTGGGGTCGAGAGATGGGGAGTTGGAACCGCTCGACGGCGACGCCGAGTCGGACGAGGACTACGCGCCTGATAGCGACTGAGTGTAGATGAAATATAACACCCAGAGCGCGTAAGATACAATACGTGAAAGAATGGGAGTAGTGGAGGAGCATGAAGGGTGAGGAAGTACCTAAGGCTTCTTCGGATCGACAAACGCAGTCCGCAGGGTGCCGTCCTCCCACCGCTTGAGAATATTGTGCTTGAACGCACCGACGTCTTCGTCCTCGAATATCCGCAGCCTTTCTAACCTTCGCTCACGCAGCTTGTTTTTGGGTAACATGCCCGACACGGCTTGCCGGATGATCTACCCGACACAGTTTGGCAATGTTACCGACTGTTAGAACACGGTGCACGCACCTCATCTGGTTTCCTTGCCATCATATCCCTGTAAGATATCTCCTTCAAGCCTCCCGGGTACATAGTGTGGTGCCGGTAGACTTTCTGTTCATCCTTCTTTCCGGACACCTTGATCTTCCGCGCATTCGACACAATCACATAGTCTCCGCAGTCAGCTATAATATTGTAGAGCAGTCAGAAGCTTCAGTTACTATAAGTACTGTGTTTGGACTTACATCCAGGGTCATAAATTGGCTTGTGCTTGCCCATGAGCACAAGAGCGATCCGCTCTGCCAGCTTTCCGAGGATTCGATCGGAGGCGTCGACGTGGTGCCAGACACGGGCATACGCCAGAACCGTCTGAAGCATTGTGAGTTCATTTTAACTATCTCGGCACTGAAACCCATACGTTTCCGACAGCTTGAGACATATCGACTGGCGAGTGAAGACGTGACCACGGACGTTGGAAGGCAAGAGCAGTTGAGCGTAGACGCTCGTTGGGCGCTGTCGGCGCTCACTTTAATGCAATGTTCGACCGTTCGACTTCGTCAGACACTTCTGACCTGCCAATGTCAACCCTGGCTCATCTCGGCGACGCTGCGTCGGGTGGATATGCCACTGTTATCAAAGACTGGGCTCGATGCATATCCGACGTTCATGAGCCTTCGGGCTTAGAACTCAGCTCGACTCGGCTGCTTCTCATCTCCCTTCCGAAAAATTGCACCTCCCACATTTTTAAGGCCAATCCTTGCCGCAGCGCTGAGATGGCGACATGTGGATCTGTGGCGACTCACTATTATGAAGTGGGAAGCCTCATCAGAAGCAGGAATACCTCCTCTGGGACGCAGACCACCTGTGCAATGCTATAACCCAATTTGGATTGGAGCACGTAAAGGAAGAGTGAGTTCGATAATCTCATGCGTTGTGTGCCAGTATTCTATGTGGCTGATGCATCATTTTAACAAGCGTGGACAGTTTCCTTGGCCGTCATCTACAAAAAGAGCAGCTCAAGCTATTGAGCTCCCTTGAGTCAATGGTTCTAGGAACGTCAAGGAACTACCTCTGAGGGTTCCAGTTCCGAGTACTCACATTTCTCTGTCTGGATCACGGCATGTCGTAAAGGTTATGTGCTACTTTGATTCACAACGCTGAGGACGAATACGACAAAATCATATATCACTCTGCCCAACAAGGTGGTATTACATTCATGAAAGAAACAGTGAGTCATATCATCACAATATCAAGCTTTGTCACCTTTTCAGCAAGCTGAATGCCTGTTCAGCTTGACCATGATAACTGGATTGGCCTCGATTGGAACCCTTATAGGGTTAGCTGGACGAATCCTCTCAGGAGATGTCTTCCCCAAGTGTCCTCTGACACATGGTATCATCATCTGGGAAAAAAACGGGTCGTCCTAATTAGTACTAAAATAGGCCTAACAGTGCTACCGTACTAATTTCTGCTATTTGACTGCTATTTGGTTTCTAGTCTTCCGATATTTCAGCGAGAGTTCTCAAAATGAGCTAATAGATGCTGGTCATACCTGGGTGTTAGCATTCCTACAACCGACACTCGTTTCCACCCCGAGAGCCCTCGCCGACGTTGGCTGAGGTTGCCTTCCTCGTCGGTGTCCGTAGCGTGACAAAGCGTAACTACTGGTCACAATTGCTGATGGTCACTAGCGAGCGCTTCTTAGACGCGGGGTACGGCGCTTTGGCTGGGGCTGACATAATCAGCGTACCCCGGGATACGATGGGCGGGGCGGGGTACCTCAGACACTGCGGCGGGGGCGTCGGGCGTTGTGTCGGGCAGTGTTTGCAGCTAAGCGGAGGGCGCGGGCAGCGGCGCGATGGCTCTAGGCGATGTAGAATACCTACCCAATGAGGGAAATCACCGATTTGATGGTTACAAACGCGTGCAGAGCGCTGCGTGCCGAAGTGCGTATCCCATGCAGCGCAAGAGTCGAGTTTTCGCCTGGGATACGCTCGTCTGACACTCTGACGTTTCCCACCAGCCAAATTTTGCGTACCCCATGAAGCTCTAAGGGCGTAGAAATCCCCTGGGGTACGCTCGGCATCACCATCTACGCGAAGCGCATCAAACACGCCCGGCAGCCTTCTCTGTGCCATATTTGGCTTGCTGGAGATAGCTGGAGGCGTAGTTTTTTCACTTATAAAATCTTAAAGAATTTTCATTATATAGAACATGCCTATTTACATCATTCTACAGCCTAAAGAGCGTCAGAATAAGACACACCGTCGAGCTCTGTACCACCCATGGACTTAGACGCAGGAATGGTAGCGTTAGCGCCTCCAGCGCTTCTCGGGTCGGCCGTGATCTTTGAGATCAGCCGCCCGATCTTGTATCCCGGATGCAATCTAAGTATTGCATCACACTGGTAGTATGACGTCATGGCGCTCTGCGAACGTATATCAGCAGCGTCGCAGACAACGAGTGGGTGGCTCGAAACTTCTCTGTTACTGCCATCACCAGCCTCCGACTTACCCAGCTTCTCCTGCCAGTGCTCACCCACTTGTCGTTCAAACACAAACCGCATACCCAACGCCAAGTCACCGAGCAAATGCACCCAGTGGGCCAGTGCACGAGGTCATTTGTCGCCGTCGGAGGTGCCCGCCTCTGCCGAGCTCGAGCGGGAGAGGCCACCACGGATTGATTGGGTCACAGGTACCGCCGGCATTGTCTACGTTTTGTGCAATGCTGGCTAACCTAACAATTCTATGATGGTCCACGACAGGCTGAGCAGGGTCTGGGTGTTGTCGGCAGCCCAACGCGGTGAGTTACACTGCAGGTGCGGACTGTGAGCCTTGAGTGCCCCTTACCCATCCTCTGATACTCTTTTTCTCAGATTCTGCGTGTCGAAAGTGGCTCCGACGCTGTCCGACCGGGAGTGACTACTAGCATAGGTGCCGAGACCTGTAAGTAACACACCTCATTTTTGACTGCTGCAGTGTACGTTCATCAGCCTACAGGTGTGGGACACTGGCTTCCCTAACTCCCAACATTCAAGCGACCCATACATTGGCTTGAACATCACCTGGATTTACCCCCTCGCCTCCAGCAACTCATGAACACTGAGTGGTAAGTTCTATGGTTGCATGAATAGTGGACTGAAGTGTGTATGTACTGTGTAACTGTGTCCTTACATTCTAATGCAATATATGTATGAAACAAATCACCTGGCTTCTGGGTTGAGACTGGAGGATCTCGCGACATGCTCGGGCTTTTGTTTTATAATTTATTCATATTTTAGAGTTAATTCTGATGTAAAATAGCCCAAATTAGATGAATTTAAATGGCCGATTTTTGGGGACCTTGCTCATTAGACGACGGGCTTCTATTCTCACTACGGCTACTAAATAGCGTAAATAGGACTATTTTAGTACTAAATATGGCGATCCGTTTTTTCCCAGATGATCCTTTCCCTCCTTGATGCTGCATTATCAATGGCCAGAGCACACCAGGATGATGCCAAACAACTACTCCATCATCAGTTGGATATCCACGCACTCATCGTACTCTGCATCGAATCTGGTCATGAGAATGCTGTGGCAGATTATATTGAAGCGCTGAGAACATGCCTCCACTCCTTGGCCACCACTGAAGCCAAACTGCAATACATCCAGCAATGGATTATCCCATTGTTACGCTTTGTTGTCGAAACCACTTGCACAGGAGAAAACCATCTGTTCCCTACGCTGTGCGACAGGCTTGCCTCTTTATGCAACGACTCCCTCCGTATTGGGCTACGTCAATTTCTTGACATAAAGCCTGCCTCTTCGTCCTGGGGTTCAAACAGTCACAACAGATATTTCAACATGTACCTCAAACCTTTCATCCAAATGGGTGAGCATGGATGTTCCACCCTTGTCAAATGGTACATAGCATTTTCATCTTGCGACCAGTACAATGCTGACTCCATTACTTACGGCGTAGCTTCTCGCACCTCATTGTGGAAACTTCCAACATTCCTCCTGAGACTATCGTCTCTTGCATTGTGCACCTGAGCAACTCGGAGCGTGATCTGTTTCATATCTCTGGAGCAGATCAGCCCTATGCTCAATGGGGCTTGCAAAACGCTACGCGGGTCGCAAAACGGAATACAATCCAAGTCAAGCTTTCCAGCACTTCAGAGGAGTATTTCGATGCAATGGTCAACTGTCTCTACATGCGGGCTCCATGTGGCACAGAAATTCTTGCAGACAAAATCATCGGTGGTGGGATTTTTCAGCGGAGCTCAATCACAGGTGCCGACACATATGCAAATGATAGGCCACTCTGGCACGTTAGCCAATGGAGTTCTGGCAAATCAAGCACAGAACTACGTGTTGAGACCCTGCTACAGCGGTTGTCGGGCAAGGTCTTCCTCCCTGAAAGCCATGCCAGGATTTGGTCCCTTTGTACAGGCTATTTTCTTGCCGTGTGCTGGTGCAGTTCCTTGGCAGAAGGCCTAAGGAGACAAAAGCTACGCATCTGCGCCAGAAAGCTGGCAGGCCGCATTCACACCATTGGTCATGTGATCGGCCGGTTTGCCTGAAGGTAAAAAGTTACTTCATGCAAACCCAGTACCCGAAGCAGACACTTAGCTTCATACGTCTTGTCCTCGTGTGCTCAGTCACCTGGACAAGGAGTTAGCAAATCACCTCCCCTGTGATGTTGCGACATGGCGGCTGGATACTTCAAAGGAGGAGGTTCATGTGAGTCCTCTGAGTTCTCATTGCACAGTCAGTGACAGTCTCTTACTCTCATTATGCTTAGATTGACTTGACAGAAGCATTGTGGGGACCTAGCCGATGGCTAGAATGCCAAGAAATTGCACAGGATGCCCTACACGTTGCTTGGGTTATGCATCAGAAGAACAGCAAGAAAATTCTCGGCTCTAAACACGAAGAGGTCATGACTTGGATGAATGGTCTGTCAAGCGAGTCGGACTCAGAGACAGAAACCTCAAGCCGGGAACCGTCCTACCAATCTGCCCTCTCGACGCGAAAGCCCGGTGCTCGAAGAACACGCTGAGCTGACAGAAGCAAATGCAACTTGCACTTCAAGCAGACGAGGATGAACTTGAGGAGAATGCACCCCTACAGCCCGTACACTTACACAATAGCTCCAGAGAGACGTCCTCAGAGGATGCAAATAAGCCAGGATCATCAGCAGCGGTCCCCCAGTCAGTCCCACGAAACGGAACTTGTCCCCTAGCGAAGATGAGCCACAGCCAAAAAAATGGAAGGTCGCATTGAGCACAGATTGATTTGTTGATGACCGCGGGAGGGTAGAGATGATTTGGGAGAGAGGGACGGCTGTCTTGAGGGATAGAGTATCAACATCGATTATTATTGCAAAAGGGGTTTTGTAGACGGACCAGACCGTGATAGCCACGTTTTCACACACGTAGAAGCAATAGTTATTCGAAAAGACTACTGTGAGTTAGAGCTACTATGAGTCGACTATCGGTTGTGGGTAGTACTATCAGGACGGTGTACTGTAAGTCTTTTTCGCCATGATGTGAGGCCGGGGAGCCTTCGACGACAATTTCCTACAATGTCTTGATGCATGCCGGGCGACTCATCCGTACACAAAATTTGCGTAAGATTCAACCCGAGTGGTAGACCGCTGACCGTCGGAATTCATACTGGCGATGCTCACGGATAGTAGTACTGGTACCGTGTGGCAGTATTTTGGCGATATAATCCAAACGCAGAAGCAACGGGCGCTTACCACTCCTTGTGCCTGCAACCGCGACAGGCGCGTCGACCCCTGCCAATTGGACAACATCCACGACGTGACACTGAACAGTATGCTCCTTTACGTATGCCGTTTTTACTATCTCTGAAGTAGGCTAGACTCTCGAACGCTGCTCAAAGCCCTTGCACCTGAACGTAAACAATCCCGGCGAAACGCTCGTCAAAGGATGTCTGGAGGAGAGACCTCGAAACGCTCTAACCTAATAGACGTGTATGTCTTCCACTTGAGCTCCAATTTTGCTCTGACCTCCATTGTAGAACATACCAGCAGCTACATGGCTTACTTTCTGGGCAACTAGACGGTACAACCATCGAGCAGATTACGGACTACCTCCGGCCACGCGCACAACAACTAACCAATGTCGCTCGACCATTCGGAGAGCCGAACGACGCGTCCAAGAAGAGAGTTGACCTCAGGATCGGTGAAGCTGCCTGACGGGGTCACGATACGAGTGGAGGACGCGGCACAAGGAGTTTGTCTTCGCTATTAGCAGACGATTCGAAATTGACGAGGTCGAGGGCGTTGGACCCTGCTCCGTTCATTTCCTCTACAATGAAGGCCTTCCAGACACTACTGGGGGGCTGGTGCCGGACGCGACGACAATCTTTACATAGAAGAACTCCTCGATGCTATACCACCCCTTTCTACTATTTTACCGAACGACTATTCGCCTGCCGCATCCTCATACCTCTCTTCCGAGCGACGCTGGTGGCGCAGAGCCGATCAGCGACGTTAGCCGCAACCCGATCCTCCCCGAAATCATTCCCGACGGACGAGCTTTCGCTAACTCAGCTTCACAAGGGTCATTGCGCAGCGTATGTGCGGAAGACTGAAGCACGAGTGCCATCTGCCTTTGACGCAGACCCCCAAGAGAAAGCCGTTCGAGTGGGCGAAGCAAAACGTGAAAGAGCAGCTCGTCATCTTGGAAGTACTCTTCTGGACGATGTGGGACTACGCGTCCTGTAACGGACCGATGGTAGCCCGTATATACGAACGACGGCCTACAACACGAATCTTGGCTCCACGCAACAGAACTCTACAATGCTCCTGGATGAGGAGGGAGCGCAGTTGCAGCAGGATAGCGCCGCATTGTGGATACTCATCACGGTCGAAGTACTCGAACTGGAGAGAGTTGCCGAGCCTGGAGGTCTCGAGGTCTCGGATGATCCTCGAGGACAAGGAGATATACTGGTCTTCCCCGACGTCACTACAGCGAATACACGAGATCGTCATCTCACATGCCGATAGCCAATTTGCGTGCCAATATATCGCATGGGCCTTGTGTCCTCTCCCGACTCGTGGAAGAATGTACGAGCCTCAAGGAGCTTCCGACATCGTACAGCAGTTTCTTCGAGATTGTTGTGCCACCATTGGACCGCTCGTACGCTAGGGGCCGAGATCCTGCGCACACGCTCATGTCTAGAGCCGCCCTCAGTCCTGAGGCCGGCTGTTTACACTCATGATCACTCTCCTGACGAACTCCCACTCCCATCTTTGTGACATCGACCGCCTGGGCGCACTGGCTCGTCAATCACCGATCCCAACGCCGTTGCGTACCGCTCTGGTCCTCAAAGGTATGTACAAGCCGCTCCCCCACTCAACCTCCCCTAACTAGAAATCTCATAGGTCTTATTATCGCAATTGTCGAGCTTATTCCCATCGAGCTGATACCGGACTTCGACGCATTTACTGAAGTCTGGATTGCTCTGTTTGTTCGTAGCGAAAGATCAATCTGTGGCGGGTATGTGTAAAGTGATGTCGTCAATTTTGGTGGCAGTCAGACTGTACCATGGCTCAGCTCGCAAAGCGATACTCGACGTTGCAAGGTCACGGTTCCCGGTACAAAGCATGGCCCCTCATCCGTCTACTCCGAGCTATGACAGCTTCTGGCTTCCTCGACACAGATCCATTGTCTACGGTCAATCACAAACCAACCGAGGCGGAGGAGCTCACTCAAGGAGATCGGATACTTTGTGCCCAACACGACTCTTCCACTTCCTCGACAAACTTCCGTCATTTACGCACGTCATTCCTGCATCCTCATGCACAGGCTCTTCTGCACTCTTTGAGAAGCTCCCAGAGCGCATGATATCGTCCTCCGTCTCCACAAGGCCTCACCTACACCAATGTCCTGCCAATCAGACTACCAGAAGAGGATCAACACTACCTCAAAAATCTATTGGCCGTCTACTCAATGGAGATGGTGGTGACTTCGTAGTGGTTATCTTGGCAGCATGAACACTCGGGGTGGAAGGTCCTGTTGGAGGTACTGGCTGACTACGTGGACCGAAGGCGAGCGGCGGCTGGCCCATCACACCACGATGTCTCATTCGGGAAGAGGACGACACAATCTGCGCCTGCTCTCAGACTGGAAGACATCGGAGTGGAAATGGATCAGACAGGAGACGACGGACTCGTAACGGAACGCACTCGACCTTGTGCGAAGTGTCATACAGGACCAGCCAGAGCTCGCTGAGCAAGCTGTTGGAACTCCCTCGAGTCCGGCGCTCCAGTAGTAGTCGCACTCGATGCTGGAGACCCAAGCTCCGGACCTGGTGCAACTTACAACCATGATCCTAGAAGAGGCACTGTCGCGATCGTCGGCGCAGAAACAATAACTCCTCCTTGTTTCGCGGAGGCGACTCAATCACACATCGTTCCATAACTTGTGCTGGGCTGCATTGCTGGCTCTGTGCCTAATTACTTCCAACCGTGTATATGGCTCGTACATGCTGCATCCGGTCGACGTCGTCGTTGTTTTGGGCTCGGAGGCTGCGTATAGTTTCACCTAAGCTGTTATTTCAAACCTCTGCCGTAATCGCATCGGAGCGCACTTACTGGCCAATAACCCATGACATTGGCGCTTCTCCACCTCGTTCGGCAACTATTCAACGGAAGCAATCTCGTCAGTGCTCTCAGTTCTCCAAGAAAGTCCACGGTTGCAGCAGGTCAAGGAGGAAGTGCTAATGCGTTGCCGCGCGTTTTCATTCATTCCGAGATCTGGTCGAGCATGTAGATGGAAGTACACGCAACTTGGTGACCGATTCGAGATTGGACGCAGGGTCTCTAGGTTCTACACAGACATCCTGAAACATTCACCCCCTACATTGAAGGACGCTCCATTCGCCGCTCTCAGCCAGGCCGTATTCGAAGCTCTCATTACTCGCGCAACTCCCTCTGCTGTCAACCCTGTCATCACCTCACTCAACACCTCTAGCGCGTCCTCACCATGCTATACTCGTCACGGCGGTACGGCGATGCCCGGAGAATGATCTACATGCTGGAGTCGCATCTACTCATGGTTCGAATCCTTCTCCACGCCAAAAAAACAAAGATTGCTTCCTTCCAAATCGTGTCTACTCGAGCAAAGCGCTATGCACTCGCGTCACCAGGCACAATCAGCTCCGCCGACCCATTTCTCCTCTTCCAAACTGGATCCCTCGAAGCGCTGGCATGCTTATGCCATAGGAACGGAGAGATGGGCCTGATCGTCGAGCCCGTTGAAGCGATGGAGGTCCTCTTCGCACTTGCCTCATCACTGGTCTGCGATGACGGGTCAGTCTCCTGACATCATCGCTTCCTCTCAGATCCAGAAGCGTACCGTCGCTTCACTTGTGCGGATCGTACTGCATCCTCTACGACGCCTGCGCTACTCCGAAACGCTGTATGGAACTTTATCACCCTCGCCATGGACAAGGAGCCAGCTCTTGCGGGTCTCTTTGTCAGAGTGACATTTCCGCCCGTCGATCCTCAACGGGTAAAGAGAAAGCCAACCAACGGGAACAACTCAAAGTCACCAAGCGCTCTTGTGGGTTGCTTCTACCATGCTTGAACAATGGAAAGAGCTCTTGGGAGCTCAACCCTCAACTCCTAGCGTCCTCTTACGTTTCCTCGATGTGGGTGGTGGGAAACATGCTCATGATCACAAGACTTCATTGGAACAACCATCCGCAAAGAATGCTGCCTTTTTCGATCATCTTGCTTCCATCATCAAGGAGGAACTGGGTCCTACTCCGGATTACAGAACCGAGCAGGTCATGTATCATTGACGGTGTCCAACATTCCGATTTATGCATGAAGCTGTCTCGTCTCACCCGCCTATCGCACCATGGTCAAAGCTCATGCACTCCACATCATTGCCCTCGACATTCGCATGTCGCTGCCAGCCACCGGTGATAAGAGCGCGGCTACGAAACCGCAGAGCTACAATTCGATACAGAGCATATTCAAGGTTGCAGAACAAATCGAGGAGCTCATAGGAGAAGCAGCTTCCAGAGCTTATGATCCGACATTGTACGACGAACTACTCGAACGAGCCCAGACGTATTTCCCTGCGATGAATCTCGACCACCCTTCAACTCCAAGAGCCCCTAGTCGAGCGAAGCTTTGGCGACGAATTCACTTTCTCTTCCGTCCTCCTCCAGCACCGCCTGCAGCCATTCGCCGACTCATTACCGGAGCAAGTTGACTGACATCTTCAGAAAGCTGTCATCAATAATCTCAACCTCTCGCTGGCCCAGGCGCAAACGACTCTAACCGAATCATGGCAACATCTCCTCCTGCAGGTGGTGCCATTCCTGCGCGGGGATGCGGTTGTGAGGCGCACATTCATGACTCTGGCATCAAATATCACGACGGACATTGCTATGGAATCCCGCTCTGGCGGTATGATGTCGACCATCCATCACGCCCGGCTGTCTCTTCTACTCTCGCTGCTTGAGGTCACTTGGTTCTCACAAGGAGACAAGAAAGAGGAAATTGAACCCTTCGTCATCTTGATGCGAAATCTGCGCGGAATCATCCAAAACGACGCACAACCTCCTGTCAGGTCCTTCCTTGGCCAATCTACCGTACCTTTCCACCGACCGCTCCTGCAAGTATTGTATTACTGCGCGCGGATAGCCGTAGTCTGATAAGGAAGGAGCGAAGACACTGAACGCCGACCAACGCCTAACACAATCCAGCTACACCGTGGTGACGCCGCTTTAGAGCTTGTCATCGTGACGCGCTGCGCATTTCCTTCGACTCTGCACGGATGCGTCTGGACGCCTCGATCTCGACCCAAGAACATGGAACAGCTTGTGGCGGTCTTCGAGCAGTGTACCCGCTCCTGCCCTTACCCCCATCGACTACGTTGTGTGGCTGACAACGGTGCCAAGAGACGGATGTCATCCGGGTACCAGCCTCCAACTATTCACCCAACTGGACATCGCTAGCTCATCTGATGTCGCTCTACTCAGATATCGCAAGCAGCCTTTATATGCCCCCACATGTCCTGACCTCCACCTCGCACTAGCAAGTATCCCGTCAGCGGCAGAAAGACTAGCGAGCGAGGAGTATCCTGGCCGCCTTACCAGTTTGTTTCAACACCCCAGTATTTTTAAAATTTGACGTTCGGTATGATGTGAAGATATTAGTTTATGTGTATCATGTAGAGTTTGGCTGATTTTTTCTACGTGTTCTGCTTGAGTTTTTGTTTTTTTGTGTTTGTTGGGGTGCTATGCCGTTTGTCAGTAGAGTTTTTTTTGTACTTTTTGTTATTTTTGTGTTCAGTTCTTTTGTTTTTGCCTTCTTCAGTTGAGTTGTCTTCGCTTTGCTTTGTTTGTAGGTATGAGGTCATTTCCATATCCCATTGTTGATAAGTAACGATCGTTTTATTATTTGTTGAGAACAGCTATCAGCCCAATCATCAAAAATGGCTTCAGTCGACGTATGTCCTCCTGAGCTTCCTGGTGAACGACGTAGCCACTGTGCATAGAGTGCGTACTGCTCTATGCTCTCCACTGTTGGCGGGCAACAATTATGGGCCATTCGTGTAACCAACGGGCACTACTATCGTCGCTGAGGCCTGGGGATAGGCTTTGTTCCGCGCTTTAAACGGTCGACCAGATACATCGGGCGCTGTCATGGACCATCGGCGATCTCTCACTGATCCAACACCCTCTATTGGAAGAGAGTTTGATGCCAGATCACTGGGTCACTAATCATCTTCTACGCAATGAATTTCGTGCAGTGTCGAAGGCCACGGCGTGGGAACGACCGAAGCTTGTCAAACGAGCACTCACATGTCCTTCACCTTCCCCACCCCCCCCTGTGGAAGCCCCTCCTACTTGTATGCAATCAGGATCAAGCTACGCTCTTGACACACCACAACCACCTCGCTAAGCCCGTGTTGAAACCGTCACCGTGGACGAACGTCTCGCAACAGCCACGAAAGCAGCACACTGGTCGGCCTCGAGTGTCTCGTAGAGCGCTTCTTCAGACAGTGGCCCGACCTCGCTCAACGCGAACCTTTCCTTGCTCGCCTTGTGCACAGGCTCGTTCACAGTGTCTGGCTCAGTCATAGTCAACGTTGGTCAACACGAGCAAGGCAGAAAGTGTGGTTAATTGGGAGCCAGATGATTGGCCGCACAGACCAAGCTTTTATCGTCCCGGTAAGTACTCCATCTCTGATCTCAAGTACAAGACTCAAGCGACTTCATTTAGCACGCCAAAGTTGTCCTGGGAGAGCCAATTTCAATTGGCACCCTTGCTTGAACTGGGCAACTGCTCGTTGGACGTGATCAAGCACCTCGTCGACCCGGCCCCCTCACTGCAGAGCATCACACCAGCACGGGGAGCCGAAAAGACCCTCGACGTCCGCGACAGCATCATCGCGACGCGCGAAACTTTGAGGCTGTGCTTTTCTACGCGGATCACGCAGCTCGCGATGTGGCTCGCGCACACGAAGCCCGAGTTCGACCTGAAGCGGGGAACGGGCGATACAGAAATGGAGGACAAGGATGGCGCAAACCGGAGAAGGACCGCAGGGCGCCACTGGCGGCAGTCACCACCTGCACGATGGCGGAGCGGCTTCGCAGAGGCATGACGGGCGAGATGGCCGCGGATTTTGCAGACGTTGTTGGACGAGAGCGAAACCGATTGTGGCAAAGGAGAGCACAAAACGCAGGATAGAACAACACACGCGATTTTGGATACTATAATCAAAACGAGGATCGCTATTTCGACCTTTACCCAGGTCTCTGTTGCAGTTTGTTAACACTGAGTACGCATCATGAATTGAGTATTGTAGTTTGTATAGTGTTCTATAAGGGACTGTTGCTGTGTGTTACGATGAAACTTCTCTCGCTGTGATGTGATCCATTAATTTCCAGTATTCTATATGCAAACACGCCCAGGCCTAGGGGAAACGCGAAAGGAGTGATATTCAAAGGGAAGTGAACCCCGACACTACTATGCCGGGAGGAGTCTGTATGATGCTGCGGAGCTCATGGCCTCTGCTCGTTCCAGGGAGTAGTATGATGCTAGCGGGTACACTCGAAGAGTTGCCGAATCATCGTTTTAGATATGCGGGTGGCAGGGTGGCCGAATCATCCGGATCGTCTTCGAAGTCGGTGACGTCCAGGCGCACGCCAGCGTCCTCTTCTCGCCGCCTGCCTGAGGTCTAGGCCTCGATTCGTTGTCGGGTACGCTGCAGGAAATCGGCTGGCTGTGATGGAACGTCTGCTCTTCTGGTTCGTCCCTTTCCAATCGACGGGGGCCGGAAGGCTTGAGTGGTATGGGTGTTTCTACCTCTGAGTCGGTGTTGTCGATGACCAAGTTTGTTGCGGACAATGAGGGGAAGGACGCTGCGGCGGAGGCGGAGGCGGGGGGAACTTCATTCTGCAACACGAGAAGGACGCGATTTCTGGCTGTACGGTGTTCGCGGCTGGTGTGTAAGGGCTTCCTTAGTCTCGTGCACCGACGCGAGCGACTCGGGCGAGACGCTTCACGGTCACGAGCGGACTGACAGAGAAGTCTTGTGGGTGGATTAGACTTTTGGAACCTACGAAATATGTTGAAACGTCATGCTCACCTTTTGAAAATACCGGTACGCCTTCTCCAAAAACCAAAAATAGGAAAAGTGTGTCAGCAGCAGGAGTAGAATGACACCTCCGATTGTTACTCCGGCTATCAGGCCCTGCATTGGTGGAAATGGCGGTTTGTCTGGAGTCGTTGCATCTGTTGAAGCAGACATAGCAGGAGCAGAGGTTGATGTGGAAGACGTCGTTGGCGGAATGCTCGCTGAGGTAGTTGAAAGCTGATTTACGGGTTAGAGATGGGTGCTAAGCCCTTGGTACTCGACATCGGAGCACAATTGCCCGATCTGAGATAGCCGTCAATGACACGCCACGCTTTTTAGTATGAAGCTAGAACATACGAGCAGCTGTTACATTGAAATGGATCTGATTTGACCATCTGAGGATCATCGCTTTTGGAGGATTAACGTTAAAGGATCTGTCCGTCGGAGTCGCCCATCAGTAAGCTCTTTTTTCACAGAGTAAGGGTGAGCAGCATCACCGAAGCTAGAGGTATGACGACGCACTGTACGATGGGTCTACATCAGCCATCCACAAATATTCCTCCCTCCCTCCTCTCTTTGAGGTACGATTCGTTGTTTCGACGATCCAAGTAGGTTCGTCTTGCTATCATAGATTCTGAGGGGTGGTTATTAGAGACCTATCATCTTCTGGGACCATAGACACTTCCCCCGCCTCCTGAAAAAACTATGGTTGTCAGTCATCGATGCTAGGAGCTAAAGCGTTTCATCTCACCAAGAGCGTATGCGGGCTATTGAAAAAAAAAAAACGCGTCATTATTTGGAAAAAGGGATGTACTAAATGGTGAGACGTACGCTCACCCCCTTGCCAAGTGATGAAGACTGTTTGACATTGGACGACGTCAGTTCTAGGAAAATTTGTAATGGTGAAATGAGCAACACGTAAGAAACAAACGCAGTCAAGTCTTACGGAGTATCGATCGATAATTGTCTCTACTGCATAAACGGGCGGGAGGAGTACGCTGTAAAGTATGGAGACAGGTACGAGGCAAAAACCCACGAGTAAGTCATAGCAAGCACCGAGACTATCTCAGTAAGAATCCCTCAGAGAGTCTATGGTGGAAGAGAGAGACAGAAAAACACGTAGCCCGCCCGAGTAGCTTCAGGTTCACGAGTGCAACGCTCCCGCCCACTTCAGATTTCTGATGATGCGCCTTGTGAAAAACAAGTCATTGACTTTGTCCGACAGTTGTAGTGAGGGACTGAACATTCGTTTGTTCCAGTGCGTCGAGTACGGTGTTGCATTTTGCGTGAAACCGCGTATATTGAAATATATACTGTAGGTGGGTAAGTGCAGCAGACAATGTCAGGTAATCGCTGTGAACATGGCAACCAGAGGGACGTCGCTTGTCGGGAGCTCCTGATTAGGAACGATTCCCACGCTCATGCGTATGGCGTAGCGGCAGCATCTCACGCAGGACCGAGTTCCTCCCTCCATCGTCCCCCCAATTATAACCACATTCCACAGAGTGCCTTAGGCTCTCGTACTGATACTTGTATGTCTAGCCTTTTCCCTAATCACGCAAAACAGCTATGCCGGAATACGTCTACGCGCTGCACGACTTCGTCCCGAGAATCCGGACGAGGTACCATTCAAGGCCGGAGACAAGATCGAAGTCATAGAGAAGGATGACTTGTATCAGGATGGATGGGGGCAGGTGAGCTATTATGTTTTTTTTTCTTCTGACTGGTTTTGTGGGGTCCTGGGCAGTGGGCACCTCGATTGCTCCAAGACATTATTACCACGGCGCACTTATACCCGTACACCGGCTGGAGAGGCAGAGAGGGCCCCCAGAGGATTAACTCCTTATTATCGGCAATGCAGCTGGTCTTATGCACCCATTGCACAAGGCAGAAGGTTCACGGCTTCCAAGCACCACCCGTACTATCGCCAAGCGTGCATCAGCCACTCGCGCACGCAGTCCTATTATGCGTGATTTCTTACGTCCTAATTCGGGCTATGTTCGTGTCTTCAAAACGTATAAGTATAGGAGCGCATGTCTGTCGTGCAGCACACGTGTGTCGCAAGTGTCTGGCAGAACGGCTATACCTCACGGACGTCTGTATCAGAATGTTTCCTCTTCCACAGCCTTTGAGCGATTGAATGCTCTGGAGATACATTTCGCTCACACTGTGCTGCAATTTACAGGGGCGAAAAAACCAGAGGCAGATAGGGGCCTTTTCCCACAGAGTTATACCTCGTCCAAGCCACCCGCCCCTTCCCCCGCGCAGAACCTGTCAATTTACCCAGTGTGACGCTTCCCTCGAAGCCAGCCCAGCTTCAGAACCACCCAATGAAGAGCCTTTCCAGCAAAACTCACCAAATGGATCTCATGACGAGCGGGAACGCACACTCAGTCAAGGCTGAGAGGACTATGCAGCAACTTGACCGACGTCCAGACTGTGCGAATTGAGCAGCTCGAGTCGTACCGGGGGAGACACCGCCAGCTTACTTACGCCAGCTCACAACGGGACTATACTGACCGGGACACAGAGACCGCAGGGCGGACGTGAATCTGAAGACGAAACTGGCACTGACTGGCACCGTAATGCGCGGGCAAAGGCTGGCGGCGCGTGTCGCACAGCAAACCGGAACGAGGAGCGACAAAGCCCGCGAAAGCTACGAGTTCACTGCCTGCTGCTACCACCGCTCAGAAGTAACTCACCCTCCGATTGACTTCGAAGTCAGTGCATGAGAGTGAAGACGAAGATGATACACATCGTTTCACTCCGAGGTTCGGGTCGCAGTGGAGGTGCCTCTCCAGAACAGAGGGTTCTCATCCCAGTACCCGCATATACCTGAAGAGGATGAGGCCTGCAGAAGATCCAGAGGTGCCTGTGCCGAGACAACTACTACCTCTGAGACAGAACCGGCGCCAACGCGGATCGCAATGCAACGGTTATACCCTCGCTTTTCCTCTGCTGCGTTGACACCGCCATTGACACAACTGTCACAACCGCGGAGAACGAGACGCGTGCATATCGAACCCTCGGAAGACTTCATTGTGCCATCTCCGACACGTGTTTCTCATAGCTCCTGCCGATAAATGAAAGACGAAGTCGTACGGGAATTTTTGGTTTCGTGCTACTGCTGACCGTTCTCACTTCCCCGAAATGCCTTTTCACCAACTCACGCTGATCCGTCGAGCTATCCTCGAAGCACCGCGGCGACATACCCACGCCATGCCTACGCCTATTCCTCCTGCGGCTTCTCCAGTTATTCCAGTCCCTTCCATCCCTGTCACCGCTGCCATACCCGAGCCATTGCCAGAGGTGATCGAGGAACCCCCACCGAAGAAACCAGTATGCCTGGACAGCTTAAACCTCTCAGCCCTGTTCGCCAGAGACTATAGCGACGCTGACCTGCCCCTATGTCTTCCCGTGCCTGCAGCTGCAATCGCTCCCGCATCAATTTCGCGCTGCTACCACTCGCGAACGGGAGTGGTCGTCCTACTCCTTCTGCGATTAGGATTCATGAACCACCTACCCCTTTCCTATCGAGATCTACAGCGCCCTCTCCTGGTCGGTCGATACCCTCTCCCGGCCTGCCTATGCCATCCCCGTCGGCGTCCTCGGCCACTGGATCTATCGGATTTGGCAGTCAAAGCGGAATCCAACAAGCTTTGACACCTGCCACCACGCTGTCATTCAAAACAGCAGGTGGGGCCACTCCTCAGCAAGAGCTCAGCACACCAGGGAGCTCGGACTACAAGAAGCCAACTTCGCATCCTTCAGAGTGGACGCTCGAGGAAGTCATCGAATGGCTGAAGTCGAAAGGCTTTGATCAGGGCGTCTGTGACAAGTTCATCGGTAAATGATCTCCTCGAGGGTAAATGGACGATGCTTACAGTTGTGTTACAGAACAAGAGATCACTGGAGATGTTCTTCTCGAGCTTGATGCCAACGTACTCAAGACTGAATTTGGTATTGCGGCGTTTGGCAAGCGTGTTTTTTGCGATATCGTAAACGCCATAGCGGAACTGAGGAGAGACCACCTTCGTTCAACGATGAGCCTCACCCTATGCAAACGCTCTCGACCTCTCGGTCTCAATCCTTGAACTATGGGCACTCCCACTCGTCTTCGATGGCGAGCTCCGCGCACCAATCGTTTGGCAACAGTCCACTGGGCTACGCATTCGGCTCCGGTTTCAGTCCGGCGCCGTCCCCAAACGTGCCATAGCCTCATCGGCCACTCTCGAGAGCCGGGCTACCACCCCGTCCCTGAGCTTCCGCAGAGCGCTAGGTCTTTCGCTAGGAACGGCTGGCGGTCGTCCGACCCGACTTCGGCAGGTATTCCCCCCGCGGTGTCCAGCGAAGCCAACCTGAGTACTCCGCGGTATGGGTGAGACTCACACGCTCGTACCTACCGAGCCTGTCCCGCAATCCACGGAGTTTGGTTGGCCTTGGTCTGGGGCTCGCAAACTCGCATCCTGGAAGCCGTCCAGCATCACCCGAGAAAAGCTACGGTGAGCTCGCAACTCGAATGAGCTGTCGCCGGCGTGATTGACTAATGAGGTCCTCAGACGCAGAAGAGCCGACCATCGAATCTTGTTCTCTCTGCCAGTGATGTCAACCTTAAGGTGAAGGCCGTGGGTGGTGATGAGGTGGAGGATCGCACAGCCCTCAGCGATGTGAGTTGCTGCACAAAGTTTGGATCGCACGTTTCTCAATCGTAGCTGCAGAGTGAAACAGCGCATCTCGACCAAAAGGCCAAGCGCAGGCGTCTGTTTGGGCGGTCCACAGAGTCTGCGTCAATCAAGGAGAAGGCTAGTTCTCTCAAGGATACCAGCAGTCGGCACTCGAAGGAGACTACTCCTGTGCTCTCAGCAGACCCCACCAAGCCCGAAGGTCCTACCGATGATTTGCCCGCGCCCGTACGGCGCGCGAGCAAGAAGAAGGCGTCGGATAGCAAGCCCTCCGATCGTCTCAGTCTATTTTGGTGGGGACCCTTTCAGGCACGACCTTAGGGAAGGGAAGAAAGCCGGTTCCCAAGCTGTCAATGTAAGCTTGTCCGGTACTTCAGGATTCCTTCATTACGTTTATTGACGCGAGGGACTTCTCAGATCCAGAGAAGAACGAAAAGCCAGAGAAGGAAAAAGGTGATCACGAGTCTCTCATGGCGTCTCTACCTTCCAGCGTATGCGCCACCCGAGCGGACGGAAGCATTCGTCGAGACCGTCGACCTCGGACGGTATTGCAATACGAGAGAAGGAGAAAGTTTTCGAGCGGCTGCCCGAGCCTCCGCGCGAGCCCAAGCCGCGACCGCCACCCTCGTTGAAGGAGAAGTCGTCAAAGGATGCAGCGGTCCTCCGGAAAAACGCACCAGTTCGACCTCCGATGTTGCTGCCCGGTCTCCGTCTTTGCCGCGCTGCCGCGCAGTGGCCGCAGGTGCGCCGCTGATGAAGCCTGGGAAGAGTGTCCTTGAGCAGATTGGTACTTCTGACCACAATGGCTGGATGCGGAAGAAGAATGATCAGTTCAACTCGTGGAAGATGCGATACTTTGTCCTCAAGGGTCCCCATTTGTATATCCTCAAGAGCAATGATCGTTCGGTGGGTGTTGCAAACCCCGGTTAGATACCAAAATCGCGGACTGACGAGATGCTGTAGGAAACGAAGATCAAAGGCTATATCAACATTGTTGGCTATCGGGTAGTGGCCGATGAGAACATTGACCCTGGCCGCTACGGGTTCAGACTCATCCACGATTCGGACAAAACTCACTTCTTCAGCCACGATGAACAGCTCGTCATTCGTGAGTGGATGAAGGCTTTGATGAAGGCCACTATCAGCAGAGATTTCTCCAGTAAGATCTTCTCCCGACTATCAGTAGTTTGATATTGAATGCGTACCCTCAGATCCCGTCGTATCGTCAAGTAACATCCCTACGATACCACTCACCGTTGCGCAAGCGATGAATCCTTCTCCGCGCCCACCATCACCAAACTGCTCGGGCCGCCACACAACGTGCCCATCGCCGCGATAACCCCAACCAGCTCTCGAGCCGGGACGCCCAAATCCTTATGGGCATGGGTGGCAAAGACAAGCCCCCTGTCAACGGTGATGGTGAACGTCCGCGCCTGGATTCATTCTTCACCAGCGACGCTGCATCGCCAGAACCTTCGCGGCCGCCAGAGACCAAAGAAGGTGACCCCCGCATCGTCGAAGTCCTCGTCTGCCCCTCCTCGGGCCGAACAGAGAGACGCGCCGGAAGTTCAGCACCGGCTCGCAGTCTATTCCCGACGTTGGTCACTTGCTTCATTCAATGTGTTTCTCTAACATATGATCTCTCATAGAACTCCAACGTTGATACCACGTTGATCGAATGGGCCAACACCCATCTACCGGACAACCTGAAGATCACAGATCCTTCAGGCTCATTGTGCGGCGGGTTGGCTTTGCTGCGACTCGCCGAGGACATCAAGGGCAAGCCTTCCTCGCCTCCAGTGCCGGACGCGGCATTCCCCTCTGGCCCCAACGACGATCGCCTTGATGGACTCTTCAGGCTGTTCGATTTCCTCCTGGATAACGACGTCAAGATGGGCACGGTGAGCATCAACGACATACGGCAAGGGAAACGCGAGAAGGTGGCACAGCTACTGAATGCGCTGAAGAATTGGGAGGAAAAGCGCAAGGCGATTGCTATGTCGATCGGTCAGACTGGTGTTGCAGCCAACCCGTTCATGGCAGGGCCCGTCGCCTACTTTGGTAACTAGTTCGCACAGGGACGTTTACTTCTTGCGTAAGGGCTACGAGATGCTTGGGTATATACATTCATTTCCCGGATTTTGGACGACACTAGACATAGTTCCGTACCCCCCACACACTCGTTTTTGGTTTAACTTTTATTTTGTCAATTGCTCTGAGTTGTTCATCGTTTTCTTTGTAATCGATCTTATAAAGTTTTTGCTCGTGATTGACTAAGCGCCCAAAGCGTACTTGCACACTAACCGTCTCGACATGGCCGCGGGCATTCAAGCTCTAGAAAATTGTCTCTTAAAACGGCAAGTGGACGGACGATGTGCAGGGTCCAGCTTGGCTCGTTGAGCTTGCAAAAAAGCGTCGTCGAGGGCGCATTTCGCGATGCACTCACATCACCGCACAGCCGCGAAATATTTTGCGGTCCGCCAATCGCCTACCGACTTTAAGAGGACCTCATACCTCCATCTCAAATCGTGGTCCAAGGGAGATCAGCTCTGAAGCTGATTTAACACCGGCCGCGTTCTGCTGGAAGAGGTACTTCTTTACCATTTGCTTGCGCAAGACAGAACTTGCAGCGGAGCTCTTCGGTTGATCGGCGCGTGCAACTAAACTTGAATATGAGCTCACCGGCGCACTCGGCAAACGTACGAAGTTTCAGCAAAACGATTATCACCCAGCTCGTCCTTCTAGCAGAGTCACGCAAAACGAGAGTCCTGATCCTCCGGCCGACGGAGAGCGCCACAAGCCGGCATACCCGTCTTCCCAACCCAAAACACTCTCCCAGAGACCCTTTTGGCGCTCAACGATGATACTCTCCTTGAGCAGACCCAGTTTACCTCCTCCCTCCCCGCCACCCCCCAGGCTCTCTCGCCTCAGCCACCTCGATCCCGCCATCGCACCTGCGCTGGATCCCCTTGATCAATGCCATCCTTCGTGCTATGTGTCTTAATATCAAGAACACTTCCCCCGCTCATGGCCTCACCGCCGAGCAGATGGCACCCTACGTTGATCGTGTCATCACCCACCACGCTCGAAACTGGTCCGTTCATACTATGGCGCCTGTTTGCTCGCGATCCCGCTCTCGAAGCAACAGGACCCCCGCACCGTGGAACGATCGACCCTCCAACTACAAGCTCTCGTCGCCCAGTGATTGCCGACTGCGGGACTCTGCCGTGACAGAGCGGCTGCTCTACATCCACGATCTCGCCCTGCCGAGTAAGTGGGAGCTCCAGCGCGAGCTTCGCGCATCGCTACTTTTCGCTTGGGAGGTCGTTAAATCCGCACTGGAATCTTCGACGCCTCGTGAGATGTGGGTGAGGTCGTCAAGTGCTGGCAGGCGATGGAGAACCGCGAGAAGGCATCGCGATCGTGCGCGACCTGCTTGCGGGTCGCAAGGAGGAGGCCGAGCGTGTCGTGGCCCCGCGGCAAGGCTGCCTCTGACGCGCGCAAGCAGACCTTCGACGTCCGCCCGCGAAGGCGAAGCTGTGGGGCCCTCCTCGGCGATCTTGAGCCGGAGTAAATGCGCTAGAGCACTACAACAAGGCTTGGGAGGTGTCCAAAGGGACGTCCGGCCGTGCGATGCGCTCTCTGGGAGGGTACTACTTTGCGCGAGGCGACTACCCGACGCCATTGCGTCCCTTATAGGAAGGCCGTTGCGATTAATCCGCTGCTGTCTCGTTCGTGGTTCATCCTGGGCTGTGCGTGCGTCCGGCAGGAGGACTGGGATGGGGCGAAGGAAGCGTTTACCCACGCTGCGTCAGTATCGACGATGAAGTATGGCGATGGAGCTGGAATGTACAACCTCGCGAGCGTGTACTTACGAATGGGCGAGGCCGGGCAGAAGGTGGAGGCCGAACAAGAGGACGATGATGAGGTAGGGTTCTCAGACATTCTCGCACGGGACCCTTACTTATCCACCAATCGTCGAGTGCTTAGGCTGGCGTCCTTAGGACGCAAGGAAATCCCGCCCTCGCGACGAGCCCGCTGGCCGCGTTCCGTTCTCCAACAAGATGCTGGTGCTTTCCGTGCGCTGAAGCAGGGGCTGAAATTATAGGGTCTACGACGCAACTGGCGCATGTGGAACAACTACATGATCGTTGCGCTGGACGTCGGCGAGCTCTCGTAGGATGCATCCCGCGCCCTCCGCACCGCGTCGTCGAGGACGCGCAGTGCCAAAGAACGGCGCCGCGAGTGTCGACGAGGACGTTCTGGAGCGTCTAGTCGATGCTGCTAGGGAACGGTCGCGGTCAGAAATTCATGAACAGAGACCGCGGACAATGCCCAGCCAGGGGTTGCGGGTAGGAGTCCGCGTGAGGGACTCCTAAGGCAAGTCAATGACCTATTCGATCGAGTTATCCTTCCGCGGGTATCTTCCGGTCCGCATCTTCCGCGCCAGGGCTCGTCTCTTAACTTCTCAGGGGAGATGGAAATAGAGGCGCTAAATTCCTACATGGAAGCCTACCGAAGCAGCACAGCAGGGATGATGGAGAAAGGCGAAACGGATGTTGGTCAAGTGGCGAGAGGCTGTTGTGGAGAGGTGGAGGAGATGGTGGATGTTCTCCGGAACTTTGGCCCACACTGGTAGAAGGGTACAAGTGGCGGTTGCAGGCGCGGAGTGTCCTGCGGACATTCATAGGGGCGCACGCGGGACTTCGAAGACAGGTTCAGTCTGATGGTCGCTCGGCTGACCGAACTGCAGGAGGAACTTCGTCAGGAAGAATAAAAGCGACAAGGCAGAATGAAATCCATCGCAACCACCAGGCGCAACTGAAGGTCGGCTGTAATCTTCATAGACTACGAGAGTTAAAGTTCTTTGATATGTACCTTTACGTGCCTTTATTGTAAAAGCCCCATCGTAGGGAAGAGTCTACCATCTCCTGCATGACCGGTGGCGAGCGTCCGTGGATGACGGAGGTTCTCATCTGGACGGTGCCATGGCCTTGGAATAACCACATATTATCACACCATGAGGAACTAGATCTACACGTGTAGTTTAGTGAACTAATGTTGAGTCAGAACAAGGGAGCAAGGCGGTGCCAGTGGGTAACTTGACACAGCGACTGTACGATCGAAATCACCATTGAAACGCCTGCGCGATGCGGTTCAGGGTGAGGGTCGTCAGGAGCTCCGTCACGGACAGACAACCCGGCATGTTTGATCGTTAGACGCGGCAGAGAAAAAAAGGGATCTCTCATCTGGCCTATTTCCCAGACCGCAATAACAGACCCTTTACTATCTAGACACTAAGGGCTGGTCAGAAATCAGCTAGCGCCCATGACAATTCAAGCTCACCTCTCAATCGATCCGCGGCGACTTTCCTATTTGAATTCGACGCCTTTAGGTGTGACAAAATACCTAAAGCTGTACGGCCCGTGTCAGCGAAAGCGGGCGGAGATTTTAAAGGTGGTACGCACGGGCTGCCTTCTTTGGGCTTTCGTATTGAATTGACAATGGGTTGCGTAGGACTGTTTCCGTACGCCATATTCCCCTGCGCTGCGCGACGGTGGCCAAAATATAAGAACGATGAACTTGGACCCATAATATCAGGGTGCTGCTGTGCCCACGGGGCCTCTCGCGTCAGTTTCAAAACAAGATTTGGCCGTTCGTCAACCTAGGAAAGATACGCCCATCAATTTCTGAGTTTGGTGCGGGTGCGCTGCGCTTACTGGGGAGCTAAACGGCGTGACGCGGTAAATATAGCGACTCTGAACAGACATGTATGGTTGTGGGGACATATACATACATGGAGAATGCGAGACGGCCTTCGAGATCTTCGAATCGGGTAGCCCAGGCATCGTTGCCGAACTGGAGAAGGACATATGTGCATTTTGCCTGACATCGGAGCAGAGAGAATGAGGGCGAACGACAGGACCCGCTGGATGCATTCCTGGTCTGAGGATGTGTGTCGCAACTTATATGCTGGAACAAGGACTCCCGAAATGAGCGATGAGGGAGAAGCCCGCGTCAATCTGATGCAGGGCACATGGCACGCGGCTGAAAAACCAGCCCGCCGTTCTCTCCTGCTGCCGAGGGTCTGCAGGGGCGAACACATTCCCATCTTGATAATGCAAAAACGTTGTAGACCAGTAAAAATTAAACCGCCTCAAATCGAGACACACTCTGACCAACATACCACTTTCCGCAGATGCCCCGCATTTGTTCGCAGTTGAAGATTAAGTTTGGCTGGTCACAATGATGAAACCTTGTTATTTGGAACGCCAAAAAGTGGTGTTACCGTAACACATGGCATCACAGACCTGGGAGATAGCTTTTGCCAAGCACATGCGTAGCAACCACGAGTTCGCGGCTGACGAAAGCATTTTGCACGGTAGGTATGGTCAAGAACCTCCGCGTCCCTGGTGATGACGCTCGGCAGTTTTCAACTTCCACCTCAGCCATTGACCCATTCAACGGGATCGGCCGTCGGAAACTGTTGCATCTCTCAGTTCCGAGCGTGCAATCCTGTGAGTCGTGGGATGAGCTCATACACAGCCGATGATACAGAAATGATTGCAGCACGGTATTGGATGCTCACCCTGAGAACAGGTCTCAAGTCCTCGCAAGGTCTAATCGTATATACTAGAATGACGAATTCAGTAAGAATCGTAAAGCCGAGATCGGGGGTATCGCGAACCGTGAACGATGCCTGCGATGAAACAAGATTAGTTGGTGAGTCTCGCATGTTTTGTGAGGCGGGCGGCGCGTACCGTAGAACAAGGTCCATACGAGAAGGAACGAGAACATGTTCTCCTGGCCAGGGTTCAAGAGTTCCCAGAATACCCCCTGCCATGTATTTTGCAGGCTTTGCCTGCATTTGACATACAAGCAGGCTGATGTCAAGAGGTGCCGAGAGGAGAAGAGCGACCAAAGCACGAAGCCACGATTCAAGCCCCGAGAGTTCCAGCGACAGCACCAGCGAAGCAAGCAGAGATAAATTTGATGGTATAGACCCGTAACGCGTTGAACTGCACATTCGGGGGATAGTAGGAGTTGTGCTCAGCCGTGTCTGGGTTGGCCCGGTCGACGATGGTTGGTTTGCGTCCAAGTAGCGGCGGCCTAGGGGAGGCCTGGTAGATCGTGACACCGGAGCGAGCACGGGCGTCACACTCTAACATCGTCCTAGGATGGGGAACGTCCACGCCTCGGCGTCTGCAGATTCTGGACGTTCAATTTCTGTCGCTTTGAATCGTGGTGCACGACCACCACCACGCGTCGCCCTACCATGTGGTTTTTCATGTCCCAACTACAGCGCCAGTGCCACTCCGCACACAGAACGGCAAGAACGATTCAAAATTCGGGCGTCCTGGGGTGGCTACCTATCCGGCACGCTCGGAGGTATTGGGCCATATCGGTTCAATCCCTACTCCTCGCAGAGCATCTGACCCGGTACTGTTTTTGTCCATTCATGGCCCTGGGTTCATCCGTCATAGAACTGCGGGCACAGAAGTCTAACTCGACAGGGCCGCGGCCCTGGAAACAGACATATTGATACCTATTCCGCTCCTGGCATACCGTTTCGCGAGATGATCCGTTACCGAGTGGCAACGCCAGAGCACGTTCCGCAGGAGTGCCGCGGTAGTCCTTCTCGGGTCTTGAATGCTGATGGTTGCCAGGCACGAAATCGCGGTGTGGTACAACATCTCCTTTGCAGTCAAAGCAGAAGTCGCTGATGGCGATCAGACGTTGTTTTACTCCTGTAGAGGCTGCGTTCCGTGACGGCTGAGCTCTTGTGTACTTCTCAAAAACGCAAAAGAAATTTCAGAAGTACGCGACCAGGACCCAACGTACCCCTATGCTCATAACGTCCCGCCTTGTCAACGTACTTCGCATCTGTCCATGATCCCCGCCAACAGCAGTCACTTCACGCTCCTCCACTCAAGCAAGGGTTCATCGTCACAAACCACTGCGAACTGCAGCTACTACCGCGGTCGTCGTTACCCTCGCTTGCCACCTTGAAAAGGCTTTTGGTCCCATCGAATCTTGTATAATCAACACGATGCAGGCCAATCTCCGGCGCCGGCTACCCAGCGGACCAGGCCATTCCCAGCCTGGACATTTCGACAAGTCGTACACAACGTTGTCCCCTACATCAGGCGGCGAAGAAGAAAGATCGCAGTGGGAGACCCTCAAGATCCTGGGCCAGCGGCATGTTGCCGCGAGGACGACCCCCCCGTCGCAAACGAAGGCATTTGACATGCATTCGCGCCACCCGCCTAAAGCCCTCCGCGTCTCCGCGTCCTGCAACCGCTGTTTCCCGTTGCTCGAGGGCCCACCAATCGGAGACCGTCTCCATCCGTCTTCGCACGCCCGCCCCCCGCCCAGCGTCCCCCCATGCAACCGTGCGCGACACTGCACATCTATAATGGCCGCGTTCACAGCTACCTCCAGACTCACATAGCCGTCGGCTGTTTTGTCGCTCGTTCGTACATACCTGTCGCCACCACCGTGCTTTAGTGACACATAGGAATCCGACCGTTTCCTGGCGAGGCCTCGTCTCAGACAGGGACTAGAAGCATCCAGCCAGGGCGCTAGTGAAAGTCTCTGTTCGGTTCTTGTACGATGCTAGTGTAAGGGTTTCGTATTCTGCGACATCAAGTTCGTGGTTATTGGCCAGAAATAAGTGTCGCAATTGGGGGGCGGACTACGAGCGCGGCGGCATGCATCAACGCAGAATTCGCGGGGTTTCGCAAGTGTCGGATGGAGTTGCTCCTTATGGCGAGTTACGTGCAACATGAGTAAACGTGAAGTTATGAAAATGGGGTTTGTAATAATGTTACTGATCTACGAGGGAAGAATGGCATAGGATTAGTTACATCACAAATCAGTAACCTTTGCCACACAGACCATGGTAGCCTCCTGTCGTAATAACATAAAATTTCAAAAGATGTGTAATTCCTCAGTCGCTGTATCTCTCACACGTTGCCATAGTAAAGTAAAGAATTGAGTACTATGATGTCACAGTGCAATGTAAAATGCACCCCATGTCAAAAGTCAGCTGCGTAAGTATGGGTCAAAAGTGATCCGGCGCTAGAACTCCACCAAATGCAGCCCTGAAGCCACTCACGAGACGACTTTGTTTCTGCGCACCCAAACTCATCTTCTAAATTCTCGAATGGCGACTCCATCTATAGATAGAGGCCCTCGTCGGTCGTCTACGTTCGGGCAGAACGAGATGCTCTCAAGGCTCTGACTTTCCAACGCCTGCATCCGAAAGCATATCTCGAACACAGCTTTCCTGCTGAAAACGCAAGACCAGATGGACGCCGAGCCTGGGGAATGGCGAGACATCTCGGTTTAATGTAGGTCGGTGTTTCCTTAGGACTTGATGAGTGGCTTGCTGAAGAGTCACTGAATTACAGGCTCTATATCTACCAGCGGATGGGTCTGCACTCGTCCACGTCTAGGAGACACCACCGTCGTCTGTGGTGTTAAGGGCCGAGATCGCAGAAACCAGAGTTGGATAGCCGGAAGACGGCTTTCTCGGTACGTTACAATACCTCACTTCTTGAAGCACCATGCTGACGTATTTTCAGTCCCAAACCTCGACCTCCCTGCGATCTGCTCGCCAAAATTTAGGCCAGGCCCTCCAACAGACGAGGCTCAAGTATTGTCTGACAGGCTGAATGAAGTAATCGTGTCGTGCGTACTACACTAAGTTCATGTATGCGCGTGCTGATACAAGTCTAGGTCTGGTGTACTCCCATTGAAATCTTTGTGCATCAGGTCAGGTAAAGCCGTCTGGGTGCTTTATGTCGACGCGACATGCATAAATTATGACGGAAAATGCCTTCGACGCGACGCTCGTGGCTATGATCGCCGCATTGAAGAATAGTAAGCGGCGTCTGTCTCCCTGTCCCCACAAGCTAAAACAATGTATCCCAGCTCGGCTGCCAAAAGCAAACATACGACGAAGACACAGAGCGAACGTTGTGCTCACGAAAAAGAACCGATCCCTCTCCAGATCAATCGGCTTCCTGCTATCCATGGACCTTCCTTCACTGGCTGTTTGATGTTTAGGACCGAACCTCAATTCCGATAGTTTGCTATTGACGTCCACTCTAGGATGCATTGCTGAGCAGACCCAAAACCGTCTTTCGAAGAGCCTTTTGTTAGATACGACCATTACCGTGACGACCGACGAGGACGGCGGCCTGGTTTCCGTCGTGTGCAAGTAGGTCTCGCGCCCCAAGATGTGTTGCAACGTTGTATTGCCGCTACACACGATACGAGCACGATGTATGGAACTGGGGGAAAGAACGAATATACGGCTCAACATGAGGTTGATGCCTGCATACACCATGTTCTGGAGTTCTGACCACGAGCTCTCCTCTAAACCAAGAATGATGCTGTATTTATCTACATGGGCTTTGCGCAACATGAGTCACCCGGAAGATAAAGTACATACATAATAGCAAAACCTACTATACTCTATTAGCTGTCGATAATAGGTACAGCGAACGCACTGAGGTAGAATCAATAATATGCTAGATAAAGGAAGCAGACTTTAGGCCGCGCCTCGGGCACGGACGAAAGTTCGTCAATCATGCTCATGAGGTTTCCCGTGCCCTCGTCAGGCAGCCACTCGCCGTTATTCACGCAGAGAACCTTCAACATGCGCTCGTGGTACATCAGGTCGGGGAGCAGCTTGGGCGTGATCAGGAAATACTGGCCGGCGTCGCGGCCTTGCAGGTGACCTCGACGATTGAGAGTTGTGTGGACGGTGACACGTTCAAGCACGGCGCATCCCATGCCCTGGTTGATCTTCGTCTACGATGAGAGAACGGCGCCATCGGGCATGCTCCGTCAAAACTCATGAGGGGATAGAGGATAGGAGTGAGTCAAGCGACCGATAGCTGATCCTATAAGTCACAAACAGCAATCAGATGTGCGCCACGGCGATTAGCAACATGAGTGCAAGAACTCACGGGGGGGTGGGATGCCTCCCGGAAATGCCGTTCCGCCGTCAGCAGCTGGAGCTTCTCGTCGGTCGTCGTCACGGAAACTTGACCAGGGATATCGATCGCCCACTTGTACGATACTCGTCGTTCTCGGAGATCTGATCTAGGACACAGTCGCCTGCGCAGCCGATGCGGTCAAAGGCAGTAGAGAACTTCTCGCCAATGCTTTCCACGAGCGAGCGTAGAGCAGGCTCCCAATGTTCCTGGACGGGACCGTGTGAGTGATTGTAGGATTAAAATAGCAATTCTGCAACGAACCCTGGTCCTGGTGATCCTTTGCTCGACTTTGGACAAGCTTGTCTTCACGGTCTTCGATTGTCGACTTCAAGTAGATCAATCTCTGGACTTGACGCGTCTTGAAACTGCTCTACAACGCCAGCGTTGGTTTTCGGTCTTGAGTATTCAATTCGAGTTGATTTCTCAAAGTGCCCAGTTCGATGTGGACTTCATCCGCAGTTCGCTCGTCTTTTTGGCCAGACTTGTGACGACAGTTAACCGACGTTACAATAGCAGAGACCGAGCCACTTACCTCCTCCATTTCGGTGAATTTGACACGCGTTTCCTCGTCGACGCTATCAAGCTTCTCTGTGCTGAGTTTAAGCTTGTAATGGACGTCGGCTTCTGGCGTCTTTGTAATCCTTTATGGCTAAGGAGAGCGTTAGTACACCCATTGTAATTGTCCACCCAACGGCAAAGTGAAAGCTCGACGAACCCTTCGCGCATTGCTCTTTGGGCTAGACGAAGCTGCTCATCTTGTTTTTGGAAGATTTCTTCCACCCTGGTTTTGTTGGCGCCGATCTGGAGGAATCGGAGACCAAGGCGAGTCAGTTCCGTCTGCTCAGTAATGGTGTTGCGTATAAGTTTCTGGGTTTCAAAACGTCACAGTAAGTCATTATCCTTATGTCCCAGCATGAGTCATACCATATAATCTTGAACGATTTCCACGCGCTGCCTGGCGAGGTCCATAATGTCTTTTCGCAACTTCTGCCTTGTGCTTTTCAACAGAGGGTGCCGCCTCCAAGCCCGCGCAGATCACGCTCTTTGCCTTCTACAAAGGGATGTCAGTGTCAAAACAGGTAGAAAAACAGTTTTTCTACTTACTGAGCTTGATGCTTAGACCGTTGAAGTCTGCCTGAGCTTTCTCTGCCGCTGATTTTCGTGCTCGGAGGTCCATCTACACAGTTTGTGAGATGTCGATGCCATTAAGCATTTACTTGATCATAACATACCGAGCTTTCTTCAGGTACCGTATTCCTTTCTGAGCCGGGCATCTCCTGAGCAAGTTCGGCAGTCTTGGCTTCATGTTGTTTGACGCGTTCTTTGGCCTCATTCATTGCACCGTTCGAGGCTCAGCTTCACGGTTGGATCAACTAGGATGCGGTCAGAGTGAGTGGACGAAACGATTCAAAACGCCAAGCTTTACCCGTTGCGGCAACCAGGTTTCGCGCTTGATGGATCTCTCGAGGTAGAATTCTGGGCGAGGCGTCTGCCGTTTTAACGCGAGCGGCGGACTTGGTTCATGACGTTGCCCACAATGTAGACGGCATTGCCTTCTCGTGACAATTCTTCCATCGCGCGAGACGGGTCAACTTGGCCTGGGTCCAAAGCGATTGGCCTGTAAACCGATCAGTCAAACGGGCTGACGGATATCGGAGACCGATATGCCGTTACCGTTTTGTGAAGGTTGACGGAAGACTGAAGGAAGAGAACTTCAAATGCCGTCAGGGTAGCTAACGTAATCGAGAGCGTAGCCGTCGAAACCGAGTCGACGCAACTATAGTACAAGGGGGAGGGCGTTGAGTGGGTTAGAGATGGGGTCTCGGTGGACGGACAACCCCCCCCCCCCAACTTTTTTTTAGGTGCGTGGTATGCTAGTTACGGCACCTCACATCCTCAGTAAGCAAGCGGGGCCGGAGCCGGAGCAACTTGAGTGGGATCCCTGTACCAGGTGTTGATACGAGCCTTTTCGCCCCAATGCGGTGGGAGTATCGGCAACAAGCTGATTGAGGAGCTGATAATCCTCATTACATTGAGAGACGAAAGTCTGTATTCGAATTGAGCCAGTCGCAAAATTCATGACGGGTTAGAAACCTACCTGCAAATCGTTTCGCAGAGAAGCAAGCCTCGACTGCGTTTGACGAATCGTTTATCCCGGACGTCGACAGACAACATTGGGGGCTCAAGGATGGGATGCCTGAACCTCTCTTGGTTCCTGCGTAGGGACCATTTGACGGTCTCTCCCGTGTCCCGTGTGCCATCGACACAAACTCTCTAGCTTCTGCACGTCGACGTTGTCAAGTTGCCATGAAGTCTGTCACGACGTCAGTGCTACCCAGTGGGGGGGGAGGGTCGTATGACTCCGAAGATACCTCACTTGATTCCGCAATCGTCCATCTCACGCTTTTATACTTTGACGCCTCCTCCACAAGCTCCTTCTGTTTTCCCTTGTAAATCTTCAATTTGGTTCTCAATGACCCTCCCTTTGGCTCTTGCGTCGGCCTGACTTGGGATTAGCTGTGCGTGCGTTGATGCGGAGGGAAATACTGTACAATTTGGGCCGTGATCACCTCCAGATCCTCGATCTGGGGCGGGTTTTCAATCTTGTCCTGTATGTCCTGGATCTCTCTGCGCAAGTTATCCATTCGCTTGAGTCTCGTCTTTTCAGCTTGCTTGATGCCGTCAAGCTTGTTCTTCAAGTCTTCCGTAGCGGTTTCCTGTTGGCAGAGTCAGCGTCAAAGTGAAGCGAAACATTGTGCTACGTACCAGCTTTTCGCTTTGCCTCCATTATTGCGTTTCATGTGGCCGCACTTCGTCTTGATGTTCGACTTCATTGTATTCCGCGTTGTCTCGATTTCAGCTTGCTGATCCGCCTCAAGTTGCCTGTTAGAAAAATGCGTGAGGATGATATGTCATCTCATAAAAGAAAACTACTGACTTGCGGAACTGGTCGACCGGCTCGTTCTTGGCAGTAAGGGCTCTGACTGTTGCTATATGCTCCTTTTGACGAGCTTTGGAACGCTCGTGACTTAGTCTTCGCTTCCAGATACTCCTTAAAAGGGAGAAGCAGTTCCAAGTACTCGATCTACCGCTCGCAGTCAGCCACATTGCCCGGGTACTGTAATGTGACTATGCAGCCTACCTTCGCGCTCACAATCTCTGCCTTTTCTTCGTACTTCTTGACATCACGCTCCAAGTTTGCGTTGCGCTCTTCCATGTTCTTGAGTGACGCTTGGTCTGCGTGTCGAGGCGCTGAAATAGAATCATTGAATATATGTGCCTTTGTTTCAGCGAAACGCATACCTCCTTGGCGGACTTCCGGTCCTTTCCGCTCTCAAATGAGAGTGTCATGCCAAGTGGTGAGGTTGGCATTACCGGCTGCCCGTTGGGTCTCGCCTCAGAAGTTGCTGCGGGGTCATGCGGGCGAACTCTGAGACTTTGTCTTGGGGCAGAAACGAGCTGTGGAAAAGTCTCAGAAGCAAGTTTCTAGGCCATTGGAGCACTTACCAAGATTGCTGACTTGGGACATTGAGCTCTTGCATGCGAGCATTGACCTCTTTGCCCGGTGCATGCTTGCCGTTAATGTAAAACTGGTTGGACTTGGATCGAGCGTTGAGGAGACGCTTAATGACAGGTTCGGCTGGCCCTTTGCACCCTTGAGTTCAATTTCAATGTGACCTCCCGTTGCCGTGCCAATCTTTCACGAAAAGAGTTGATTTCAGAAGCACGGCCGAGGACCTATAACCGCTGACATGGGTATCGTTTGTATGAAAGCTCGCACATAGGGGACAATTAATGCGACGACGTAGAACGCTCGGAGGGAAGTTCAATCCCAGGCAGATTGCACAAGCAATGCTACTTTTTCCCGTGCCGTTAGGTCCGAGAATCATGTTGAGGTACGGTCCAGGGGTAAACTCGACGTAGTCGTAGGTCACAAAGTTGCGCAGCTGAACGCGCACGATAGAGCCAGGAATGAAGCTGGCAAAAAGTGAGAAAAAAATATGACGCGTGAGAGGTGAGTACTCCACCCATCATCATCTCGAGGGTAAAGTCTTAGGTTCCATCTTTGCCTTGCCCTTGGTGTCAGGCTGCGACGGCGAGAGTCGCCTATCGTGTTAGCCCTGGCACGCTTCTTGCCTTTCGGAGACCCTCCCTCTTCCTGGTCGTCCTCTTCATCACCCTCTTCTGCGTCCTCTGCTTCTTCTTCTCGTCCTCCTGAGTGCCATTAAGGCTCTGCCTCGTCCTCTTCGTCTGATTCCACGCGCGCACGCTCGGCGGGGCGCTCTTTGCCCTTCATTTTTTGGCTGAGGATGATTCTCCGCGCGCATACACGTCGGTGTTCTCCTTCTGTGAGCTTTCACTCTCTGGAGAGGCAAGTTTACGAGCCATACGGAGTTGCGGAAACGCGGCAGGCTCTTGATGTCGTCGTCGTTGTGATTAACGAGGTGCGCGCGCGGACGCGTCGGGCGGTTAATTACTTTAGGGGTAGTCTGTTTTCGCATTTGGCCACTCCGCGAAAATAATAACTCGCGGTCACGACGCGCTTTTGTTGATTTTTTTTTTTTTTTTGATCTTGATTAAGCTTTCGTCCTAGTAGAAACTTGTTACCAGTAACAGCAATCTACTTACTTCCCCGACCATCTGTCACTTGTTTGTGTTGTAGTCTGGCCGAGTCACTTCCCATTCCTTTCTACGACAGTATGTTCACTGAGGCTCGCTCAGCAAGCATCATGACTCAACGATTCGTCCGGAAAGCGAGATTGACCGCGATTATAACACGACGACACACCTTTTCCTGATTCATTACCAACGTGACATCCCTCTGATTCCTCGCAATGGCCGCTCAGAAAATCGGTACGAAAATGTTCAAAATGAACCTGCAAGTATATTCAGGCTGATGCTCAATTCATAGTCTTCGTTTACGGGAAACCGTATGAAGCTTCAAGAAGTTAAAAGCTATCTTGGACGCGAGCACAGACTTCGAGTTGACATCCCAAGATTTAGACGGTAAGTGGCGCTGGGAATCGTCAACGCGAACAGAAAGCCGAGACATGTTCAACAGTGCCTGAACTCCAGGGGACTACGGAGGAGATCGCTCAGTGAAAAATGCCCGCAGAGCCGCAGAGCTTCTGCAAGGGCCTTGCATCACTGAAGACACTGCCCCTCTGCTTTGAAGCGTTGAATGGTCTGGTGCCCGGACCGTACATCAAGCACTTTCTGAAGGAACTCGGGGTCTCGAAGGTACACAAGGATGCCCCTTATCAGACGTCGTGTCACTGATCACATGCTATTAGGCTTGAACACCTTGGCTTCAAGGATTCCCCCCACCACCGACGCTTGGGCAATGTGCACTTTCGCGTACAGCGCGGGGGCCCGGCTCAGAACCTATTCTGTTGAGGGGGGCGATCAAAGGCCGGATTGTGCCAGCGAGAGGCGCGGAGAAATTCGGGCTGGAACCCCATCTTCGAAGTTGAGGACACCACCCGGCAAAAACGTGCGTATTGTCACTCTTTCACGCTCATTTCATGCGGCTCATGGCTGCTATAGATTCGCTGAGATGAACTGAGGTTGAGAAAAACGCGATTTCTCATAGATTCCGTGCCCTGGAGAAGCTTACTGCCTTCCTGCGCGTAAAGAGCTCTCATGACCCGATGGCACGGTATATGAAGTCATCGTCTGATGTTACATTACATAACTACTAGAGCTACAGTTCCTATAGAGATTAAACACTGGAATACGGAAGATACACCCAATCATAAGCATTTGGGATTTGTCATTGGTGCCTCGCCCGCTGCGTGGCTTGACTTGCATGATTGTATGGTACCGGCGGACGCTATAAGCTTCCCCGTCACCCTCTCATATACCTATTTGCAGGTGAGTTGACTGGCTACAACGGTTGAAGGCGGCTGCGAACCTCTCCCCGACAGTGTGAGAGCCTCCCCTTTACTGAGGATTGACGTGGACACGATCCTTAAGGTCATTCCTCTGGTGCGTCATGAGACGGCTGACATCAGACCGGCTCAATGGACTTACGACAACGCTGGTGCATGATATTTCATGTCCATCGCCAACGAAAAACGATCAACGCCACCAGCATCCCTGTTCATAGCTGCTCCCAGCGTGAACAACGCTCCAAACGTGCAACTGAAATAATCGTCATGTTACGTGTTTACGCCGTATAACATTTTCTCTCACTCACATATCGAGCAAATGCATAAGGCAAGCTCCCGACATCGCCCCGCTGACGTGGTGAAGCATCCTGGTCCAGATATAAATGTGGGTCTCTCCGCGGTTTAGCGGAACCACATAACGTTCCGCACCTTCTTTGACCTCGATCTCATGGATTGTCTCCGCTCCGACAGAGTACGGGGTCACTCGAGTTTGGATTTAGAACCCTCGGATGCTTCAGATTTGCTTCCACGAGCTTGAGATGTTTGGCCTGCTCACTTCCGAACACCCCTGGTGTTCCGGCCCCAGCGTAGTGTGCCAATATGTTCAGATTGAGCTGCTTCACCTCGTCTGTGCAATCTCCGCGGACTTTGGAGACGTCATCATTCGGTGGACCCGCCTTCGGGAAGGAGCGTAGACGGCCAATGGGGTCAGCCATGCTTGAGGCGCGGAACGTCGGAACCTCGAGAACGAAGTGACCGGTAGAGCTCTCCACCTTTATAGGGCTTTTCTCGCGCTTATCAGTCCTGTAAGAGCATGAAAGTAACGTTGATTTACAGTTTCTAGCATTATGAATCAACGTTAGCCTTCGACCGTGCGAACGCGTGGCAGGCGTGTGGCGGCACGTGGAAAGCAACGTGAGCGACCCTGTGAAAGCCGTCGATCTGCGGCTTGGCATAGCTTTCTGAGTGCGAATAATCGACACACGCGACGGCAAGGAGGTTTTCTCAGCGGCCTATGCCAATCGAGGCAGCAGAATGTGGGTCTGGAGAGGAGAGCGGAAGCATCCTGGCTAACCGACACGGCATCTCAGCTCGGTATACTACAACAACTGCCAAAACAGGCAAGCACCCACAGAGCCCAATTCGAGTGATTCCGTGCGGACCTAGCCGACAGCACCCTGCGTCATTCCGCCATCGACACGCTACCCGCCATCCGTCCTGAAGTCTATAAAATGGCGGGCGACATGAATTTCCTGGCACAAGTCTATCTACCACATTCACACACCACCTATCGTATTTTTCGCATATTCGAACCACCCGCAGGCAGGCCCTACAAATGGTTCACTTCAGCTCCATTCTCCCCAACCAGCTCGGCTTCACGCTCGTCTCTGGCGACCTGAAGTTGCGCTTTCTACACGTCGCCGGCAAGGGGGCGTATGGCATCGTCTACCTCGCTTGGGACATGTCTACCCCTGAGCACGCGCCCAAGTTTTACGCCGTCAAGTGTACGCTCAAGTACGAGGCGGGGCACCGAATTCGACACCCTTCAGAGGCGCGAAATCATCTACCACAGCGCCATGTCGGGTCACCCCAACGTCACCTCCCTCCACCGAGTCATACAAGAAGAATACTACGTCTACTTCGTACTCGACTACCACGACGGCGGTGACCTCTTTGGGGCCATCGTTGAGCGCAAGACCTTCGAGCGCAACGACTCGGCGGTCAAACTCGCATTTGTACAGATGCTCGACGCTGTACAAAAAGCATGCCACGACGCCGGGCATCTCGCATCGAGACCTGAAGTCCAGAAAACATCATGTGCACTCAGAACGATTCTCGTTTCTTCCTCACCGATTTCGGCCTTGCGACGCAGACGGGCCTGAGCAAACAACTACGGCTGCGGCAGCTCCCACTACATGAGTCCAGGTCAGTGCGCACAGCTGGCACTTGTATTATCTGTGACTTACCATCTCTCGCGAGAATGTGTTGGATCTCTCGAGGCGGCGATCCCATACTCTACACGCCGTTCAGGGGACACCTGGTCGTTGGGTATCATCCTGATCAACATCATCACCGGTCGCAACCCGTGGCACATCGCCAACGTCGCCCGCGACGAAGGCTTCGCGCAATACTGCAAGGCCCCTAAGCTGTTCCTCGCGAGGCATGCTCCCCATGTCCCGCGAAATCGCCTCCGTTCTCTCTCGCGTCCTCGACCCGCACCCACGCACACGCATGGGTATCGCCGAGTTCAAGGAGGCCGTGCTCGCCATCCGTACATTCTTCCCCGAGAACACCGACGCGCCAGACTATATCCCGTATCGGCGACGAGAGGGGTCCTTCCGCGCGTCGCTCCAGCACACCGCGCAGCCCGCCGCAGGCGGCTCGGGCGACATCCTCGACGATATCCTCGATGACGGCGAGCTCATCATGGACGTGCCATTCGACTTTCCACAAACATCGTCGATGTCCGGCTTCTCCTCCATCCCGCTCGCCTCGCCTTGTTTGCAGGCAGCGAGTTCGTCAACGCAGACGCCGTCATCCACTTCGTCGCTCGATACGGACGAGTCGCACCTCCCGCCGACGCCGCCATCCCCTCCTACCCGAGATGCCAACCGTCGTGCCCACACTCGCGCTGGTTCGCGAAAAACCCTGAGACCACGGGCATAATAGAGTCCGGGCGGTGGTGCTCCTTCGAAAGCTCCACGGCCGCACTCGAGGATGAGGAAGGTGCGAAGGCTGATGGGCGCATTCCGTCGTGCAACCATACGGACCTAGATTGTTACATCAAACCGAAAGTAATAGATACATAGCCTTGTACAATATAGTGCACATCTTAAACGGAACCATATTCTTGTCATCTACAGCTTTGCAGGAGAAGGGGGCATCTTGATGTGCGTGCCACTTGCGCATACACGGGGCACGGCCGTGGGTGACGTCGTATATCTCGGATCGCGCTGTCATGACGCGTTTCCCATACGTGTGGTCGTAGTGTTTACGATGGCGAAGATGCAGGGGAAGAGTCGCGAACCTCTGGAGTAGTGTGAGAGTTGAAGTCAAAGGTCATTGAACTGAGCAACGTACACCAACGCGGTGATTGAAAAGGTACGCGTGAAAGGTAACGTTCAGCGACAGCGAAACGTGCTTCGAAGATACTTCGACGCTTGGAGCATTGTATGCGGCAATGATGTTGAGTGCGATGCGATGGACGAACACCTAGTAGAACACGGCTTGAATAATGTCTGCTTCAATGGAGCCATGAACCTTACATGTCAATGAGGAAGGATGTGCAGAGCCGCCGTGCATAGCTCCCAAGTAGTATTGCACAGCATATCTATGTGTATTCACAGCCGTGTCAGCAACGTCTCTCTCGGGGACTCCCGCAGCCATTGTGCGCACCTTTCTGGACCTCGATTTCGAAGACCATGCGAGCCTCTTTCTTGCCCGGCGCAACTTCAGGGTTATCAAAAAGCTGCATGTCTGTGACGAAGAGCTTCTCGCACACACAGACCTGCCGAAGCCCTGACCCTGGGCATTCGACACCCACCCACTGCGCGCGATGAGGTCCTTGAGCTCCTGGGGCACGTTCCCCTTCGCGGCGCGGATTGTGTTCGAGACGAACGGGACCATCCTAGCCCCGTAAGCGTCGTCAGCCATCCTGGGTACGTGGGTTTATATACGGATATCCAGCGGTTTCCGCGTGAAGCACGAAGACATGATGGTGGTCCGCTGAACACACTCACGCTTGTTAGGCGCTAACCTCGGCTCCTAGTTTACCGTTCAATCACGCCGCTCTGCGTGGAGGTCAATGCGGAGCGACCACGGAGTGTCGGGGGGCAGGGGGGAGAGACGGCGGATTGTCCCTCCGGAGTACTCAGTGTGGAGGACTCTTAAATACTACGTGAGAGCGAGAGAAGATGGAGACGGGGTGTGTAGTTGGAATTCGAATCCTACCACGCCGAACGGGCACCAATCACTTTGGCCATGAGACTGCCCGTTTCATTTAGCGTATAGGATCGATATTCAAAAAGGCGATGGTATAGAAGAATCAATGCATCGGACAGTATGTGTGAAGTGGGATGAAGTTTGTTCCATTACCAATCGTGTTGTGACAGTGGGACTTAGAGAGAAGGTTTAGCCACGGAGAAGCAAAGGCGTAGTTCGAGGGATAGATGATAGTACGATATCCTACTCGGCGGAGCGGGCAGTCTCGAAGTGATATGCATTGTCTTTGTCCAAGCTTTTACTCCCGGGTGAGACAGGAGTAGGATCTTCATTCAGTTCCTGCTCTACACGCTTCTTCTGTTTTTCTTGCATATTATCCTCGTACACTGCAGAGGCCAGTTAGTCCAATTGTCAATGGGGAGCTTGCATGGATACGTACAGAAGGCCAACTCCTCCAATGAACGTCCGGAGGTCTCGGGGAGGAAGAAGTAAACGAAGACGACTTCAAAGAGCAGGAAGACGCAATAGCTGATATAGTACTTCCAACCTACGTCCGCGTATGATGCTCAGTGACAGATCGGACCCGAAAAGTATAATGTACACACACCAGCATTTGCGATGCCAATCGGGTTAACGAACTGGTTGAAGAAACCAGCGGCGCGGCCCCACCACTGGAATATGGCGATACCCTTGGCCCGGACTCGGTATGGGAACAATTCAACAAGGTAGGCTAATGTGGCTTGATCAGAAAAGTTACGGGTACGTCTTCCAATCAGTACGTACTATAAGTCAAGGCATTGTAGCAAATATTGTACGCCGGACTGTATAGGAAGATAAATCTACAGGGATGCCGTTAGCTTCGCTCGGACATTTTACTCGTTGGACTCACGCAATGACAGCCCTGGACGAAGCTTGGTCGCAACGTCGAGGGCGTATCTAGCACTAGCGATAGTCCAGCCAGTAAAGATGAGCAAGAGTGAACACATGTTTCCGATCTGTTTGATCGGAGGGCCGTGTGAGCCAGAAATTGTTGGGCTGGGCGTAAGAGTATTCACCAAGTACGCTGTTTCTTCGCCTTATCTTCGTGACCGTGAGCGCAAGGGTGGTGGCGTTGATGAAGCCCCAGCAAGTCATAGCCAGGTTGATCTCACTCTTGACCCGGTTATCGTGGATACCAACGTTGTCTAAGATCTTCGACAAGAAGTATCTATGAATAGTTATGAGCATTTCGAGAAAGCGTTCACCCCGTGGAGCGCTCACGAAGTGAGGCCATTCCCGGACCACTGAGTTGCGAGACCGAGGAAAGAGCCAATCAGGAGACGCTTCCGCATGCCTTAGACTCCAATCAAAAACAATACTGGTGGAACGACTGCGATGTAACTCACCAGGAGTGCTGAGTAGGTATCGCCAGCCTGCCTTTGAGTTCTCTTGCTCAAGCTCAAGAGTGGCCTCAATTTCAGCGTACCTGGTGACGGTCAGTTGACAGAAGATTTTCGGCCTGAGTCGCAACTCACTCTGCCTTGACAAAGACCGAGTCCAAGTCACCCTCCGCATGATACTTGGCGAGAATACCGAACGCCTCCTCCCCTCTGCCCTTGGAGATGAGCCATCTAAAAAGCGTCAGTCAAAATACTCTTGTCAACAAAGCTCATCGCGATCTCACCGAGGAGACTCGGGCAAGAACCAAATGAAGCAGATCTGTAGAAGGCTAGGAATGACCTGAAGAACAGACGGAATACGCGCAACCCCAAGTTGATTTCATTGCAAAGGTACCGAGTGTGACGCCCGCAGCCAGCGATTGCGCCTGATGAGGGTACTGTCAGTGCACAGAGAAATGTGCGATTCTAGCAGACGAACCAATGAACCATGATGCATTGAATAATGACCCAATTCTGGCCCGTTCCTTGGGATACGATAGTTCTCCGATCATTGAGGAGGCGGCAACAATGGCGAAGGGGATGCCGAAACCCAGCAGGAAGCGTGCGATGACGAACATGGCAACTACAAAACGTATGAGCGTGCATATTCCTCGTGAAGATGAAGCCTAAAGGCATACAGTTCTGTGCAGCCATCTGCAAGATAGCACCGATGACCATGATGACGCTGCCGAAGAGGATGGCAATGCGGCGACAACCGAATCTGTCGGAGACAAAGGGCACGAAGGGTAGCGATGCAATTGATCCTAGCGAGTATATAGCGAGGAGATGAGGCCCAGGATCGTAGAATTGGGATTGTGGAAGACTAGACATGGTGCATGAGTGTGTGAATTCTTGTACCTATTGAAATTTTGCGACTTACACGACTCCCAGGAGTCAACGGCTTGAAGACCGTTTGATCATCGAGGAGTCGAAGCTGAGAGACAGTCAGATCTGGGGTCGTCCAAAACATTGCGGCCGCAGCGATGTCACATACCCGCTGGTCATCTCAATGCCTATGCATGTCGGAAACATGACGAGGTAGAGCATACGAAGATTTCGCTTCTGGTACCATGGTGTCCTATCTTCCGAGACGAGACGAGCAATGATGGGGTCTCCTGTCGATCCGCCGCCGACTGCCATGCTTGAAGCTTGAAAGAGGTGGTAGACGAGGTTGGGGTAGAAATGCGATACCTGCTAATCTATAACTCCCAGTTTCAGCGTATATAAGACCGCGCAAACCATCAAGCACCGGCGGTGGTCTGGTGGTGTGTACGGCAGCCTCGAACACGGACCTATTCTCCATAATATCCCCGATTACGAGGTTCTTGGCGAGAATAGACGCGTTGTTTGGTGGCGGGTGGTGGCCATGCTACGTGAGGATCTGACGGAGATGTTTGAACACTAAACGGTCGACTTGCGTGGAACCTGTCACCGCTATTGAGCGTTGTTGAAGCGCAGTATGCTTTGAACGTAGTCTTCAACTTCTATCTCCGCCCACTGATTAGCCGGAATCGCCAATTGTCCAAGGATGCGAGAAAGTTTGCGGTAGCGCTGGAACCCATCTAGGAGGGGCACGCGCACTTCTCGACTTATGCACCTACACGGGAGTATAGCTGTCAACCACGTCTTGGCATTATACGGTGGAAATGTTCGGACTTCTCACGTCCGTTATTCAGTTGGCCAGAAGACGTGGAGGCACCAAGTTTACATCCAGGACTGCTTTGGGGGGGGGGATGGGATTACCCGTCTAGTTACAGTCACGGGAAGCCCTGCGAAACGTTCTGTGGTATGATAGTACACAAGGAAGCGCGGTCGTGCGGACGGCAGTGATGAGCGCGTTCGCGCAAATTTTGAATCAATCAGACCGACCTAGCTGTGAAGAAGTTTTTTCTCCTATGGTCCTAAAGAAACCAGTAGCTGAGTCTTCCAACAAGCTTTTGAATGAGAACAAAGAACTGATATCAGACCTTCAAATGGAGCATCGACTAAATCGCGTTATAGCTACCAGCATTGACTCTTCAGTGTTTGAGAAGCATGACCGACACTGGGCAGTTTAGGCAGGCTTTTCAGGTTCTCATGGTGATGGATGCCCACATATCTTCAGCCTGAATGTCTGACAAGAGAATATTAGATCGAATGGCGATGACCTAGTATTAAATTAGGTATGGAGCAATTCACCTTTACTTGTATTTATTCATCAATGACATTTCGATGTGGTCAGTGACGAAGAAAAACGAAAGTCCGCCTTCGAAAAGCCAACCAAGCTCTTGGCTCTTGGTTCTTTCAGGCAAATGCAGTGCCGGAAGGTCGCTCCACTTGATGATGCTCAATTCCTAAGTGGCGTCGACCGCGTCCTATGGCGCTTCATCCTGTGTCGCTCTCTAATGCAACTTTGCATCGGCGATCAGCAACTTCTTGTTGTCCTACGCAACGAAAAACCCCTATCTATACATGCCCTCACGACGACTAATCTCAAAAGTATGCTCATCTAAGGTTAAGGTGAGGCCGAAGCTGCGAAACCCTCTTCGGTAGTGACGTCCACAAATGCTGACCAGCCTCTCTGCAGACACTCCACCGGCAAGGACCGTAAAGTAAAGCTCGATCGTTCAGCTCGGGACCCAACATCACTGTCGAAACGTTGCGCGCTAAGACGCTGACGGTTTTCTTCTTTCGTCATGCGACATTACATCCGCACAGATCGAGCTTGACTAATCGACCTCGATGACAAAGCCCCTGTGCGCACGATGACGGAAATCACAGCCCGCGCGTCCTCGCCACTGACAATTGCATGCACTGAACCCCTCAGATCACGCGCATCAAGGAGAAAGTCGAGGAAGCAGTCACGGTGTGCCAAGCACCACAACAGCGTTGATTTCGGAGGACGGCAGAGGTGACGGTGTCCCCCAGGCCTTGTCTCAGCGCGTTTCCCTGACCACTGCATCGCAGGCCCCGTACGACAAGATCTGCACGCCCCCCCCCCCGATTTCGGCATTTCTTGCCGGTGCCGTGCTGCATCTCGTCCTTGCGCTCCGTGGAGGATGCTAGTTTTCTCGTGTCTCCGGGCATACCCCGCACTCCGTCGAGCAGTCGAGGATCTTACCCGAAATCAAGGAAGAGAATATTCAAGCACGATCACGCGATCCTGTTCCATGTAGCCCAAGCTCCGTTTGGTTACGTTGTTAGAAAACAATCCATGGCCGTCCGCATGTTCTGTATACCACATGTTCTTTAATCGCTATCCCCACGAGCCACCAGGAAAGAGAAAAGACCCGTCTGCGCTAATACTATCGTCTGAGCGTCCGGCAGCTCGCCCACCACGTCCGCCCGGGGAGCAGCCACCGGATACGTAACGTACTATCCCCGAACAGCCCGCGGCAACCCCGCCCCCCCGCGTCCGCCCCTCTTTTTCACTGCGCCACACCGACCCGGTCCTGCACCCACGTCCTCCCGCGCCCCCATCGATCCCATGTCCGTCCAGCCCCAGTAGCGAGCTTCCCCCCTCACCATTACATAGACGCTCCAGTGCGGCAGCGAGAAACACCGCCGTGCGCCTCGCCGTCGCCGGACCGGCGGCAGGCGGGACTGCCGCGCGCAAAACGCATGACGCAGCCGCTCATCGAGGCTCACGCGACGATGCCGTCGCACGAAGCGGTTCGAGCAGGTTTCGACGTGGGGCGTGTATGCCCTCACCGAGAGGGTAGAAGGGCTTGATCGATCGCCTGACGGGGCGTCCGGGTTGAGTGGTGGGGGGGCTGCCCGGCGGTCGGAAAGAGCAGTGTCGTGGGTCCAGGTGGGAGGAGCGGATGGAGGACAGTGGACAGTGTGTGTAGGAGGGATTGCAAGAAGGGAGGTAGGCCGTGATGTGGCTGGGACGATCTCCGGTGCTTTGGCTAGTCGTTTAAGCGGTTCTTCCTAGAATGCTGTGAGTCGTAGAATAGATCCGGTGACGTACTTGAGAGCTGTTGCCGACTCCATTCTGTGTGACGAAACGCTCGAAGAGCATGACTTGATTTACGCCTTCTTCTTGAAAATACGCGCCAATACATTTCTGCAGGAGTTCTTCCGCCAACTCGTCTGGCAGTCCAGGATTGAGGGATCAAAGTTTCAAAGACCAGGAATTGGGGACCCTAAGCCCGTGAGGCGTGCGATACGGTATCTGCTGGTTTTGTCGGCTCACTGTGTATTGACTTGGCAATTTAAATCGAGGTCGCTCATCCATCACCTCTATTGGGAATCCTCCACAGGTTCGTCGAATAACGAGTCCACGTCAGACTCGCCGTTCACCCACCGTTAACATGATCGACCTCAGCTGTCCGTATTTCATATCTGAAGGGTCGAGAAGTTGCGGCATCTAGTGCGTATGTCTTGAGATGCGCATCATTGCTGGGGCTGGGGAGAATATGTGGTTGAACCTGGGTCATTGGCAAAAGCAACAGCGGCTTTTGTCGCCCTGTGCCGCCTCGCACGTGCGCCCTGACACACCGACAATATGAGGCATTCTACGTCCCGAAACAGAATATGAGCCTAGCTTATACCTGGTTTTTACGCTTGATATCCCTGGACGGCTTGATGTACGCCTGGCCTATGCAATTTTTTGGGTCATGACGAAATAGGCCCAGTCGGAGACGTTCAAAGCGAACCACGTCGGCTTCCTATTTAGGAGTAGTCACCCAATTAGGCGCGGTCCACCACATGTAGAGAACTGTGAGCAACTGATCGCCCTTTCCCAGCTAGACATTCCCGAGCGACACTCAACGCTTTCATTCACATCGTTCACTCGCCTCGAATATTTAGCCATGGAGGGAGAAGCGAAACTACATCGTCTACTGTAGACAGACCCGTAGTTGACAGGGAGAAGGTGTGTTTGCCTAACTCTGGCTGTGTCTGAAAACTCTAATATATCTATGTTTGCCAGACCGCCCCTGTTCCTTATGCGCACGTTTCATTAAAAAGTGGGCACTTTCCACAGGCTGCCGCAGTTCGAAGACGGCGCTGTTCCTACGGCAGACGAACAGCAAAATATTTACATGGTACGTCATCCTACATCCTACAAGTCACACTCTCGCCTTACGACCAGCTTCGCTACGTAGGAAAGACGCAAACCCTCCGCGAAGTCCTCACTACCCCTGCGCTCAACCGCGCCCCCAACTCCCTGAGTACCGCCACCCACTCGCCCGCTACACCTTCCGCGCCATCTTCGCAGGACCCCGCCGCGCGCGGACGCATCGCTCAAAAGGACCTCGGCACGGTCTACTCGCGCGACATCCTCGGCGAACCGGCACGCACGCTCCGCCCCCGCCTCGCGCTCTGCGCACACGACACCGACAACCCCCGACGACGAACGCACGCTCAGACGAGGCTCCGCTTCGTCCGGGCGACTGTACATGCTGCGTCATGGTGCAGCTCCGAAGAACGCGACGCCTGCGCCTGCGACGGCCAGAGCTCGCACGATCAAGGGAAGCGGGGTGCCGCCGCGCCGGGCTCGAGCTTTGCGAATGGGTGGAAGAAGGACGGCGGGAGGGGAGATGGAGGCTGGGGTGGGTCGTGGAGGCGGAGGTGCGACTGGGGCTGGACGTGTGGTGGAGGGCACTGGCGCGGAGAGTCGAGCGCGCCGCCGCGCTCCCTAGAGGGCGCGAGAGGTGCAGGCAGAGGAAGGCCGGCGATGCAGGAGATAGGAGGGTGCCTCCGCCGAGACGCGAGAGCCCCGCCCTGAGAATAGACCATGTGGTGGCGGATGGGAGACAGAGAGCGAGAGAGGGAGCGAGACCGTGGAGACCGTGGAGGTCGTGGTCGGTCGAATTCGCGTTCAAGGAGCCCAGTCAGGCGGCGGAACCCTCGCTACGATTAGAATGGGGATGTTGTTCAGTTTTTCTTGTGTGCGATAGTTAGTGCTTCATTTTTGTTCTTGTCCTCATGAGTGTTCAATAAGTAGATGTCAAGTTACCTGACTACTTAGGGGCCCAAACCCACTTTGTCTCGAAATTCAGTGGGCAGTCAACTTGATGCATGGTGCCCGACTTGAGATGATTCTGAACGGTGGCGTGGTTCTTTGGTTTATCTTCTGTTGTGCCCACTTCTGTTCGAGTGTGGGGTGCTTTCTACGACAGTGGCTGTGGCCTCGCCTTCCTGATTTGGCGCTCACCCACCTGTTCTGCCAATCCACCGTGCCATGTTCAGCGTCCTCTGGCCTCGTTACATGCCAGGATGATCGACCCAGCGATGCAGCGTGCAGCTGGCATATGTTATGTGTCCTTGCGCACAGAGCTTTTGCTGGAATCTCGCCGGTCTGGGTTCCATCTTTCCGATGTTCGCCATCTTTGGACTGAGTTTCGTTCAAGAAACTTCTTCATAGCTCTGAGACCAGAACATCCATTTCGAGGTCTTCTAGAAGACAATTCACCGCAGTACGTCACTGACGTTTCCAGCCACGTCCTGCTTGCTCGCTACTGCTGTTGAGGCTGAATGCACCTGGAACAACGGCGTGAGACGTATTGACGACATGTGAACAAGTGGGGGAGAAGCTATCTTCTCTATCTTCCACTCTGTTCGGTGCACTGCCGAATGGACGCACAACATGCGTTTCAAGGTGATAGCGGGTGAGTACCTGGAAGTTCTGTTCTAATTGATGGACATGGCTGAAGTATATAAAGCCCTCTGGATGGCCATCCCCCTCATTCAACCCCATCGGTCTCAGGGGCTCAATCTGGCATCACTCTTGTGGCGAATAACCTCAGCCCAAAGGCACTCTGTTCAGACCCGCTCTGCTCGCTTATTTCATCGCACCATGGGCTGCCTGCAATCGACGTCTCCAACCAAGAACCCCGCCTCGGACGCCGCTCCCGCGGAGGTACAAAGGGCGCGGAGACAAAGCCCAAGCAACTTCACGCCTTAGCTCGTCCCGACGTCTACAAGGATCAGCGACCGTCCTTCTATTCGGCTTACGCCCGCGCTGCTCGCCGATACGGTTTCGAGAGCGGCCAGTATGCCGGTTTCGCAAAGCGGGGCAACGTAGTCGTCAAGGTCAAGGCACTCAATGACAAGGACACCGACCACGAAGTGGCCGGCCCGAGTCCATTCAGAACGGTACGTCCCACATGCTCTTTTTCCGTGTTCACGCACTCATCACAGCACGTTCTAGAGTAAGCACGTATCTCCTGATCGGCAATAGAGCACGTTTTTGACATAACGGCATGATAGCATGGAATACGTCGTCCCAGTGAAGATTGGAACCCCGGGCGTCACCGTGAACCTCGACTTTGACCACGGGTTCGTCCGACCTCTGGGATCTGGTCCTCCGAGCTCGCCAAACGCGAAGAAGTACTCGAAGACGCACACCATCTACGACGACCCGACCAAGTCCAGCACCGCCAAACACGCCTCGGGCACCTGGAACATCTCGTACGGCGACGGCTCGTCTGCGTCTGGCGATGTGTACACCGACAACCGTGACGGTCGCCGGGGTGACTATCCCGAACCAGGCGGTCGAGGCTGCGAAGAAACTGAGCAGCAGCTTCCTCTCCGATGGAGGAAACGACGGACTGTTGGGTCTGGCCTGGCCGGTTTGGCAATACTGTCACGCCACAGTCCGTCAAGACTCGGTAGAGAATATGATCAACCAGAAGTTGATCGACCAGCCCCTCTTCACAGTCAAACTCGGCCACGGAACTGAGCCTGGCTTCTACTCCTTTGGTAAAATTAATATGACTTCTCCTTGACAGTGCTATTTTGACGACTCTTTGAAGGTGTCATCGATGAAACCGTCACGTCCAACCCGATTTCGTACACTCCTGTTGACAATGTGAGTACAAATTGAGTCTGCAAATATTTCATTCTAACTTTTCCGATCTCGGAAACAGTTCTCAGAGCTACTGGGCAAGTCCCATCGACCTCGTACACAGTCAACGGACAAAACCTTCGAGCGCGCCTTCCAACACAACCATCCTCGACACCGGTACACACACTTCTCCTGGTTGACGACACCGTCGTGAAGAACATCTATGGTGAGACCCACCCTTCCTGTCGCATAATCACGTCACTGACATGACCCCAACCAGACACCATCGAAGGCGCCACCTACGACGATCAACAAGGCGGGTGGAAATACCCCACCAGCGCCACAGTCCCAGACGTCGCCTCGCCGTCGGCGACCAGCTCTACAAGCTCAACGCCGCGGACTTCCCGGCTACGCGCCCCCGGTCCACGCTGACGAGGGCTTCACTCTCGGCGGCATCCAGAGCCGCGGGGACATGGACTTTGACATCTTCGGCGACGTGTTCCCTGAAGAGCGTCTATGTTGTCTGTGAGTGCTTTGCTCTGCAGTGGACGTGGATGTGCGTTGATTCTGAATTTGCTCTAGTCAACCAGAGGGAGAGAAAAGACCGTTGGGTTTAGGCTCAAGAGGGATGATTGATGAGGACACGACTTGGACTTTTGACGATACCCCAGCTATGGACTGCGACGTGCGATGTGACTCAATTGTTGTACATTATATCCCAAGTATTTTTCGCGTGTGTCAATACCTATCTTGCTCATACACTGTATGAACTGTTTACGAAGTTGCTACTTATTATCAAGCTGATTCGAGGCCGTTACACATGAGAGGAAAACAGGAAGCGGGTGGAGGACTTGAAATGTTGGACTGCAAAGATGCAACTCAGACTTCGTCAAGATCAAACAAAATGTAACTAGTTATATTGAACGCGAGATCCGAGTCTCGTTGGACAATGGCAAAAGAAAAACGAAAATGAAAAAATTGGACACACTGGGAATGAACCCAGCACCCCCGCAGACCAGCAAATGCTAAGCGGATGTGATAACCAACTACACAATGTGCCCGTTGACATTTGGGCGCTTGACGGCGCTATGACGCTTTTGTCACACAATTGCTTGCTCCAAACCTCTTAGCCTACCGAAGGCTTCAACGTAAATGAGGTGTAAATAACATGTTCTAGCCACAGAGACCAATGCTCCATGTGCTATACGCGTGAATGTCATTCCAAGTCGTGAGTTCTGTCAGTCGTCATATCGTAGAAGATAAAAAAAAAAAAAGTAGGATACGCAGGGATCGAACCCATGACGCGCCTGTATGCCCTCGGCCTTCAACCTCTCCCGTACCCGCTCTAGGCCTTTACCGAGATGGTTTGCGCCTTGACCAAGCGGAACCGTCGGTTTCCCCCAGAAGTTGTACTTGTTGGAGCATTGAACTGTAGGGGCATATTACCCGTCGTAAGAAGAAGTCGACGCCAAGTCCGGATGTTGTATGAATTTGTCGTGCAAGACATCCTCCCATCTTGGTAAAAACAAAAAAAAGTCAGCCACAAGATCGCACTAGCTTGAGAGACAAGGCAACGTACCACATGAAGAACAATTTCGATCCCAGTCAGGTCTTGAGTACATGTTATTGTGACTGACGATTGGTCACAGAACTTCATCCTGGGTGTTGCAATGTCGGATGTCCTCTACCACATCTCGGTCTCGATTCGACAAATCCGTTGCGCCTTCCAAGGCGTGCAAGGCCGATGGAAAGAGCTTCGAATTGTAATGCACGGGAATGGTTCGACAAGTGAGTGAGGCCCGCAAACTCGCCGACCAAATCAGACAATGAGAGGCATCAGGGACGGAGACTGTCGCTGTGGACTGTGCATGTGTGAATGAGCAGATGGCACGGGGGACAGGAGGAAGTCTTGGGTGTGTGAGGAGGGGGGCGCAGGCGAATGTGTATGGAGACGGTGGAATGACCATGGGCCCTGGGGAAGACTAGCTAGTCGAACTGGGACGATCATATGGTTGGAGTACTAAGCACCAGGCTGGAATTATGCATAGGATCAAAGACAGGACCTCCGGGTCGGATGAACTACACAGGTGGAGAGGTGAACATCACTGGTGTGCATTGACCGGCACCGCAAGCATTTCGGGTTTCGCGTGGATGTTTCGACTTCCGGTAAGTCTCTCGCTCAAAGTGCGAAGAAGACCTTTGCGTTGTTTCTTTGGTCGGTGCACGGCCTGCGAGTTTACGGGGGGATCATCACATATGCTGTGGGTTGTGGGGCAGCGATGCCGACCGACTATGCGTCAGAATTTCATCTGCTGGCACGATTGTAAGCTCTCGAGTAGACCAATATATGGTGAGTTTGCTCGAACACATCACTTTGGGGGAGCGGGAAGAGGATGATGGTGGAATACAATAGAGTCCGGACGGTTAGGCAATGAGATTGCGGAGAGCGAATTGAGCGGTACTGATAGCCGGCCCAGGTGGTCCATCCCATGTCCTCTGGAGGACGAGTCGCTCGAAGCAGGTTGGGCGCATAGCGAGGCGGAAGATGGATGACTCCTGAGGTTGCGGAAATGGGTCGGGTGTGTGACGGTATCACTGGAGGGCACTGTGTGTCGCTGTGGGGAAAAAGGCCGAACGTACCAGTCCCGGTCTGAGGTATGGAGGTATGACTGGTGTAGCAGAGGGGAGGAGGGGTACTGAGGGCGCATGCATGGCTTGCGGATAAGGGCATGGGCACACCCATTAGAGGGTTGAGGATGGTGCACCGGATTCGGGACTACAACTGTTCTGCGTTGGAACAGGCATCGGCGGCACACAACGGGTATCCTGCGGCATGGAGGTGGGTAGGTGGGCAAACACCATGGGCGGTGGCGGCGGGTGGGCCATATGGAGAATGGCGTGCCTGAGCAAGTGAAGCTAGGTTTCACCTGGTCCATCAATCACCGTTCGACTACTAGAAGGACCGCCAGGAAGAAAATATACGCACGATGTGAAGTAAGGGTATATCTGGATGCGGGCTAGTCAGAGTATCCCCTACCCGTTGGTATGTAGTTTCAACCCTGGATGAGCCTCCTGCTACCAGCTCTCGCGTGACTTCCTCCGTGTGCCGCGGTCCGAATAATAGGACTTCGCTTCGGCGGGTTATCGTAGGGCCCTCTAGTAATCTCCAGGACCGTGAAGTTTGATTGACCCATGTTCTAGAGTGAGTTAGGTATATTTAAAGGGTTTTATTAATCACGCTTTTTTTTTTTTTGTGAAACGGAATATCGTGATTGTTGGTTTCGCTAAAAGGACATGAGGGTGAGGGCAAGGGAGCGCAATTGGCGTAGCACGATTCCACGCGAGGAAAACACGCGCCACCCTGATCAACAATTATGTAAGCGCGCCACGAAGGCTACCAGTGTTCGAATACCCATTTATCTTGCACATAGGAGGTTCCGATGTATATTTTTATTCGGGATTGCACACCTGATTGAAGAGGTTTGCTTGTTGCTTTGAGCAAGAAAAAAACTGGCACTGAATCTGGCGGCTGGGTGATAATTCAAGGATAATCTTAAGTGTGAGTTTTCTTGATTTCAATGAATACTTACTCAGGTGTGACGTTATCGTCTAGTGAGTTACATCCTGGAGCCTTTCCTACATAGGATGTGTGAACCAGTGACGATAAGCCTGTTGTCTCGTGAGAAAGCCGAAAAAAAAACAGCGTACTAATCACACAAGGCTGAGGCAGCTGCAGATCAGTCCCCTGAACCTGGCTCGAACAGGTGACCTTGAGATGTCAATGTATCCAGTTACAGTCTCACGCTCTTCCAGCTGAGCTATCAGGGGGTGCGCCCTACATCCCAGGAGTCTCAAGTCCAACATAAGGTGTACTGTAGCCCTTTTTGGGACCCTCCCGCGTTTCAGTCACAGTGTGCGCGAGCTGCTAATGAAAGCGCGATAGGCCGCGATACCGTGGCAAGCTTCAAGTTGCCCCTCATCATCGAACTCCCCGTAAGGAGTGGCCTTGCTTATACTCACGATGAAGAAAGAAGCTTCAAACAACTCGAGAAAAAGTGGTGCGTATTCGTGTGTACCAGAACGCTTGCTACGCTAAAACTGCGTCCTGCAGGGCGCGACTCCAGCGCAGGCACGAGCCGCCCTCCAGAAATATAAAACGATGTCATGCAAGCGGCCCTGAGCGCATCTTCGATGGCGCGTTTGACGATGGTGTCGACGACCCAGAGGACGTCGAGATGCTCTCTGCTCATGAACCTGCTGGATCGACACGTAAGGCACGGGCACAAGGTCAGCCTTCACGCACTACTTGTTAGGCACAGTCCCCGTTTATGGGGAGTATTGTAGACCCCAGACGAGAATGGCGAGAGTGACGAAGACTATGGGGACGATGGAGAGGAAGCGGATGATGCGGACGGATATAGTAAGTGCTATGAGCAATGGCCTCTACTTATCGACCCGTGACGAGCCATTTCCGCTAGTGGATTATGATTCAGACTATGAGCCTGCAGGGGAGGGTAACGCGTCAACAGCCGACCCATATTGCCGGTATGTATTCTCATACGGTAAACAGCTCTTGTACTAAACATGTTGTGGATTTCAGGGGTCTTCTTCTCCAAGGATCGCCGTGTGAAAGAGGTGATCGAAATCCCCAACGTACGAGGAACCCGAAGAGTCGTTCAGTGTCCCGGATGTCAACCAATCTGCGAAGCTTATGACACAAGGCCAGTGGATGAAAACGGCCTTGTCCCGAACAAGCCCGGAGAGCAGACATTTCCTGTTTCAGCCAATCTGATCATGAGCTCATCGAGGGCGAATGTCCTTGCCCCCATGGGCTGTGGCAACCCCAAGGGTCGCGCGAACGAAACGCGACTTCTTTGCTATATTTGTGGGGCGTCATCTCTCTGACAGTTCTGTTCGCCCACTTATCATTCACAGTCAGAGTTCCACACCTATATCGCTCATTTGAGACGAATCGCACCCCCGGAGATGCCACAGGCTGTTCAAAGTTGTTTTGTTTTCGCTTGTGGAGAGCCGATGGTTGTTGGAGGTCTGAACAAGCGGATGATGTAGCGCTGCCTTTTTTTCATTGCCCTCAGTTGCAAGGAGTTGGACTGCTACTGGGTTTGTCGTCTGGTTGACAATGGTCGAGCAGACTTTCGGTCGATAGATGTCCAGGAGAAGACCGAAAGGAAAGGTCAGCAAGTCTATAGCTGCGGGCCGAAGACGCAAAGCCAACTCTGCTCCTTCGCCTGATGGAACGTTTCACGAAGATGATTTCATTGTTGGAATGCCCATCACGGGGAAAAAAGGCTAAGCTTGGCGTTGGTTATGCTGGGGATGTCCGAGAAGACGTGAGCTGTCCCGATTCTTAATCTACATTGCGATGATTTGACCTTTCTATAGACCTCTGGCCAAGTTGAGGCGCAGGCCGTGCAGAAGGTTAAAGACCAGAATCTAGCGGACTTGCTCAAAGGGCGTTCGCCTCTACCTGCCGAACCTAAATCGTGAAGGTGGTAGCAAGCCATGTGATTTCCTCCCACATCCCACAACTCTTGCCCACTTGCGAAGGCGGTTCAATTTCGTTAGCAGTCAGCTCTTGCGCAATGACTCGCTTGCCGACATGTCCGACAGATCTATTCTGTACTTTGAGTTGCTCGAATGGCTGGAGGTAAGCCGATGCTCGCGAATTCGGGCCGATGTGTTTAAACGCAGTCAAACAGACAATTTCATGCCATGAGTCACTTGCTAGCATGATGGCAATGCCTATCATGGTCGCCACCACCACAAAGAACGTCACGAGTAGAAAGGGTTGCATCTAGAGCCGCTCCGCAACTGCTGCGCGAGCGGCACCCATCATATACGAAGGCTCTTCGGGTCCGCGTGAGCTTCTTGAGGCCGGATCGTGATTCAAGCGCAGGCTGCAATGAAAGGTCTCGAACCTACTATCAGAGCTGAGGAGGAGGAAGCAGCCGCGGAGAATTGGACCGAGGACCAAAAGCGCCATGACTCAAGATGACAAGGGTAAGGGTAAGGTAGGACGTTCTGAGGATGATCTCGGAGGAGAACACGAAGTTGCTGCTCGGATTCTGCAAGAGAATCCTTGGTACCGCCCCCAAGCAATTGACAGGTCGCTCAGAGAAACGAAGGGCGAACGATTTCGTGGACAGAATTACACGCGTCCTTGCCCAAGATCCCTTCCGGTACCCCTCGGAGTCTCGGCCGGAAGCCAGAGGGCGAAGACGTTGTATGTCAGGAGTTAGCGAGAAAGACTTCTGACGGAGGACGTTGAGAAGGCGTATGTCGAATGGGCCAACCGCGTGAGGTTTTGAGTACTGTGATTTGACAACTACCCACGCCACCAAATCCACTCGACCGATGAACCACCAAATTACAAATTCTACTACAATCAGATGTCAGGCAGGGATGTTAGCACACTCGGACATTCCTAAAAGGTCTCTGGCCATCGCGAAAAGAATGGATAAGTCGCAGATTATACTGGCAGATATTGAATTGATCTTACTACAACTGCACTTCGCTCACACCTTAGCTCGCTGTGTCTTTACCACGAATCTTCCTGTGGCCTGGAACTCGTCCATATTTCTACGAGTAGACGAAAGCCGCGTGGATGTCATCAAAGCGCTGATAACCGGAGGACCTGAGGGCACACCGTGCGTTTCCAAAATATCTCGACGATCCATAACTGACGCGTTGATCTAGATATTACAACGGCTGGTCAGTTTCAAGACATATTTTTGTCATATGCGTATGCTAATAGCTGCGTCGTAGCTATCTGTTTGACATATTCTTGGGCCCCAAGCTACAATCAGTCGCCCCCCAATGTCAAATATATGACTGTAAGCATTGCTCAGAATGTCGCTGCGTCATTGACTTATTATTGTGATCGCAGACGACCACGGCACGGAGGGAAGTATCGCTTTAATCCGAATCTATATGCGTGTCAGTGCATCGTCAAGATTTGATGTTCACTCTATTGACTACGTATGTACAGGATGGCAAAGTCTGCTTGTCTCTTCTTGGCACACCTGTGGGTCGGGCGTCCATGGATGGGTCGCAGGTCGATCGACATTATTGCAGGTAATGGCAGAGGCCGCTTGATTTTTGATTGGCACGACGTGACTGAGACACGCCCATATCCTAGGTTCTTATTTCCATCCAGTCTATGATACTGTGCGATGAACCGTCGTCCTCAACGAACCGGCATTCGCCAAGCATCATGGTACAACAATCCCTCAATCGAAGCAGTGTTCGTCTACAACTCAGGATGAAGTGCAGACGATACTCACCCTTCATTAGATTCGGCCAACGAGTGTCAGGCGAATGGTCGTTCGCACGGCAGTACGTGCACTAGCTACGCACTCCATCATGCACCAGCTAATATGCGTATTCTAGATGCTCGGGAATTTGAAGAATCCCCCAGAACCATCGGCGATGTCATCCATTCGCACCCCACTTTCCGTCTCAAAGCTCGCTCCATCACCAAACAATTGGATGACTGGCTACAACTGGATGATCATAAGGGTTTGGCAGGCGATGGCGCATCTGCAGGACAGAGCGCCAAAAACGGGCCCTCAGGAAGTGGCTCGAACGGTTTCGCCGAAGACATAGAGGAGCTCAAAGGACTTCTCCGTAAACTCCAGGCTGGACAAGGCATTGCTGGCCCGTCTTCGTCACTCTTTTCGAAATATCTCGGACTCAACGAAGGTTTCTAATCATCTCTTGGGGCCTTATTTCTTGCAACGGGGATACTGCATGCTCAGACTTCAGTCGTCTTGACAGCTCTCATGTCGATCTATTTTGCTGTAACACTATAACCACCCTTTCTCACAGTGCATCCACAAACGCCCATCAGATTCGAGCCGGCGAGTGAAACCGCGGTTTGCGTTTGCTTCCATGCTTCAGGATTTTCAATGAAGCACGATGGCGACTTCTGACTTGATTTTGATTAGGGCTTTTATCATAGACGACCGTTTAAAGCTGGTGACCCAAGTACGACGTTGGGAGCCTCGGTCCATCGCGTTCCATGCTTCAGTTTGACCATCAGGTTTCTCAGATAGCTTTGCCTTGGGCACTGCCTAGTACATGGACACGCATATGTTGGCTAGTGTTGGGGCTCTTGTGGGACTTGACACACCATTCCCCTCCCACGTACACAGCCGTTGTCGCGCAATGTCGAACTCCAAAGCCAATGCAACTACGACCCAACTCGTTTTCGTTATGGCAGTTACACGAAATCTGACGGCAGATCTTCAGCATATCTAGCACGCTCTCTCTCTACGCCATACGCCAAATCCACGGTCTCTACGCTGCTGCGCGCGGGGAGGCCCACACTCTTCCATTGGGACGTCGACCTGCGTTATCTACATATGATCACGTTCAGATCGACGGTGTGCAAGTGTGCTCACCCATTCTTCTTCATCTCCCGTCTTCAGCAGTCCGGGTATCCAGAGCCGGGAATCAGTTCGTGAGTGAGGATCTTCTAAAAGGTGTTATGTGAGTATCTCGAAGTCCTGGCTTCTCATGGGCAAGACAGCTGACGGTGCCCGAGTCACAGCCATCAATTTTCGATCCACCTGTTGTGTCAGATACACAGACACCAATATCACTCCCCATCCCAAATACGATTGAACTTCCTTATGGTCGTGGTCCGCCCTTGCATATCAAAGCGCCCCCAATTGGCACGCATTGGTCGCTCTGCTTTCCAGGCTGACCAACACAATCCTAATTCCGAAGGGCTATGATGCAACCGTTTTGGAAGATGTCCCAATGTATACATTGCGGGCCGTGGTCAATTTCGTTAAGGTGAGTCCGAGTTAGTGCTTCTAGGCAAGCATGATGCTACTATTATTCACTAGGTCCATTCGCTGTCTAACGAATGGCAGGCCATTGTGTATCTCACTATCGACTATCCTGTCCCGGAAGGGAGATCCTATACAGCCTACACCCACAACGATCCTTCCGTGCTTCCGTTTCCTCATACACGAAGTCGCCAACACCAGAGCCATTACGATGCCGTGCGGACTCTCCGAGCTCCAAATGGTTCACGATTCCAACTCTCATTGGTAACCCACACCTGACATTACCGATCTCTTTTCCCGACCTTGCATCATACCTCAGTCGTGCCGTGGAATTCTCCCGACGGAGTTCAGCTCGGGAACGTTCTGCTGGATACCACCGGCTCGCAAAAATAATCGACAAACATTACCCTAGTGTCCATTCACGCCCGCTACCGTGGGCTACGAAAATACGCATTTTTCTTGGTCTACGTAGAACCAAGTCTTTGCACGCGAGGAGAACGACGACAGATCAACCATGGTGACACCGTTTTCAACGTGGAGAGTGGTCTGCCGTGATCCGACCACAATACTTTGCTTCATCTATAGCTATTTGAGCCCCCAGCAGTTGGCTCATGTATACTTAGGTTCTATGGACAGGTTCACCATGAGACGCAGTCAACGGTCGAGGTCGTTCAAGTTTATTCAGGACCCAGGCTTTGGTTCTGAATCGTTGAGATTTAACGTCATTCTGATCTACGTTTCTGTTCAAATCGCACATCCCCGTACAGGAAACATCACTGAGTAGTCTGTTTACGACGTGACTGTACAATCCGACCGTTCGATCGTCGTCAACTTGAATATTTCACATATTGTTCGTGCCTATAATATTTGCACGTGATTGTGGCCCGAGCAGCATCAACGCCGCCGTATTTCCGGGTCTGCTGTCCGTCCGCCGTGTTTTCCGTGACCCGTCATACACCTGTTCGCAGACTCCCATCCTCCAAATGGCTTGCTCCGTCTCTGCTCGTAAACCACCACCCACGTTTCTATTCTTGCTACTCAACACTACATACAGAGCACCATGGTGAACGACTCACTCATCCACGCGATGGCCGGAGCGGTCGGTGGTATGGTAGCTACAACCGCGACCTAGTGAGCGACACTAGTTCTAGCCTGCCGGAGAGAGTGCTCAGTCCACGCTTGGAACAGCCCATATAACTGTAGTATTCACACGTGCAAGTACTCAAGAATAGAAGAGCGGAAAGCGGGCCTGACGGACAGGAGGTCCAAGTCAAGAGGAGGATGGTACGCTAGCTGCCATTCGTGTTTGAGTTACATGAACATTCATCCTGACTGACATCCCTGCGTTAGTCTGATTTTGAGCTCTTGCTCCATTTGCTTCGCGATGAACCTGCTAGACTCTTTGATGGTGTTGAGTCTAACCATCGTTGCCCATCATGGCTACTAATGGGTGCGTTTTCCCTATTTGACGCTGGCACAAGTGCTCAAACATCCCCCTAGACTCTATTACTTCTTCTACGAGAACATGAGAGATTTCATACTGAAGTCGCGTCAAGGAAGTAAATCCCTTTCGGCTAGAGAGTCAATGTTGGCGGGTCTCGTTGCTGGTAAGTAGCCTTTCGCCATGCTCTTGGTAAAGCTATTCACCTCCGCCGTTGCAGGCTCCGCTTACTTCCCTCCTCAGCAATCCTGTCTGGGTTTATTCAAGCAAACCAAGTGAAACAGGACAATCAGCACACGCTCAAGGCAAAAACGACTGACTTTCCTTCCAGACCGCATTGGCAGTCTTCCGCGGCCAGGAAGATAAACCGGGTCCGGTGGGCCTCAGAAAAAACTTCTGGCGAGGCATCGGGCCCGCCTTGGTACTAGTCAATTAACCCAATTATCCACATACACGATCAAAATTGAGCAGCTCAAGAATTTCATGATCAAACGACGGACCGCGAAACTGCGAGCTGCTGGAGGAGCCATGGCCACGGCCGGTAGCTGTTCTGACCGATGGATTATTTCTTCCTCGGTGCCCTGTCAAAACTTGGTATGCTGTCCTTTTACTTTTTGCGCCCATTTTCTTTATCAAATTAATCTCCAACAGTGGCCACTGGCTCTACCTACCCATATATGTAGGCTCACATCAGGAAATCCCCCTCGCTTAAGCTGACCTCTGTACAGCGTCTTGAAGAACCGTCTTCAAGCCGGAAACCGCTCTGCCGCGCAGTACAAGTCCGCGATCCACGGCCTTCTCTCCATCGTGAACAAGGATAGGAAGGCATACGCGGATTGTACACCGGCGTCGCGAGCAAGCTTCTACAGAGTGTTTTGACGGCTGCCATCCTGTTTGCGGGCCAGAAGCGAATCTACGAGCTCACCAAACAAGTGAGTCCAGCATCATACATCCCTTGAAATGCGACTTATTGTTTTTTTTCAAGGTCTTGACTGCTTCTCTCTATGTGGTCAAAAAATGAGCTCGCTTACTTGGACCGAATTGTCTCGCTTGGACGAGTCTATTGGAGGCATACCATATACATATTCCATCGTAATCTAATACAAAAGCAACAAGGTCTTCTTCATGGGTTATCTATGCGTCGAATGATGGTATGCCTTGGTGTGCACAAAAGCTCTGGTGAGCGGTCCTTGTCGTCTGATAACGCTCGCCGCTCTGTCTTGGGCAGCCTCTCGAAGCCTGGTATGCGGATTCATGGGAATTGGATGTTTATTCTATATTAGGGTGAACCCGACTGGGGGGGGGCAGTGAGTAAACCCTACGGTTGTATTCAAACGGACTTGTGGCATCATCTGACAAAGCACAGATATGGTGTGTTCAGGCGTCCGAACATCCAGTCCTCATCTTGCAATTTATGGCGGAAATAGCTACTCTGCCTCACATCGAACGGCAAGGGACACCGCGCGCGCACCTTGCTCATTATCTGCGCACTAATGCTAAGGTATTCGTGAGGCCGAGGTTCCTAGTTACCATTGGGTAAGTCCGTGAACTCTGCTCCAGGTTCGCAAAGAACTTAGTCCTTTCATCCCCTAGGAGAAACGCTAAGCGACCGATAGGCAAGTTACAAGGCCTGCTAAACATTGCGCCTTCAGAAGGCCAACATGTCATTTCGTGGCGGCGACGGGCGTATCGCGATGTCTCACTCTCTTTTTTGCCGATTTAACTGTTTGCGTCCACACCTCTGGTGTCCGGCTAAAGCTCGACCAGCGCAGAAACACTCTTCTCGTATCTCTCATGGTTGATGGATGATATGGGCAGAAGCTTATAAGCCTCGTTGACAGTCGCGTTTGGGAGACAGTATGTGCGCATCAGGCCTCCGTCGGGGAGCGTGCGAAAGAACATTCCAGGTCAGTGTCTTGATGCTTTTGAAGATAATGTCCAACATTACGCAAAATCGACCACTCCTTATGCCCTTGCTGTCAGAGACAGAAGACGCGTCGGAGGGGACTGCAAAAACCCAGGCAGTAGGGCTCGAGACCCGGGGAGGGAGGCAGCTACGCAACTTCTTTTCCTATCGTCCTTCTCCTGCTCTCTCGCGCGCCTCTCAGTCCACCCATCGCAGACTATGTCGCAGTACAATAGTACCAGCACTTCTAGTGGGTCGACGCAACAGGGACCCAGGCATCGTCTACTCTCCAGGATGGCCTACAGTATCTCAACAGATGCCGAGTATGATCACCACAAAGTCGGTAGTGGCCGAACCAGGCTGGGAGTGACTGGCTACCTTCGTTTCATCAGGTTTCTCAGGTGCGATCTGTGATTGATTGTCACTCCATTCAGTCGCTCAGACAATTCATTTCCGCAGGAGTGTCGCGAGGGGGTCGAGGTGTAACTGGATCGACAAGGATCGTAAACGATCACGTTACCTACGGAATGCCTGTATCGTTCATACGAGATTGACGCACTCCCAGACACGTCGAGTGCAGTACCGGGTCCTTCCCGCTTCAAAACAGTCATCGATCCTAATAGGTCATTCACTTCCCGCTAACGTTTATTTTGATCGCTCGCCCGACCGTCTCTGCAAGCGCAGGACAGACATACGCTTGTCATCACGAACCTGCAATGGCACCGGCAGTCCGGTTTGTTGTACTGGACATGTGCGACTACCATCGTGTACACCCCATCCAGTGGCTCCGTCAAGCTCCAGCTCTACATCGCCCATGTCACTCTGCATCATCTTCACTCAACAATGGCACGATTGAGCATTCACCTTTTCTCGATCACTGCCCACAATCTATTTCACCATCCGCAAACAGCAACTACGCCTTTGACTCCTAACGGCTCGACCAAGTCTCACGCTGGCCGCGACCACTCGCGGGGGGACGTCGGGGGTTTCGGTGGCTGGATTTTTTTAAGGTACCTTCCTTGCTGGCCCTCCGTGACTGTGTTGGTTCACGTTGTTCTCGATACTCGCTTCCAAATACGCGTGCAAGCAGAGGACGCTCTTTGTGAGTTCACAGGCCGACCTTTCGCTACGTATACAAGCTCACACCGGATTGCACCATAGCTTCCAAGCGATTGTAGGCGCCCTTCGGCTCGTGGGGCCTGCGACTCGTGCCAAGCACCTTGTCCCTGGGGAGTTTTTTCGGAGAAGCCATGGGGAGCGGCGCGCACTCCTCTTTCTGCGAATGAAACTCGCCACACCTGTCCGCATGGAAGATAGGTAACTGTAAAACGCGCGCTTTGTCGATGGTGGACACCAAGGTCAGGCGCGATCTACGAGCGACACGTTGTCATCCGGCTTCAGACTCCAAGAAGGACTCTTGGGTGTGTTTTGTGTCCGTATTTCCACGGGACAAAATTGGTTGCAACATTCCCTCACCATGCTTATTAAGATAATTGATCCTACGGAAGCCAGATAACCATTTCAATTGTGTTGCTCCAAATTTGTTTTCCGAACGAGTAAACCACTTTAATGCTAACTTATTGCGCTGTTCTATTTTCCAGTCTACCTCTTTCCTACGTTTGGACAACGTTAGCGTCTACGTTACTATCGCTCTGGCTTAGGCGTACGTGGTGTCTAGAATGAATGCTTGGCTTACAAAAAAACATGTCGGCTGCACTCAACAGGGCCAGATCATTCCGTCCTGGCTATTGTAATCTCTAAGATTCTTTCAATGCATTAATGGCTTACAGTCTTGCCTGAACATCGTCTGACCGGCGCGCACGGGGCCGGCATCGGGTGTGGAGGCTGCCCAAGGCCAGCGGTCGGGGGGGTGTCACGAAGCAACATTACAATCTCTATCTACAAATTGTTACTGCATATTGGATGCAGGAAAAGTTGTTGAAATAGATAGCAAATGATTATCACACTATATATACACTAGATCATGTGCGGGGCAACTACGTTAATTATTAAATGCGACCTCCCCCCCCCTTGAGAGGTCTATGTGTGCGATACATTTGACGTCGCCGCGGACTTCCTGTGCTCATTCGTCTACTCATCCTTTTCATCCTCATCACTGTCCTCATCATCGTCCTCGTCCGAGTCTTCATCTTCATCCGAGTCTTCGTCCCCCCATCTTCACTCTCATCCCAGAAAACCTTGTCCGCATAAGTCCTGCAGCTTCTGAATATACTTCACTTGAGAATCCCTTCGATCGCTTGACGAATATCTTCTTCAGCCGGAACGATACCACCCCGAGACCCCAGGGCGTCGAGGAGTTTCGCCGCATCCACGGGACTCATGAGGCACTCTGCGGTATCGGCGGTCTTCTGAAAGACTAGAGAGGGTGAGACGGTCGATATGGATGGTATGAAGTTTCCGGAAAGAGAAGGGAATGGGAATGGTCAACTGGCTTTCTAAAACAACAAGACCTCCGGCACGAGCAAGCATCTCCGCCCAGTAGCCCCAACAACAAGCGTGCGACCTCGGACACTGTCGCGAGCACGGCGCGATCCGTTCTTGACAACATGCAAAACTCGCTCGGTAGAATTTTGCTATATAGGGATAAACGGCGGATTGAAACGACGGGGAATATGGCGCATAATGTTTCCGAGTGTCAATTTACCAGAGAACCTGGCAAATGTGGCGTAAAAATAATCAATCAGGGAGGATGTGTGAGTCGATGAAGCTTGGCATCCCGCGCAGGCCGGCGTAGCAGTAACTTCTTTATCCCAGCAGGCTATTGACACGCCGTCGTCACGCTTTGGTCCTCCTCCGATGCAGTCGTGTATAGCCAGGGTACGGATAGGGATAGCACCTGAGGGCGCAGACAGGCTTGTCTTCAAGGCAAAGAGTAGTAGGCCCAGCTCTTTTGATGTGCACAAGTCCCCGAAGACGTTGATTTCCGGAGGCTGAGGAAGCACGAGATGGCGAATGAATAGAGCCTGCGCTAATGATACGAGTGGTGTTGGTTCGTCATATTCTTGAAAGATTCCCATGAATTCCAGCTTGGGCAAACTGACCGCTTTGCCAAGGACGAGAGGGAACTCGTTGAAAGATGTGCATGGTATCGTAGATGGGTTTGAGGGATCCATCAAAGGGAAGAGTGTTCGATATTTCTAGATGTTCGAGCTGGGTAAGTGCCTTAAGTGCACGCAACAAGCGTTTATGGGATTCAAGGAATGACTGGTTGTCAAATTTGACGATTTGAAGATGTAGTTCGCGAAGATGAGCGGAAAAGAACTTGGTCACATGGCGGAAGTACATGTCTTCTGCACTAAGAATTCGAGGGTAGGACTTTCGCAGAAAACTTGCGAAAGATTCGTGGTATTACATAGGAGTCTTGAATGTCTTCTATTCTCAGACTGAGGTCCTTCAGTTCCGGAAACGCTGACTGTTCGTCTTTAATGAAGGCTTTTTTTGAGACCGTCGTCGACATAAAAGTCTTCGATCTCGAGACGGCGGATCCTGTGAGAATGTTCAAGGACAAGCTGCCATGCGCGTAGCTGTCCCGCAATCTCAGATTGCATTTCGAAAGAAACATCCAAAAGCATGTTCTGGATCGCTTTAAAGCATTGGCGGCGAGAGTAGGATCCAAGATGTGTATGTCGGTCCAGAGGGTCGGGGCTCCGACCACTACACGTTTCGCCATCGTAGGCAAAACTCCAGCGACCGTGGTCCAGCCGACATGTTTCCACATAGGCATGGTATTTGGTGCAGCCAAAAGATCGTCTCCAGACCATGCGCTTGAGGTACGTGAATATTTCGAGTAGGGTTTCCGCCGGAAGCATGACAGCGAGATTGGCTGAGTTGAGGCGGGTCACAAGTTCCATGCCCCGTTTCTTGATGTCGCTGAGTTCCTCTTCGAACCTAGTTCTTTCCGCGGAAGAGAGCCTTTGAATTGGCCCAATGCGCAATGGATCCATGGCAAGACCGTCTTATATGCGCTGCATTCACGAGGAAGTGTTGATTGAGTGTTGATGCGTGTTAAGAATGCATACTGGCGTTCTCATGAGATTAGGGCTCACTAAGGTACTCAAATAACTTGAATGATGTCACGGACGCTCGACGTTCTAGTAGACTATAGCGTGCGACGAAGAAATAATCCGAACGAGCGAAGGTGAGAGCGTGCAAAGAGCGTGTGATGAGACGAAAATTACGCGCCGGTAGGCGCTCTCAGTCGGTCACTCGGGGGACTCGGATCTCGGAGGCCGCCGCATTCTTATTTTGGAGGCATCACGGTTGCACTACACGTTCACGGCATCTCCGGCGAGTCGGCAGTGAATTACAAGATTCGAGTCAGTATGTTGAGCTACAACTTAAGGCGCTGTCGGCGACCGTACTCCATGACTGTCGCAAAAGTCAGGCTGAAGATAAGTACAGTATCTCCAGTCCCGCTGCATCCGCCCATCGAAATTCGAAAAGCCTGTGGCCCAGCACCCAAGATCTCGAGAGCTCTCGCGAGTTGCGCCGTCCTTTCGACCGACCACCCCATCCTTATCGTCTTTTCGCTAGAGCATCGCTGTGGTTTACATTTGAGGGCAATTAGATAGACAATCGGAGTAGGCAATAGATGATTCGGTGTACAATTCGGCAAGCACGGTACAAGTTCCTCCAGCTCTTGTCTCATATAAATATTCACAGCTCGCGCACCTCTATGGAATATGACACCATATTAGAACTTTCAGGAGAGGCCGTTGTGTAGGATGGCTTTAGCGAGCGATAATTTGTGTATAACATATCCTTGTGTGTGGTCGCGACCTGCCAGTCACCTCTACACGGCCTCAATCCCAGACGACCGTGTCCGCATGTACCCGCAGGTTCTGAATGTCTCCGGCCGTGAATCCCTTCGAGCGCTCGACAGAGACCTTTTTCAAGCGTCCTGTACCGACTCGGGACTCTATGGCATCGAGGAGTTGCCGCATCCCCACAACGTGTGGAGCCTTGCCACGGCGTTGTCGTCTCCCGAGAGGTCAGAGATGGCGAGATCAACGATGTGGATGGTATGAAGCTGCGGGAAGAGAAGTGGGCGAGAATGATCTTGCAACAGGACCTCCGGCAGCATCTCTGCCCAGGTAGCCCTTCAACAAGGAGCGTGCCAGTCTCGGACACTGTCTCGAGCACGGCGCGACCCTTGGCTTGACAGCATGCGAAACTCGTTTCGTGGGGTTCTGCTGTATAGAGATAGGGAGCGGATCGACTGGCGGGGAATGTGGTGCATGATGGTGTTGAGGGTCAGTTCTCCGGTGAAGCCACCGATCAAGACGTCAAAGATTACGTCGGGCGCGTGGGACTTTCGGAGGTGAGCATTTCATACAGCGTGGAGTAGTAGCAAGCTCCTTATCCCAACAGACTATTGACACGTTACCGGTGTCTTCTTCTTCGTCCCGAGTGCATTCGTGTATAGCCAGGGTACGGATAGGGATAGCACCTGAGGGCGCAGACAGGCTTGTCCTCAGGCAAAGAGTAGAAGGCCCAGCTCTCGCGATGTACATAGGTCTGCGAGTACATGAGCTGCGGAAAGGTGAGAAGTGCGAGATGGCGAATAAACAGGGCCTGCGCCAACGTTACGCGGGTACTTCTTCGACAACTTCTTGAGTAATTTCCAGATGTTCCAGGTTGGGCAGACTGACTACCTCGCCGAGAACAGCGGGGAACTCATTGGAGGATGTGCAGATGTTGTAAATAGAATTAAGGGATACACCCAAATGGGAGACTGTTGCATATCCGTAGATGTTTGAGCTGGGTAGTTTCCCTCAGCGCGCATCTAACAGGCTTTTGTGGGACTCCAGAGATGACGTGGTCGTCAAATTCGACATATTGCAGGTTTAGTTTGCGGAGATGGGAGGAGAGGAAGTCGCGCGAGTAGCTGAAGATTGTGTTGCTCGCCTTGAAAATTTCGAGCGTAGGATTTTCGCAAAACTTGCGAAATATTTGTGGGAGAACGCTGGAGGCCTCGGGCGAATCCACCGCCAGACTCAGGTCCTTCAGCGCTGGGAACGACGAATGAGCATCACTAAGAAACGCGCCATCTTCAAAATCGTCCTCGGTACAGATGCTGAAAATCTCGAGACGACGAATTCTATGCGAGTGCATGATGACAAGCTGCCACCCGTGGAGCTGGTTCGCCCCTTTGGCTTGCCTGCATGTAAGATCATAATGAATGTCCAGAGGCATGTCCCTGGACCGTTGTAGGGCAAGGCCGACAAGATTAGGGTCCGAAATGTGTATTTCGGTCCATAGGGTGGGGGTCCCTACCGCTACATTTCGCCATTGTACGCAGACCCCAGCCACAGGGGTCCAGCCAAGGTATATCGCGTACGAATTGTAGCTGCTATATTGAGATTGTCTCGCGACCATGCATTTGAGGTACATGAAGATCTCGAGTAAAGTTTCCGCCGGAAGCATGACGGCGAGATTGGCGGAGTTGAGACAGGAGGTGAGCTCCAACACCCCGTTTCTTCGAGGCATCGAGTTCTTCTTTAATCCTATTCCTGTCTGCGGAAGAGAGCCTCTGGATTGGCCCAATACGCAACGCATCCATAGCGAGGTCGTCTCGTAGGCTATATCTACGAGGAAGCATGGATAGGGGCCTGTGAGGATGCCTACCGATGTTCTTATGAGACTGAAACTCACCAAAGTCCTAGTAGAATTATTCAGATAAACACGGCCAACGTCCTGTGGTTTCAGCCAGCTATAGTATATAATGAAGACGGTGATGATACGAAGATGAGAGCATGGTCCAAGATGTGGGGAATGCAGCAGCGCTCTCAACGGCCCGCCGCCGGCGATCTCGGAGATCATTGCCTTCTTGTTTAGGACAAAGGCGCTTATTATTCCAGCTGATGCAGCGCTGCTCCTTCGCGATCGCCTGACACCAAATATTCTCATCATCAATAAGCTAAAATATTGCCATAAATTCACTCAAAGCTACTTGACCATTAACCAGACAATAACGTACCCGGTGCACAAGCTGACAAGTATTCTCTCCCGCTTCACATCTGAGGTCGCTCGTCACTACGCCGAATACGATGCCCTTGTGCGCATGCCGTAGTGGAAGGAAACCACCACGGAAATTGATGCCAAACTCTAAGGTTCACATTGTAGGAAAACTGCCGTTTGATTACCGATGATTTTTTATATGTAATTATGCCAAAAATTACTCTTAGGGTCGTAATATAGCAATACTTTTGTCGACGCGTTTCTGGTCATGTCTCCCGTTGCCTACTCCCAGACAACCTCGTCGACGTACTTTTTCAGCCCCTCAATATCTTGGCTCGAGAATCCCTTCGAAAGAGTGACGAAAATCCGCTTTAATCGTCCCGCGCCGGCCCTGTCGACCTCTAAAACGCGGAGGAGGGACGCAGCATCCACGAATCATGCATCGTCGCGCCTTGAGCCCCGTCTTCGGTGGGTTGAGAGCCGGTAAGTGCGTACTCAACGATATGGACGGTGTGGAGCTTCGGGAATAGCAACGACGTCGAAGAGTCGCGCGCTAGCACGTCCGGCAGCTTTTCCGTCCAGAGGCGGCCTGGACGACGAGTGTGTGTGACTTCGTCGCCACCTCGAGACATCGCGCGGGACGCCTGCGTGAGGGTGCAGAACCCGCCCGTGGGTTCGTTGCTCCGTAGACAGATGCAGCGGGGACGCCGCGGAGCGGGACGCGTGGCAGGAGATCCTCCAGTGTGATTTCGCCCGTACTATTGCGGAGCTGGACCTCGAGGATGCTCTTCTCTGTGGTTGGGAGCGCATGGCGTTGGAGGGTTTGAAATGCAGGTCTGGCATCGAAGACTGACGGCGAGCTCTTGCTCCCAATAGCCTACTTTGAGATGGCGAGGATAGCATTCCCTGCCAGCGAGATCATGACAGTCGTGGAATAGCAATGGTGCGCACTGACACTGGGATAGAAATGGGCGTGGTTGGCGATGGCGATACTCTTGTGCTTAGGGAGGAGAGTAGGAGGCCCAACTCGTCGAGAGTACATTGTTCGTTATATATCTGGACGCTAGTAGATGGGGGAAGCGCGAGGTGGCGCAGGAATATTGCGGTAGCGAGCGCGGGAAAAATGCGGACATAAGGCTGTAATTCGGATAATACGCGTCCGTGTCCTTGCTTGAGGCTCAAACAGGATAGGTTAGACATGTTGACCGGATTGGGGAAAATGAGGGGAATGTCTTTGAAGTATGTAAATGCATTTTGGTCAGACACAAGGGTGTCATCGAAAGAGAGACTATCCCAAATTTTGAGACATTCGAGTTGGGGGACTTCTTGTAGAACATCGAAGAGTTGATGATAGATTGCAAGGGAGCTGATGCCTTGGGTCCGAAGATCGTAAGAACTGCCCAAACGTCGCAAGCTTGGGAAAATGAGTAGGGGCAATGCCATGATGAGCGAATCTCTAGCATGTTAATATGCAGACTTTCAAGCGCAGGGCTCTCACTGAGGGCCGGAAAGCATACCCTCGGGTATCCACGATTTTGTGTCGGGGAGTCGATGTAGAAGTATGCGCAACGTCTTCAGCGCGAGAGAAGGGTTTAAATTCGACATCGTCCAGCGAGTCGTCTTGTGGAGGACGGCGTGTCGAAAATGTGATCCGAGCTGGAAGCTCCACGGATTCGGTGAGAATGCGTGGACAGCAGCCGCCATGACCTGATGATGTCCGTTCGTCTCCCTCGGTGGGGAGTACACCCACAACATCGAGAAGCATATTTCGGGACCCCCCGCAAGGCCAATGTTTTACATCGGTGGGATCCTGTGATGCGTATCTCCGTCCATAGATGGGGGGTGCCCCCAGCGCAACGCTCGCGCCATCGCCTACAAACTCCCGTCCAACCGAGGTCCAGCTAAGACAACTCTCACCCATCTCCCAATAACCTATGTACTCAAAGCGAGTTTTAGCTCATAGCCCAGAAACCCTTGAGAAGCATGAATATCTTGACTAGCGTCTCTGCCCGGAAGCGCGACGGCAAGGTTGGTCGAGTTTAGAGGCAAGAGATGAGGTCCCGAACACGTTTCTGGGCATCATCGGAGCGCCCCTTCTGTTGCTCTTCTCTGTTCGGGGGGAGAGCTTCTGGATAGGTCCGAATGCGCAGTGCCTCCATGGCGATGACTCGTCCCTGTAAGCCGCATGCACACTAAGAGTCGCCACAATGTCAGTGGGACCATTGATGCCCCATGAGGATGATGGTGTTTCACACTCACCGAGGACGTCAATTAAATTAGTTATGTGATGGTCACGCAAACAACGCCCGCGCGTTGCAGCCAATCGAAAGTGCACCGTGGGGGGTTCAGAGCGAGAGTGCACAACAGGCGTTTGGGCAAACAAATGTGGGGAGGCGGCCCGTGACTGGCCAACTCGGGGTATCTCGGGGGACAGTTTGCTTCCGCTTTGAGGGAGCTGTCGAGCTCAGAGCACTGAGCCCAGCTGAGCCTCCGCTTCGCAGTTGGTTTTTCAAGCGCATGACGAATACTTCATTTTCTCGAGTACCTCATTTTACATTCCAGTTTCAAAGATAATTCATCGTGTGATTCGGGTGCCCATTGGGACTTGTGCCCCTGTACCGACACTAGTATCATACGCAGACAAGCGTGGAGACATACCACGCCGCCGCCTATAAAAACGCTAACAAATCGCGCGTTGTCCAGCGGGGGACGCGCACCCAAACCAAAGTCGAACCGCACTTGCAATTCCAGACCCTGACCACGCGCATCAGATTCGCCAACGCCACGACGCCGCGCCACGACGAATGGCCCCAGCGTATACGCTCAGCCGTATCTCCCGCGACGCACCCTGGGCACATCTTGGGGCCGCGTCCTCGCTCTGCTCATAGGCCCTGCTGCGGTACACAAAGCGGTGGGTGCGACATCAGACGATCCCCCGGGGTGTGTAAAAGGCGCGGAGGACGCCGTGATGCTCCACTCGATGGTAGTTTTCGTGGTTCGCTGCGTTGTAAATTGACGTTGGTGAGGCCGAGGGTGGTTGCTCCTGCGCAAACCTTCAAGCCAGAAGGTACACGCAGAAGCTGACGCCGGACGAGGAGTATTGTGCCTGTTTCGGCGGAAAGGATGTCCGTCCCGGCGGGCTGTGGCACGCTGCGGGTGCCACAAGAGCCGCAGGACTGTGGTTCCTGCGTGAGGCAAAGAACTACTCGTCGAAGAGTCCGCCCGTGGTATGTAAGCATCATACGATCGGTCCTAGTCATGGAAGACCTTGCGCGTCGGGTCGATTCATGAGACATTCCGCTGAAGAGATACGCAGACACACGCAGACTACCGTGCACTTGGGAGAACTCGATAGTCGTATCTAGGGAGCATTCACTAGCGAGATTGTGTCGCGAAACACTCGTCTCTGTGCCTCGTCCGACAGTGCGCTTGACCTGTGGTTGTGACTCGCAGGCCCACGGGCCGAGCGGGAGTTCTTCTTACGCTGCTCCTACGTCCTCAACGCAAGTTCAAACTGGGGTTGGATGCTGTCAGCCAAGAGGCTTGATGTGTGCCGCGAAGGCCAGAACCACCTTGCAGCGGTCGCCGCGATCGACGTCCGGAGGCGGAGAGGCGTGCATGTTCGACTCTCCGTAGTGCCTGTAGATAGAAAAAATGCATGCCTATCTGGCTTGCATAGCGTAGCCCTTCTAATCTAGATGTCGAAGAGACTTGGATTGTCGTGATCCACGATGGTCTTTTAACGATTGGCGAGATTGCGGGGGATATGCAAACCTTGATGCGGGGAGTATCTCGTACAATCGCCTGCATGGAGAAGCAGCAGGGCTGCCCGTGTTCTACAAATCCTCTCAATCGTTAACATATACCGTCCTGCGCGCGCGAGGTCCGTGCGGATAGGGCGGATCTTGTCGATGCACTCGCGCCAGCGGCTGGTCGTTGGTCTATCAAATTCGCCTACAAATTGTGATATAACGTGTTTCACACGGGAAGGTTAGTCTGGTTGATTTGTATGAAAAGGGATCTCATCGCGCTGGAGCTGATGGGACACTCAGTGTACTACAATGACCCTTCAGTTTACAGCATAAGAATGTATAAGCACGAACGCTCCGGGAACTACGCATCGACGACGTGCAGAACACAAGGCCATCATCGCATACCCCGCGCACTACAAATCACGCAACTGTGAGGCAATTCGAAGTCTACGACGGACTAGCAGGCCTCACAGAGAAAACCCACTAAACATTGCGTGCAACCCCACCTCCGCGCAATCTTTGCCACACTCCGATGGACCACGGCTGGTAAGACGCATATACCCAGGGGGCACCACGGCTATCACACCCGCAAGGGCAATCCCGGTCGAAGCAGCAGTCCATCCGGGAGGACCATGGGTGGCAGCAAAGATCGCATCCACAAGGCAAAGACGAGCTGCCGTACAATGGCCTCCCTCCGGTAGCAAGAGAGCGGCCAATAGCTGACTTCCACGCATGGTGCGTCTTCTAGCCTCTTTTGCCTTCCTTGTGAGATCCACCCGGGACGGACGAGGCTCCAGGCCTGGGGGATAGGTCGCGGATAGTGAGCTGATCGTCCGGCCAGCGAGATCCATGCTTTCGATGAACCCACTCGATAGGCTCTCCGCATCTCACTTGATTCGCTCTGCCGAGATCGCGTGCCGTCGCAACGAAGAGCCTGTGCGTGGGCCCAGGTGCTCCTTGTTCTGGGAGTCGCGCTGATGATGGGAGGAGAGCTAAAAGCGTGCGAGGAAGAGGCAGTGTGTGGGAGAGTCGGGGGTGTGCGGCCACCCGGTTGGGCGCGCTGTCGGGCGCGGGAACGTCGGGGGTTGCTTAGCTCAGCGTTCTTTGTAAGCAGCGTGATGCGCGACCCTCGAGTCAACGAAGTTTCAAGTCTGAGTCGGGTTATTAATCTAGCGGTGCTGGGTCAGCCCAGCCACTGTCGGTGTCACCGACGGAGACTCAGGTCGATACCTCGTGGTAGTGAGATTCGCGTTGACTTTGCGGTGTATTCACGACAATGAGATCGTCTAAACTACGGCCAATGTGCGAAAGCCACGCGCCGGCGGGAAGGCCCCTGCTTCTACATAGATTTACATATATCGTATAATGTCATACCAAACTCTACTATTAACAACCCCTGTTTGAGAAGTTCAGTTTTATATCACTCTAACTACGCAATATCATAGCATAACACACTATTCTGAGAGGTTCGCCTACAGAGCCTCATACCCAAACAAACCTCGTCCGCATACGCTCGCTAAACCTGTCGGCCGCACAGATCTCCTCGCGAGAAACCCTTCGCGCCGCTGTGGACCACGATGGGGGCTGCGCCAAGCCGCCTCGCGAACGAAACCCCAACACCCCGCTGGCGCGCCCAGCGCACAACAAGGCTCAGCCGCAGCATCCACGCCACATGCTGGGGCGCCTGAAAATCTTCCACCGCCATGGCTCGACGATGTGGACCGCGCGGAGGCCCGGGAACAGCGGGGGAGACAGGAAAGTGCAGATCCGACAGAGCGCTCTGTTCCAGGCGGCCTGGACGACGAGCGTGGGACGTACGTCTGTCGCGGTCGCGAGCGCAGGCGCGCGCCGTGTGTTGTCGGAGAGCGTCGCCCGAACGGGCTCAGCGCTGCGTTGCTGCCCAGAGCGCGACGCAGCGGATGTGGCGCAGGGGGATGTGGTGCATGAGGCCGTCCGGCGTGGGCCCTTGTTCGGAGTTGTCGTAGTCTATCAACGGCGAGAAGAGGCAGCGGTCGTAGTTTGCCGGCGATGTCGTGTGTTGTGAGCCAGATAAGGGAGGAAGGCTTGACTGGGGCGGGGAAGTGTTTTCGTCCCAGCAGGTTACTGCGGCTCTGCAGGAGGTCCGACCGCTGTTCTCGCGTGTGTGGCTGTCCATGAATCGCGAGGGTGCGTAACCGGTATAAAGGTAGCACTCGTTGTGGACTTGGTCATTTTCGTCCTCAGCCGGAAAAAAAGAGCAGCGGGCTCAGTTTTCCCTTGCCGGGGGGTAGCCACTTGGCCTTAGCTCTATGCGAGCGGACTGGGGAATCATGAGAATTGCGGAGGAACAAAGCCATGGCTAGCGGCTGGTGTATCGCCTTCCTGAGTAGATTTTCAAGAACGATAGTTCGGGCATGTGGAACCGGCTCGTTAATGATGAAGGGAGTATAGTTCTTCGAAGGATGGTGTGGTTTTTTGTTGCACAGCTCGAGGGGTTCGTTTGTGCGCTGTACGGATACTATGATGAGCTCGGAGCTTCCGAAGCGGGGAACTCCGTTTCAAGCACACGTAGTATGGCCCTTGCCACGACGGGAGTGATCTCGGATTGTCGTAAAAAGACCCTGTCGAGTATCAAGTTTTGCAAAGTCGGAGAAGAGAAGCCGGCGGTGGTCGGCAAAATCCAGCCCTTCCACGTGCAGAGTTTCAACCGTGGTGTTGCGTAAAAGTTGTGGAGCATGCGAATTTACGGCGACTTCCTGACGTTGCGAATGGGCTGCGACAAGATGCGTCAACGCTTTCAGCTGGGGAAATCGAGGGCAGACGCCGTCCAGCAGCCTCTCCCGTCCGTGGCGTCGTTTCGGAGATGACATGAATCGAGGCATGCAACTGGGACTCTGCGAAGACTTGCTGGAGAAACTGAGCAGCCACATGTCCCAGCAAATCCCGGAAATCTTGGCCCTTGTGGAAGCACACCTTCGATGTATTAGGAGGAGGCATATCCTTGGAGTGGCCTTCAAGGGCCGTCCTGACGTATGCAAGGTCGAGGAGACGTATGTGGGTCCCACAGAAGTAGGGCTCCTAAGGCGAACGCTCACGCCAACACCGTGCCCGCACACGCCCGTCACCAAGGTTCCTAGATGGCAAACTTGCTACATCCTCTCCTCCGTAAAGCCGAAGAAGCTGATACAGGTTCTACGGCCCTCCCACACGTTTTTGAGTCGCCTAAAAATCTGGAATAACGTCTCTTCTGGGAGCATCACGGCGAGGGTTGGCAGAGTTGAAAGCGTGTGCGAGGGTCTGAGCCTGTTTCTGCAACGATTCGGGATTTTTTTTCGAGCGCGGATTTTTGTCTGCAAGGAGTCGAAAGATCTCTGCGTCCGAGTTCTTTCTTCCGGGGAGAGTTTCTGAATTGGACCAATGCGTAACCCGTCCATCGCGAGGGCTCCTTTATCTTTGAAACGTGCCGTCATTGGCGAGTATGGTAAGATTATCTATGGCGGCATAACTGCGCGCGGATTAACTGCTCAACTAAAGGCGTTCCAAACTATTCAATTCGATGGTGGCGAAACGCCCCGTGTCGGCAGCCGGACTGACGTACCACGATATGGAGTTAAGAGACGCGAGGGTAACAAGCGTCGCAAACAACGTGGTCAGGGGTCGGCCCTAAACGACTTCTCTTCCGGTGATCTCGGAAGACATTGGGCCGGTGTGCTCTGTCCGTTGGTAACCTAAGTCGACCTCTAGTCGGCTGTGCAGAACAACAGAGTTGAATTCGTCACGGGCGCATAACGCCTGCTCTGTTTGTTCATGTGTCACTATTAGCGCTCAAGCTAAGAAATATTATATATCATTGACCTGTCCCTGCTGAGACATGCCTCAAACCTATGTCCTGTAAGTATCCAAGCCTGGGACAAAACGCAAAGACATACCCTGCCGTCTCCCACAAGACCGCGCCATGCCACGTCTCCTGCCACACAGGCACCACCCTGTACCGCATCGATCACACCCACCGACTCTACCCCGGACTACGCACATCAGATACTGCTAGCGCCACAGACGACGCCGCTACGCACATGAAGGACCCAGGCATATACAACTCCGCCACATCCTCCGCTGCAACCCTGCCACGCCCACTCTGCTTATGTCGCAAAGTCGGAGGCTGCCGTTCCGTATGCAGCGGTAGTCACGGTGGACACCGTGATACTCACGGGCCGAGGGTAATGATTTTGCTGTGGAGGGTACGGGGCTTAAGAGCCGCAGAGGTCGCTCGACGCGGGCGGGTGTTTGAGCCTTGGGGAGTGGTTGGCAGTGCTTAGGACTCGATGTAGTGGAATATGTTGTGCTTGAGCTGAGTGCGATGCGCAGATGCGCCCGGGGACCTGTCGCGTGATTATCTGGCCATGAAACCAACCATGGAACAGAATACCCCCTTCATTCGCCGAGGACCGCGAGATGGATCTAAACGTCCACTGTCGCGACACCGCAACGTCAGCGTCGGGACGCGGACTACGCGCATCAAATCGGCCATTGCAGAACGCCGCCTGTGCACAGCGGCCTCGGAGCCACGGTGGAGGGCACCGGCGACGCTCGGGGCCGAGGGTAGTATCGTCGGCTGTGAGCCAAGAGCCGCAGTCGCTCGGCGGGGTGGGTGTCGCCTCGGTACAGTGCACGTTCTTCCCCCCAGCTCCCCCCCCCCCCCTGCGGAGCCTTGATGGAGACCGGTGGGGTATTTACTTCGTCTGTGATGGTAAACAGAGGTACACCAAAAAGAGGAACCAAACGTCGGGCCCGGACCACGCGCATCAGATCTCCGGTGCCAACGCCAAACCACGCTGCGCCACGAAGGCCCAGCGTGTATACGCTCAGCCCGCATCGCCCCGCTTCAACCCTGGGGCCTCATCTCACCACCCCCCCTTGCTCATCCCTTGCTCATGGCCTTCTCATTCCGTGGGCGGTACAAAGCGGTGGTGTGCCGCAGCGACCCTCGTGAGAATGAGGGGCCGGAGGACGCCGGGCCCGTGATGCTTCCACCATTGGATTCAGGGTGTGCGTTCGTTGCTATCTGCGTCGTGGGCCGAGGAGTAGAGAAAGAGAGGGTCGATGGTGTCTTTGAGGCAGTGGTTGTTTGTGGGACTGTACAGTGGTTTGTGGTATATGTTGCGGGTTGGAGCCAAGGTGCGAGAAGGATGTGTTGATCCTGGGTTTTCGTTCGTTCGCTCGAGTCGCCGTTCGTGGGGACACTGGGCCGAGGCGTGGGTGCTGGCGTCGTGGGCGATGTTAGGCTGTGAGCTATGGTTGTCTGTGGGACTGTATGCAAGTAGTTGTGGATTATGCTGTACGGAGCTAGGGAGCCCAAGATGAGAGAAGGGGACGTGGCGGCTTGGCGGGCACTCCAGGTGTGTCGATCCGAGTGTTCGTTGGTTCGCTGGTTCGCGGGCCGAGGGTGTGAAAAGGGTGGGCGATAATGTTTGTAGGCTGTGGCTGTCTGCGAATTGTGCAGTGGTTGTGCTGCGGAGCTATGAGCCAAGCAGAGTACGGCGGCCCGCGCGAGTGGGAACGTTCGTCCAAAATCCCTCCTCGCGAAGTTCAAACTGGCTGTCCACAAACTGGGCGCGTGCCAAGACCCGCAGCGCGCGAACCACCAACAACACACCGCCGGAACGGCACGTGTCGACATCCGGAGCGGGTACACCTATCGTGCACTGTAGATAGATGCACGTCCTATCTAGCTAGCACGCCCTTAATCTAGATGTCGACGAGACTCGGATTTGGTGATGTGATTGGCGGGCGAGGGTGATAGGCACGGGTGAATTCAGCGCGGCCGGGAGTTCTATGTGGCCACTGTTCATGGATTCGGTTAGCTCGTGATAGGGCAGGACACACCAACACATGGGAGGGACAAACCCTAGGCCCATAGATTATACGCCAAACTCACCCCCAGAATACGGGACGGGGATGGTCAAAATGTTGGGGTGTACAAAATACTCATAACGGATTTCGCCGTGCTGCGGTCTCTGGCTCGGCAGGACAGGACCAGCCTTAGACGGACTTTCGATGGGAGGGCTAGCTAATATTAACAAACATTTATTATCGCCTCAATCCACAGACTTCTGATTAACCAAAAAGGCATCAACTCTACATTTGATCATACTGTAAAGGTTTCACGGATTTCCTTCCCGCTCTCGGTTAGGACCAATTCAACCTCAGATAGATGACTATCATCGCGGCTCTAGCGAAGTCAACTTTCAAAGCATCGAACTGGGGGGGGGGGGGGGGGGGGGGACGCACAGACATGCTGACGGACTTTGGGGCAGGCTTTTTTTCCGCCCAATTCTCCTCGACTCATATATGGACCGAAGCGGAGTGAGCCACAGTGCCCAGGAACAAGATAATCCCTCACTGCGTTTTATTCAGGGGGGGGAAAAAAAATAAGCGTGACTTTATCGGCGGCCGGATGGGGTGCTGGGGGGGCCTCGCGGCCCCCCAGAAATTTATTAGCGTGTAGCGAGAGACGGCCGTAGTAAGGGTTCTCCCTCCAACAGACATTTGTTGGGCCAGTTGTGCTGAATGTAGAGTGGGCGGTACGGGTTTACACGATAGACATTAATCGTTGGGCTGTATGAAACCCAAGAATTTTGTGGCTAACAAAATTGTTTATGTGCCGGCGTGGGGTGTGCCTTGGAGGTTTTGATGAGGGGGGATTTCTGGATCGCCTGGGTCTGTAGAAGACGATCTAGTGCCTGCAGCAAAAAAATGACCCTTTACCACGCATTACGCAACGAATGAGTTGATAGGGACACAGTACTGCTACCTGAGAATCTGTCATCGACGACGGTCGATGAACCAAACGTTGCAGCTACAAACATGTATCGCACTCATCAACGGCAAAAAAAACGCACGACATGGCTGGCAATCGGACCCACAACGCTGAAATCTGCTGTATCAATCCCTCGCCATCTTTCGCCAATGTGACACGCCCGAGACCCTACGCATATTCAAGGCACCGCGCATGGATCACGCCAGCCCCACAAGGGCGAGTCAATCCCATAAGCAGCGGGGAGCACCGGATGGCGTGCCACGATTCTCCCCAAGGCAGCGCGGAATCGCAGTCGGCTCATTCGTCCACGTAGCAAGAAAAGGCTGAATACAGGTGGATTGTATCGGACCAGCTAAGGTTTTAACGCCTTGCTCTGCGCGGCACTAGCCTGCGTTCCGCCAACTCCAGTCACTTAGCAAGGAACGACCAGTGGCCTGGCCTCGGACCTAGAAGCGCGTGATAGCTCACGGACAAGGAAGCACAATGCAGCCATGGCCCCGCCGTGTGATCAGAGACGACCATATGGCTGCGCAATCCCGCTCGATGAGGCCGCGCACGCTTAGATCGATGCTCTGCGGCGGAGGCGGGCCTCGACCCTGCCCATCACGCGGTTTAAGCACGGAAGGTGGGGTGGCATTCGGTTCGTGTGGCCCCCCCTTCGTGGTTTTGCCGGTCGAGGTCCTGAGCGAGCCTAACCAGTGACATAGAAACAGGTGTACGACGGGCCTCGCGCAAGGCGGTGCGGCCAAGTCGGCGGGCCTGGGGCCTCGCGCGCGCGTGGGAAGCGCATGGTCCGGGTTATCCTGGCTGCGCGGGAGCGGCTTCGCGCCGGAGTAGGGCCATACACCCAGCGCCACACTTCGGAAAGGTCGCACTCTGGTATATACCGGGACCAGTCGTTGGATTGCTGACAACGTCAAGCAAGAAAACTCACAAAGCAAGAAAGAACAGAAAGGAAGGTAATGTATAGTTCTTGGTCACCGCGCTGTCCTTAGTCAGACTTTTTGCCTGCACCCGCTCGCGGCGTGGCGCGTCGGCTCGCCGCGGCATCCTAACGCGAGCTGTGACACCGACCCCGGGAACCGTCGGAGAGGCGTGCGCGGCCCCCCGCGCACCCACGCCACGAGGAGCGTTAGCTCGGGCACTTTCAGTCGCGCATACGCCCTACGAACGCGATCGAGCTCGTGAAAATCCCTTGCGCAAGCGAGAGCGGTGGTCGTGGTGACTCCGGTGTGCTGCTGAACCGAGCAGCGGGCAGCCGTGGCCACGGTCGGGTGCGAGTCGCCGTGTGAAGGGTGCAATGCGCACCGTCGCCACATATCCACCCCGTTTATTGCCAACGGCAAAGGCAAATGAGCAGAGGAGGTCGGGAGGAGAGGGTGCGCGAAGTAACGGGAAGTGGCTAACTTTTTTCTAACTGGGCCCCGCCGAACTTTAGGCGCTAACCTGGGCTAACTGTGCGCCTAACTGGGCACTCCTAACTTTGCAGCCTTCTGCACTATATTCTCAATGTTTTGCGGTTAGATATGCTTACGCCGGAGTCTGAGTAGCAGACATCGTACCCAATAAAATCATTTGGTTTGCGGACGACACTGTGAGTAAGGTAGTTGCCAACGACCTTCCAAGCACATCAGTGCTGCCCAACGGTAAGGCATTGGCTACGGACTGATCTACCAAGCTTCAGGGACGTATGCTGTGGGATTATTACCGAGTGAAAAGTGCACAGATCGTCAAGACACTGCGTTCTCAACATAGATGCAACACCCAGTTTGGACCGATTACAGGCGCCCACATCTAGCGCTGCCTTAACCATACCAAATCGGGTATGTGGCAGGCCGCCCAATGCCGTCCAATGATGTGTGGTGGGCAAAGGGCCATTGCATGCAACAAGAACGCTCGGAGTCATGAAATCTCGATTTGGGTAGATAGTTTTGAGTAATTACAACAGCTCTACATAGCAGAATTGGCCATCAGAGTAATATGACCATTAATATTAAAAGAATTTTGCGTTTAAAACATATAAAAAGATGGAATAATTGAAGCCGACCGTGGTCTGGTGTGGCCTGATATACACTTCAGAGTAGAGTAGTATTGAATGACTACTTAGTTTTCTGACTTGGTGAGGAATACATGCTTTAACTATTATTTCGCTCCTAATCATTTATTGCCATCAGCCTTGACAATGTTTAATCGGCATCACAGTAGTCTGAGCGCATTTTCAGAAGCTAGGTGATGTTTATGACACCAAAATAACTTTGGATATCAATCCATGACTATTCTCAATGCCTTCCTGTGAACTCGAAGGTTTTTGTGCGACAGTAACAGTGCCTAACGGTCAGTAACGGTTCACTAACGGTTGTGAACAGTTTATTTTCTGAACTGTTTAAAACTGTTTTGAACTGTTCTTAACTGTTCTTAACTGCTCTTAACTGTTCTGCACTGTTACGAACGGTTATAAACTGTTTCTTAACGTTTTTGAACTGTATCAACAGTTCTTAACTTCAATAATGCGTATACTATTCGTAACCATCACCAGACAAATGTGTTAAAGAGCTCTCACAAATACCGTAACATACTAGAGAGCCTTGCTATACATTACTAATCTATCTATAACATCGTTTTGGGAGCTCCTGAAGAAATTCCCATGGCATAAAGGCGTCCATTTTAGTTTAGTGTAGCCAAATATGAGAATATCATGTGAGAACACGTCTTCTGCTCCCCCACACACATTCACATGCATATAAATTGGTAGATTAGGAGTATAAATGATTAAGCTCTCCTATCCCAAAGCTTAGTTAGACATCCCCGTTGTATTCTGTATCTCACCATCGGCAAAAGGGCGCCTATCTTGAACTGATGCAGCCAAGTACGAGAATATTGCATGAGAGCACGTCTCTTACTTCCCCATAAACTGGATGTATTTACATGCTCATAAATTGATATATAAGTAGCATAAATGATCAATCCCCATTGCGAAGCTTAGTGAGACATCCCCCACCTGACATTGAATATATTTATCCGCATAAATCCTTGTAAAATGCGCTGAGGCACTGGAAATTCATGCAGGCCCATTTTCTTGCAGCACAATATCATGGCATGAAATATAGTATGAATTGGCCCTCTTATCTCCCTGATCTTTCTATCTGCTCTATTACGCTACATATTAAGCATAACATATACTAAGCTGTAGCTGGCTTTGGTTTCGGCCGTTGGTGGCGTATTTTAGAAGGTCCTGCGGTGGTTTGAGGAGTATATACGAAGTTGGTATAAGTAAGAGTGAGTAAAAGTGACGAGAGTGGTATAGAGTCGCGATTTTTGGTAAGACTCAGCCCGACCCGGCGCCTATCCCCGATCTGGCATGGCCAGATTGTGTCGGGTTTGATGCGCCCTCTCATCGGCCACCCCATTTGCTCGGCGGCCTAAGCGATGTGGGAGGCTGGACCGCTTACTGGGTATGAATCGAATGCTGACCCAATGCTGAGCTTACTACTTCGAGCAAGCATCATCAAATGAGCGTGTGGACACTTTACCCTCGGTGAATGAAAGCAGCAGTGACTACCAGAGTCAGTCCTCCGAGACTTGAACTGTGTCTGGATGAACAGCTACTACTTACACCGGCAACCTTGATGCACAAGGGAATTATCGTCATGTGTGGTAAACCAGGATTCCAGAAATTCTGGTGCCGAACATTGTAATTTCACTATTCACAGCACCTGTTATTTTATGCCATGCAATTATCCATACATTTTTTGCAACAGACACACTCGCGGCATACAGAATTGTTTGTGAATGACTACACATGTGTATGCCGATGAAAGCGGCACTTGCTTGCGCGGACGGGCGCATCACCAGCGCATTTGATGGCGGGGGATAACCGACAAAAGCCCTTGGACGCATCACTCTTACCAGTCTGGCCTCTCTCCGCGCTGACCACTCAATCCGACTCTTACCAGTCTGTCACACCTTCCCCAGTTCTTACTCTTACTAGTTTGGTCACCCCCCTGGTTTGAGTCTCTACACCATGCCTTTCACCTCCGGACACATACCGAGGGCCTCCGGAAAGACCCTGCGACTGTGACATGGGCCATTCATATAGAGGATAGCCATCACTGGCTAAAACAAATATAGACGGCTCTCCATCCGGGAGCTCAAATGCCGCATCAAACTTGACAGATCCTTTAGGTGGTTCCAGTGGCAAGCTTGAATCTTCATCGGCCGACTCCCATCGTGTATCGCTCCAGCCTAGCTGCGCTGCTAAAGCCTGTTCAGGAGTTGTAAGTGCGCGAGTGATTCGATATGCCGGTGCGCTTTTGTTACGATCTATTAAAGCCGTGGAGTCCTCTCGCTTGATTGGTCGAATCGCCGGAGTCTGAGCCAGAGCTGGAGTCAATATGTCCGGACTTGGTTGGGCTATCCGGACATATTAAACGAAATATTTCGTCGTCATCACACGGCTTGCGTCGAAGATATTCACGTGTGATGACAAGCTGAAATAAGACAAGTGCTGGACCTTGCATAATGGCGTCGATTCCACCATAAGCACCGGGAGTACTCTCTCCAGATGTTCCTTGATTGCGCAGCGTCATGAGGCGATGAATGAGGTCGGTTAGGAATGGTTGTATCAGTGCGTTATCGCCAGGAAGAATAGCCGGCAATCGATGCAATGTATACCACTTGTGAATTTGTTCTGGAGCAAGTATACCCTGGCCTTCCATCGCGTTGTTCCAATGGGTAAGAAGGGGATGTGGACGAGAACCAACAAGGATCTCAAGAATTGAATGGAAAGAGTCTTCGAGAGCGGACTCTATCGATGGGTTTGTATAACCCATAGAGATTAGGGCCCTCATCGGATAGACGCGACGGCCAGCGAAGGGTGCCAAGCTAGATGTACTGCGTAAGATTATTGAATAATAAACTGCGGAGTATTCATCGCACCTTTTGATCTTGGTACCCAGAGATCCGATTTGCGATCGCTTGAGCACACTGGTGAATAGGGATGCGATTGTTGTCGTGTTTCTTCAGTGGTTTATCGGAAGCTGCGTAGATATTCCCTGGATACCACTCAACGACAGCGTATTGACCATCCTCTTCTATAATCTTCACAGCGTATAGCTTTTTACTACCGTATCGAGAGCGGTAGTAAATGTACTGTCCGACCCTAGATAACCATGTTATCAGTATATCGGAAAGGTATACACCAGGCTGGAACTCACATGCTGTCATTCCATAGGGGGACGCTGTCATTACATCGTCCAGGGACATGTCCATGGTCGGCCTCCTTTACGCTTCCAGCTCTGGGAAGACCGAACTGGATCTTGATACATGTCCGATGTGACGACCACCAGCACTTGGAGCACTGGATACCTTCTTCTCCAGATGCGTCAGGATTCCGATAGCCAAGTGGAGCACAAACAACACATTTGAAGGGCTTGTTCCTTCTTCTGGCTTCGAGCTGATCCGGATGTTCACCTATAGCTTCAAGAAACTCATTTAGAGCTTCATCGTTGACACTGGTGTGATCTTCATCACCATTCAGATGGTGCTTCGTCGTGAACAACAACTCCATCGGACGGAGGCCCGTGCACTTCTAAAGGAGTTGTTTATTAGATTTATGAGAGGATGAGGAAATTAGGGCTCGCACCCGGCAATGGATCTTCGATCAACTTGTCATTCTTGGGCTCTCACCTTCTCTACCTGAACGGGATTTTCCATCCTGCTGCGCATCTGTGTAAAACATGAGACGTGCTGCTTGAGTTGTAATTTTGTCCAAGTACTTACAAGTCTGACTGGCATTAATGACGATTCCATTTTGGTTTCTTGATATGAGGGGGCCGTCTAGAGACGACAGAGATGTCAAGTCTTGCTCAGTGATCTAGTTACAAATTTAGCGCACTTTCATTTGCCCATGGAATGACCTGACCTTGGCACTAGAGATTCGATGATATACAAGATATGTAGTCTCTTCAGAGGGCGCAATAATCTCTTGAGCAGTACCCAATTTTGACAGCACACCTGAGTTGCCCAAGTCATCGTACAGATATGCGTCACCTTCAATGAGAATCTCGGTGGTGAAGTGCGACTTGTTAGCGTTATAAAGCTGTCGTCCAACGAGTGTGTAAGTCACTTCTTCCTGTGGTATTTGGAAGTTGCTGGTGCGATTTGTGGGAGCAATTTCACGAGTAGTTCTCGATGAAATTGAGAAATTGAGGGGTACCTCAAGTGCAGAAGGCGAGCGACTAAGGAAAGTCTTGTGGTCTTCGCCAGAAGTCTCTGGAATGAGGAAGAGAACGGTAGGCCATTCGGTCTGGATTGCTAGTAGGATAGAGGGCTCATTGCAGCGAGGATGAGTGCAAAGAGGCGGAGGAATGTCGATTAACTTTTGTCCAGTGTTGTGATCTCTTCCTCCTGGCTGAAGCGGTCTGCGAGGGGTCATTGCAGATAGCACATCCCCTAACGTGACAACTGTCGCATGGGATCCCACAGAAAGTCGATAGTCTTCAATGTCGCGGTCCCATAGGCTTAGAAAGACAATTGGCAAAGGCTCAGTGGTCCTCTGATAATGTCCAAAGCGGGCAGCGATAGAGTTTATGATACTGCACTGCAAAATGTGCTTGACATGCATTGCTAGTTCCGGTCTATTATTATCGGATTTATTAGCGATTATTGTCGCGGATACTTAGAGATGACTTACCGCTAAAGCGTGATTCAGCCAGTTTATTGAGCTGCCATATTCCCCCGGGCAGATATAATTTCCACTCGTTGAATATTGCGCCTTGAGCTGCCAGCTGCGAGGTACGCAAAGCATTCTGCCCACGTTCCATAGCAGAGTCAGCTTGGAGAATATTCCGCACCGGCTCCTTTCCTTTCTGCTGCGACCTTGTCAGCCTTCCGGAAGTCTGAGTTTTCTTCTTCCCCCCGTCCTCTCTAAAATAGTTTATCAGGCTAAATCGTACAATAATTTACTAAGTAATATGCTCACCTTTTTCACCACTCCACGCTTTTTTACCTCAGATCTCTGTACCTCGCTTTCAGAGAACGCTTCATCGTGTGCAGAGAGTCAGTTCCAGAGACAATCCAGCGTAATCGTTGCTCGTAGTTCCAAAAAAAGACTCCACAAGGGAGAGAGATGAAGAAGCGTTTCTTGGATGAAAGTACGGCGCTGTGTGTAGTAGATGGCCATATGAGCGAATGATCGAAAGAGAAGCTCTTGCGCTGTGTCGATATAGCAGGAGTTGTCCAGGAATTGGTAGGAAACATAAGGGCGTATCCCAGTAGACTCTATCAAAAAGCTGGTGGTGGTTAACCTCGGTCCATTGGGCTTGTATTCGGATGAGATCCAGACGGCCTGGGCTTCGAGACCTGAGAATGTAGAAGCCAGAGCCTGGGATGTGTCTGGAGCACGGCCATCGTTCTCAAAAACGATGGGTTTCTTTGGCAAACGTGTGCCTTCGATCCGAGTGCTAGCGGAGACGTGTCCGTCTAATGATTTGGGATAATAACGAAGTTAGTAATGACGGAATAATAACAGACATAGCACTTACCTTTACACACTGCATCGTATTTGTCGCCTCAGCTTATCCACGTGTAGCCAAAGCTGGTGAATCCCTGTCAGGGATCATGATTTCTGCCCGACCCATGATGCAGAAGAGAATGCTGGCTTTCAACATCGGGTTCGAGGTCATCAGGAACCTGTGAAGCCAAATCGCTAGACATAACCCGACAAGCAGGAAAGATCATGTGTGCGATTGTCTTCTTAGTCCACCACTCGATCCAACCAGCCAGATGAGGAAACATCTCTTCAAGCTCTTTGACTCGCACTGCGGAAGTCTTCTTGGTCCGGTGTCAAGTGAGAGCATTGTTTCGATGGCAGAGTCGAATAATGAAATGGACCCAGAGGCAACAAGCGAGGAGTCTTTCCTTGATTCGATTCACGGATGTCTTGAAATGAACCTGGCAACCCTTCTGGTACTCCTTAGCCTCTTCCCGGGAATGCGTCAAGCTGCGCCTTCCTTGCAGTGGGCACTAGATGAAGTTCCCTGGCATGAGACGTAGACGTGTAGCCGCAAATTCTTCGGCATGGGCATTTCGTTGTGCTTGCGAAAAATCGAAAACCTAGATGACAAATATTATGCAACGGTTAGAATATCGATGACCACTGTGAGGCATGGTTAGACGTACTCCTGTAAGCATTTTGGGATCAAAAACTGATCTCCTGCAGCTTGAACTATACAGCGATTGAGCTCTCGGAAATGAACTTGATGGTGAAGAGTGTCTTGATGCAGGATCCAAGGTATAAAGGACCGGAATCCATCGAAGACAACGTGAATTAAACACACAGGTGGCAAGTAGGACGCCTGAGAGGAAAAAGGTGTGATCTCCATCCGTGATAAATCCGTGGCGGGCAGTGAGAGGACCAGCCATTGGGAATCGATGCCAGTCGAGAACTGCTTCGTCCAGGACTGTCCGCATGAATACTGTTTGAATACAGCAGTATGCCGGGCACACCATTCCAGAGGCAACAACGAATTCTTCTCCAACTTTCGCCTCGAGTTGTTTCGATCGCTTCGAAGATAGAAAATCCGGAGATCTTCTTGTTCGATTTGAGTCCAAGTTTTCACCATTCGCATTTTCGACATGGTAACGAGCAACGCGCGGATTATTCAAAGTGGGATTGATCTGGCCGATGGGAACCGACCCAGGGGGACCGGATTACCAGTCGCTAGAGCATCTGCAGAAGCATCAGGGCGGCGTGCAACCCTGAGCCAGTACGGCATCCTTCTCGTCCTGAGTAAGAGGTCCACCAGGCGGTCGTGGAATGATTGTGGGTCCCAAAATGACGCCAGTGAAAGGTGTTTGTCTCTGGGGAGTCGCGCTTCAGGTGGGCAAGAATAAAGTAGGCGTCACAGGTGAGAGAACCAGGGGCTTTTCAATCGTACAGAGACGGATTGGGACATGGGTCAGCAAGTTGCTGGGTCCATTGCACTTTCTGTGTCCTTTGGGCGGACAGTCGTACCACAGACAGAGCATTGGAATTATCACCACAACAGGTGCGCTTCTCCGCGTCCTGTCCCATGTACTTGGTTCGTCCGTTTCGACCGAAAGATCCCAGCGGCCACATGGCGCCAGGAAGGGGTCTTTTTTCTCCTTCGTTTCAGCGGTTTCTTCAACCTCACGGATATCTTCGCGCAAGCCGTCGGGCCGATGTAGGTTCTCATAAGTAGGGCTCTATAGTATGAAACGGAATAGGCGCAGTTGAGAGACACGCTGAAGTAAATGGTTTAGAAACGTACCAGTAGAGGTGTCTGCATTGCCATTACTATACCCGGTCTCATAGCTGTCCATTGTTTCTTTTCTGTCGCCAATGCCTGCATCACTAACAAGCATCAGAAGCCCTGAGAAGGGGTTTTCAGCGGTAGGCGATGGTAAGATCTGTCATTGTTTTCTGAGGTGGTGCCATCCTGCTTGTCCAGGGCTGGAAAGACTGCATTGGATCCATGTTGCAAAAGGCCGTCGTCAAAAATGCGACCCAGGCAGCGGAGGAGGGAACCATGGAGCAAATGAATGGGCATGTAGGAGTGAAGGAATTCCAGTAGGCGGAAACGGCTGTGGGAACTGGGAGGCCCCAGGAGCCTCCGAGGCGGAATGGGAGGAGGGGCATGGCCAACGCCTAATGTTGGCTGCGTTCTGGAGTACCGGACAGCATATCACCCAGTGTTTTTGATGTTTGGTGCGAAGAAGCGAGGTTGTATGGGAGGGTTGGAGATAGTTATTTAACAGCAATGGTGATTGCAGCATTGGTGTTGCGAGGATTTTGAAATCCGGGAGTCGCTGTACGAGTTTCTTTTGGGTGGAATATGAGATGTTCTAGGTCACGTTAAAGTGAGCGCCTGCATTTGACAGTTTAGAGAAATGACAAAATTTGCTCTACAGTGGCTGATAAGGCAGTCGTTGGCCATTTTGAAAGTGCACCCTCCGCTTGATTAGGACACAGAAGAACGGAGTATATCTTGCTTCTGTTGTGACTTGTAGGTGAGTGTGCTGGCGCGGCGTGTGAGACGAAGCACATCTGCCGCCTGAACTCTTTAGAGTCAGGAGGACGGGCCTCTGTATCCCATTGACGCGCAGCTCAAGGCCGAAATAAGCCCAGAAACTCCTGTGTCATCATCATGCGCTTGAAGGCACCTCCTCAGATGGGGACCAAATATGTGATAACGAAAGGGTGATAGAGCAGAAGAAACAATGCTAAAAATAGTCCACACGGCACCGTCGCAGCAAATTCGCGTGAAGCACAAAGTTTCTCTGGTGGATTATAGAAACCGTCTAGCCCTAGCGTGCATATTGCTGCTTCACCACTATGTGTGAAGTTCAACTCCAAACGGCTTCTTTGTCACCACATATATGAGACCGGCAGATGTACATACAGTATAACTTGCAAACAATCACCCCCTGAATGACCGATTTGTCCCGTACGGTCCTTTGTACTGCAATTCAGTGCCCGGTGCACCCAGATTCAAAGCCTTTTATTATACTCACCCTGACACGTCCGTTACGCGACTTGAACCGCTCTTAGAGTCCCCGAAAATAGACCATCATACGTATGACTTTCAACTCTTCTATGGCTTGCCGCTGTTATAGAGTGATGTCATTGGATTGTGTAGACATGACGTGTTGAGAACGCTAGGCCGAAGTAAACGTTCAAAACCTGGTTGTCGAAGCGGCTTTAGTCAGCTGATCGTCACTGCGCAGGCCTTATAAACAACCTCAGTTAACACGCTGAGCAGGAGCGATGAAAAATGTCTTTCTTGTTCTACCCTATAAAGGCATCCTAGCCACATACAGTGCAAACGGATTAAGCGTCTTGACTGGTCCCTTACTTCTGGTCTTAACAGTTTCTAACTGTTTGTAACAGCCGCTTCTAAACTGTTTCTAACTGTCCAGTAAACTGGGCTGAGAATCTGTAACCGGGAGCTAACTGGGTTGTACCGTTTTCAGTGTAAGCAATATGAGAGATTCAAACTGCCTGCCATTCAAGATGCTTTAGATCTGACCTTCCGGCGTTTTACTCTCACTCAGATGTAGATGGCTAATGTACTAATGTTTCCCAGGGTAGCAGTGTACTAGGCTTACAGCGATTGCAAACCCCCAGGGAAAACATCCCATGTATCTACTAGGCCTTGTCGGCTTTGACCTGTCGATTAAAGGGAACAGCCAGTGATAGATGCTCCATGATTATTCTATGATTTACGACTCCATTTCAAAATGCCTACACACATTAATTCTATAATTGAATTTGTGGCGAGGAGACTCTGAGGGATGTGCTCAAAGCCGCTAATCCTTCTCCCTTTTCTCCCCCTCTCTCTCAGTTGGGAAGCTGGGGAACGTTGGGCGCAGTCACCCGCGCGGTCGGCGACAGCGGGAATGCCTCTAACGTATTCAGGCCAGCCAAGGATCGCAACCGCTCGCCCAACGAGCCATGCGTTTGCCGGCACTGAGTGATGATCTTGCCGGAATGGCCATATCACTGTTCGCCACTTGTCGCCATTTGCCCACTACGAATTTGGCATCATGCAACTGTGGCCCTCAGTCGCCTTCAGTTTCTTGCCTCAAGCCATCACGTTCCAGCGAACCGTTTTTCTCTCCAACACTACGGCCAGACTTGGACCAGAAGACCATCTCATCTCGCTACTACGGACTTCAACGGTTACAAAAAACACGCCGCTCAGACCCCGTTCCTACTGGTGTCCTAACGGGATCACGATCAGAACCTGTTGCTAATTACTGTTGCCTAACTGTTTCTAAACAGTACGTTTTACAGTACGTAACAGACCGTTTACTTTTGTCACTAGACAAGGAACGGTATAAGTTAGAGTTTCCCGTTAAGATGTGTCGAACCATCGTCGGAGAGGAGCACCGGAATGGGCCCTGATCCAGAGGCCCATTTGCTGCGTCGCGCTACGTTTGGGGTTGTGTTGCCGCCTAATCAGGCCCGAGAAAATGTAACCCCCTAAAGATATCCCAAGGGGAAGGGGGCCGGGTGACGGGGGGGGGAAGGGAAGAGCCGACAGAGTTGGCTCGGCGCATAGCTCTTGTGGCGGGGACGAGAGAACAAGAATCGGACCATGCGCAACGCAATTGCGGAAAACGCAAAACGAGCTAAAACAGGCTCACAGCGGCCAAGGAAAAAAAGGGATCCGCCACGACAGACGGCTGTAGTGCAGCGGATCCGGGCAAGGGTGGCACGCGGGCGGGGGCGTGGCTGAGGGGGGCTGGGGAAGGAGGTGCCACTGGCGGAGATATTTCCGATGAATCCGCCGATTTATGTTGTACGCACGGCTAGACTCTGAAACAATGTGTCTTCCATGTGTTCTTCACAATAATTGGTAGTATAGATGGGCAGAAAAAATATTGAAGGAACCTTAATGAATAAAGTGCAGCTAAAATTTCAAAAGAATATGCCTTCTGGCATCCTTTTACTAGCCTATAGAGATGATCCTGTTTAGATACATTATAAAGATATCTTACCGCTTGTCTGGGGGCAAATGCAAGAGGAGATATTCTGAACAAATCTGCTAAGCATGTAAGATGACTTTGAAAAAATAAACAGCAAGCTAGATGATGAGAATATGTTGGTGCATGCTTATTAATGGAATATTTCTCACCATTCTCGTTGACTAATCATCTGTGTAATCACTGTGGATTTTGTAGAGGAGGATCTATTGAATTCATCACACAGGATATATTTTGACTGTGGTGTGAAGAGTATTTTCAAACACCTTTCTCCCAGCTCATGCATTGTACTAAATGCTATAGTTGGATGTTTAGTTAGAGGGATTTGAAAGATATAGTGCATATTCATTTGGGATAAAATCCGCCGTCAAAATGTATCTGCCAGATATAGCGTTAATTTGATGATTTATCTGACAGATACATCTTGATGGCAGATTTATTCTAAATAAATATACACTAGATTTTCGAAATCTCTACGACACTCACCAAATATTCACTGTAGCCTTGATATCAATGCATGGGCTAAAGAAAAAAAATATTGAAATACTCTCTGCAGCATAATCAAAAATATATCCTGGTGGATTTTATTCAAGAAATCTCCCCACATCATCCACAGTGATTACACAGATCTACACAGTGAATAGTCAAGAGAAAAGGTTAGAACCATTCATTTCAGCATGATTCAAATATCCACTATATAACTGGTGGCCTTTTTTTCCAAAGTATCTGCATGCTAGCAAATTTATTTAGAATATATCCCCGCATTTATCCCCAGATAAAGCGGTTCGCATATCTTTCTAAGGTCTCTAACAAAGATGATTCCATAGGTCAATTAAAAAATATAGCACACATTCTATTAAATTTGTATCATTGCGCTTTATTGTTAGATTTTATTCATTATTTTTCTTCAATTTGTCTCGCAATCTATCGTGACGAAAATATGGGAGACGCATTGTTTCAGCGTCTAGCAGTGTGTGCGTATCTAGCATGAAATCCGGCAGATTCATCGTAATTTCTCCGCAGTGTGCGTCGGCAGACGCCGGTTGGCTCCCGGGTTTCCACCTGGATCAGACGGTGGACGCCCCCCCAACCCAAAATCCCAGCCTGCGCGGCTCTGGGGGCGTGACGTTCAAGCAGCGCGCGGGATTTTTTCCGAGGGCAACGGGCAAGGTTCGTCGTGGTGGTGTGCCCCTAGGGATGGCCGTAATGGGCGCGGCGGGGGACGCGAGAAGGGCGTCGAAGGTGCTGGGCCCCGCGCGAGGCTGTGCGGCATGCGAGAGCGACCTGCGTGTGGCCCCGGCCGACGTCTGGCACAGTCGGGCAAAGTCAGCGTGAGTCCAGAAGCCCGTGGCGGCTCTGGCAAACGGACGCCAGGGCGGCCCCTCGCGTGCCAACAGTGCGTGGCGGTGGGTGATCTGCAGCGTGATCTGGTGTATAAAGCTCCTATGGAAGCCCGCCCCAAGTTCAGGCCCCAAGTCTCTCCTCCAAGTCTCCATCCCCTCCCTCGGCCACTTCCACACGGCCCTTTTGCCTTTGATAGTATATAAGCACAACTGGCCCCCGCAGGCGTCTTCTCTCCCCCTCCCACCCACCCTGCTACCCTACGCCTATCCCTACCCCCCACCGATGCACAAACCACACCGACACCTCACACCCGAACGTGTCCGACGAGGCCCCACCCGAACACAGCGGCAGCGTCGCCACGCGCCGGGCAGCACGACGCAGCAGCGCCGCCAACCGATTGGGGCGCCGAGAGCACACGCGAGGTACGTCGCCGGCCCCGGACTACTGGCTGTGTCGATCGGATGACGGAGTGGGAACAAGCCTGCGATTCAGCTGCCGACCAGGACGCAAGAGTGTAACGTTGCGAGCGAATCCAAGCAGCTTCGAAAAACAATCTGCGCGCGGCCAACTGTGCGACCGACGATGGGTGTCTGTACTGTGCCCTGATTCCCTCCTCCTTGCTTTTCTTCATCTGCTGCCCGCCATGTGTCAACGCAGCAAAGCCACGCACCTATGACTGGATAAGACACAAAGCCGCCGACGCTTACAATAGCCCCGCCAGACCCACGCTGAAGTATGTTTGCTTAGGGCCCAAGCCATAAGCAGGGTGGCCCACGAAAGGGTACAAGTACCTCGCGACTCGTAGCTGCCACCGCGACTGCCACCAGGTCGAGGCATCATCGGAACACGATCATCAGATCCGACGACCCTCCGTGCGCCGGGGTCGTCAACGGACCCACGCCGCGACCAGCTCGCCGCGCACATCGTGCGGCCGACGTCAAGATCGGGACCGTGTATGGCCCCGCGGCGGACCGTGCATCCAAGCAGCTCACACAGTGAAACGATGCCTTGTCGCCTTTGTGCACACCAGTGAAGAACTGACCGAGCAACACAGGGTCGGCTCGACTAAAGGAAGACTTCCTCCGCAGCATATAATGGCCGGCTCAGGGCGACGACTCCGCCGGTAAAAGCGTACGGCGAAGGGTACGCGCACTCCTCCCGCACCCCACCCAATTTTCAATACATAACTGATGGACACAGACGAACAACTGACGCCCTAGTATGAGCCACGGTGACACCGCGGATTGGCCACAGACCGGCCTGACACACCCTGCCCTCCGCACGCGCCAGCACTACACAAACCACCCATAGTCACCACTCAACAACCACCACCAACACACCACAACAAACTCCGAGCCCTGTAACACATCCCCGCACCACCTCCTTCCGCCATGGACTCTCCAGCAGCCCGCGCCCCAAACACGTCCACACTAACCACAACTCGCATTCTACCTGCCAAACACACCCGTCCCGCACGGTGCACTCCTTACAGCAACCCAAAACTGTGTCGACCAAGGCAAGCCCTCCCACAGCAGCACCCCGAAACCGCTTCCTCTCGCCGAATTGCCTTCCTACTAATGTCAATAACCGCCCCACAGCCCCTACCAACACTATCCCACCACCACAAACCACCAGGCGCCAGGACGGCATCCGGGCAGAACCACGACCCTGAGCCTGGGACGGACTATTCAGCCAGCTAACTGCAGACGCATCCCGCTCGGATTCGGTACGAGGAGCAGATAATGGGAGGCACGTACGAAGCTCCGCAGCCACGGGTAACGGAGACGGATACGCGGGAGTGCCGAGCGGAGTAGGGCGCGGGAGGGGGTTGAGGTTCCGTAGGGCTAGTATGGCGCGCGGAGGGCGATGCGCGCGGCTGCGGTGGTATATTATTTTTTTGGCCCCGGAGGGAGGCAGCAAGGGTGGGGGGGTGGACTGCTTGCGTGCTAGCTCGGTCGCCGGCCTGTCTCCTCTTTTCTGTCACTATCCCTGTGGTTTCGTCCTAAGTTTTTTTGTTTTTGGATGAAAAGTGCATTGGAACACTCATACCGATACACCCCCCGCCGTCCGCGGTCATCCTAATACGCGTCTCATGCAGCCCAAAACGATAACTGGGTTAATTACCTTCCTAATCTGTGTCCCGCTCCCAAACGTTAGCACGAAATTATTTTCGTCGCTTGGTATGACTGCCGATCTACGATTGCACATGTTACGCCCTCGCGTAGCGCCTCTTTTTGTGTTTGTTAGTGATGCGTCGCAGTCTGAGTTCACTGTAAGTATTATGGGATGGACGATTGGCCGGGTTTCTTGTTGTAGAATAGGTAGATTTTGTCTGAATTGTTATGGTCTTAATTTGTGAATCTTGTGAATTTATTCGCATCGATTAGACTGTAGTGAAGCGCGATCTTGTTGCCATGGCGAGCTTAGAGTTTGGCGAACGATCTTTTTCGTTCCGACGCGGATCTTGCTTCGCCAGGTATAAAGCAGCTTTCTGCGCTTACACCGACAAAACTTCCACGCAAACCCTTACGCCACTAGCTGAGTCGTAGCACCGCTGACCAACACCTCACTCACATTCCGGTGAATCGTCGAGGCTGACTGAGTCATTTGAGCTCACACCGCAAGTTCTCGCAAGTTACTCGCAAGTTCAAGAGATTCAAATGACACTCATCGATACAACGCATGCCTGAGTCAAACCAGGCTATCTTGAGGTCGGCCTTCCCTGCGCAGGCTTTCGTCAGCAGCATGAACTGCGCTAGTTGAACGAGTACAGCCAATCTTCTTGCAAGCGATCTCGCAAGTTCCAGCGTTTTGAACTTTGAAGGTGAGTGTCAGCACACACACTGCATGTTCGAAGTCAGCTAAGGTCGTTAGCCTCATGTTTCAGTCTGCGCAGATATTCGTCAGTGTGACTGAGCCATTTGAGTGAGCACAGCAAGCTGCGTGTTCTTGCAAGTTCTCTCGCAACTTTTGAGTCACCACACAGACTCAATCAAAGCCTTTCAGCCTGAGGTTGGCTCTGCGCAGTGCGCAGGTACGTGACTGAGTTTTGACTGAGTCATTTTGGCGAGCATAGCAGGTTCTTCTAAGTTCTTTTTTCGAGTTCTCGCAACTTGCTCGCAACTTAAAACTGAGAGTCACACTGCGCACTGTATGTCCGAGTCGGTTGGTGGAACCCTTCAGCCTGAGGGTCGCTTCACAGTGGCGCAGGTACTTGACTGGGTTTCGATTGAGTCATTTGGGGGCGAGCGTAGCAAGATTTAAGTTCTCCAAGCACCTTTAAGTTGAGGGTCAGCAAATACAGCGCGTGTTCGAGTCAACGAAAGCCTTATCGGACCTGGGGCTGACCCTGGCGCAGAGTATTCACCGACATGACTGCGAGGCACAGCAAGACCTCTGAAAGCGTCGGTCACACTTCGAGCCGCAACACCTCAAACCCGCCGCACACCTCGCTGACAAACCACACCAGACTAAGCAACCACGAGCGCTACCCGGGTGGCGCACACCCCCGACTCCCACACAGTTCACCGCCTCCTCCTCCTCTTTCACACCCTTTTAGCTCTCCCATCAGCGCGACTGCAGAAGCAAGGAGCACAGCCCGGCCTGGACCTACTGCACGGCCTTCGATCGCCTGCGCAGGGCGAATCAGGTGAGATGCGGCGGGGAATCTGGTGAGATGCGGAGAGCCTATCGAGTGGGTGCCAGGGATCGGGACTTCGGGGGAACGATCGTTGGCGGGTCGTGCGCCGAGGATGCGCCTGGGCTAGACTGGTGGGGATCTCACGGGAAGGAACAAGGTGGGCTTTAGAAAGACTCGTCGTGCGTGGAAGTTGCTATTGGTGGCTCTATGCTACACGGAAGACAACTGAGTGTACGGCAGCTCTTCTTTGCCTGGTGGAACACGATCTGCTGCCACCGCCCGGCCTTCCCGGATGGACCGCAAGGCTTCTTTGCTGGGGGGATCGCCCATTCCGGAAGTGATACGTGCCTTCACTCTATGGACCCTTGGTAGATGCGCCGGGTGGTCGCTCGGAGTGTTGCGCAAGAATTTCTGGGAGCTGGGGCGGGGAATTTGTAGTCTGTTTTTTCTCGTGAGTGCGTGCTGTCTGTCGTAGTCCATTGACCCGCTTTGAGTGGAATTTGTAGTACACTACTTAGCGCGCAATGGTGGCCTTTGTTCTGCACGTCGTTCTCGATGCGATCCCACTTCATCCTTGTGCTACTATCTATACTGAAGGGCAATTTGTAGAACTTTGTATACTATTGGCTTCTGTGTCAGAGGCAGACCCCGATGAGATCCCTCCTCATCAAAAACCTCCAGACTATTCCTCCCGCTGTTCAAGATGTAACCTAACAATTTGTGGGCCAACGACAGTCGCCGCTCCGCCGCGCGCATACATTGACAAGATCCGCCCTATCGCGCCTAGACTCCGCATCGCGCAAGGACGATATCTTGACGATTGACAGGATTTGTAGAACCCCGGCCATCCGCTGATTCCCATGCAGACGTCGTCGAGATCTTCCCGCATCTGCATCAGTGCCTATCCACCCATCTCGCATCGTACAAGGCATCGTCCATCACGAAATCCTTAAGTCTCTTCGACATCTAGATTAAGGGCGCACCAGCAGAGCTAGATAGACGTGCATCTATCTACAGGCACGCCGAGTCGAACATGCAAGCTCTCCGCTCCGACGTCAACCGCGGCGACCGCGCAGGCGGTTCTTGCCTCGCGGCGAGCACTGCGGCTCTTGGGCACCCGCAGCGACCACCGCCTGCGCTGACAACATTGGCCCTCGGATTGCACAAGATCCTCGGCCGGGATAGCCTCTAATGCCTTCGGTCTGAAAGTTGCGAGCAGCAGCCCTCCCTCGGCCTCCAACGTCAAAATTACAAGCAGCGAACGCACACCCGCATCGACAAGTGGAGCTATCACGGCGTCCTCCGCGTCCTTTTTTCCTAGGCTCGCTGCGCACCACCGCGTTGTGTACCGCCGCGGCATGAGCAGAGGGACGCAGCAAGATGTGGCAGGGTTGTCGCGAAAGATACGGCTGAGCGTATACGCTGGGCCTTTGTGGCGCATCGGCGTCGTGGCGTTGGCGGATCTGATCTCTGTGGTCAGGGGGTGGACTTGCACGGTGGGTGCGGTTGATTTGGCTTGGGTATGCATGTGGAAAATCCTGGGACTTGATTCACAATGAATGATCTTTGAACTTGAATGTAAACTTAAATACCCGCGAAATAAAGTGTGCGTCGTGCGTTTGAAAACCAACTGCAAAGCGGAGGCACGCTGGGCTCCGGATATGTGCTGCACTCACGGAATGAGTATTGAAACTCGTTTCGTTGGCGCGGCCCATATTTCGTGTAGTGACAAGCGATCTGTGAATACGTACGTCTCGACTCTTAGATGAGAAGCAGTCCAACCTGCACGGTGTGACGGAATGCTTGCCAGCTCGTGCATTGAATCCTCTATTGTCTGCTCCGAGTCAATATCGAAGTAGTTTTTGAACGTAATGTATCGCAATATTCTGGCTCATCAACGACAAGAGTGGTGTGGGCACGTCAGCCGAAAGAACGGCGCAGTCACAGTGTGCGTGCACGCTGTGATAAGCGCCCTACGAGATCGCTGACGACGCGTTGAGAGCGCTGGCTGCGTTCTCCGCGTATTTGAAAACATACTCTCATCTTCGTATCAACTCTACCTGCTACACACTGTACCTGGCTGAAGCTTGAGGTGCTTGTCTTATTATCCAAGTCATTCGAGCCCCTTGGTGAGACCCTAATCTCATGAGAATGCCAGCATGCACTCTTAACACGCGTCAACACTTCCTCATGAATGCAGCGTACAAGACGGTCTTGCCATGGATCCACTGCGCATTGGGCCAATTCAAGACTCTCCTCCTCGGAAAGGACTAGGGTCGAAGAGGAACTCAGCGACGTCAAGAAACGGGCCATAGAGCTTGTCGCCTGCCTTAACTCAGCCAACCTCGCCGCCATGCTCCCCGCAGAAACGCTACTCCAGATCTTTACGTACCTCAAGCACAAGGACAGTGCGAGCACTACACACGAACCTTTCCCAAGCACATACGACATTTATGCGAGACATGTCGGGATGGACCTCCGTGGCAGGAGTCTGCCTACGATGGCGAAGGTAGTGATCGTGAGCTCCCGTCCTGTGGACAGAAATACCCATTTTGGATCCGACCCTTGCCGCCAATGCTCTACAGCGGTCCCAGAACATGCTTTTGGATGTTTGTTTTTCAACCTGAACCCAAATTGGCAGATCAGTTTCGCGCGTGGCAGCTTGTCCTTGAACATTCTCACAGGATCCGCCGTCTCGAGCTCGACAACTTTTATGTCGACGAAGGTCTCAGAGAAACCCTAATCAATGAAGACCTGTTAGCGCCTTTTCCAGAACTGAAGGACCTCAGTCTGACAACAAGCTTCTCTTATATACTCCCACGCACTGCAACATTTGCTTCGCAATTTTTGCAAGAACCCTACGCTCGAAATCCTCAGTGCAAACAACACGGGCACGTTTCCTGACTTGCGCAAGCTCTTTTCCTCCCATCTTCGCGATTACGGCTAGAATTTGTTGCAGTTCAACAATTGCTACCCCTACTATTACACATCATCTCTAGAGGCGCATAAAAAGCTATGAGCGCACTGAAGGATACTCCACAGCTCAAGTATCTAACGTTTACTCGACACTCTCCCATTTGACGAAATCCCTCCAATCCGTTGTACGACAGCTGCACATCTTCCAACGAGTTCCCCCTCGTTCTCGGCGCTGCAGTCAGTTTGCCGAATCTGGTATTTGCTGGAGATCCGCCAGAAATTTTGAAGACCCGACACCAAACGCGTATCCTTTGGCTCAAGCCCTCCTCGTTCGCCATCTCACCCTTCCTCACTTTGCCCGCAGTTTACATAGTCGGGCGAATCATGCACAGCGAAAGAACCGTGGAACTACTGCTCTTTGCCTTGAAGACAAGTCTGTCTTTGAGTGCTGTCCAAGTCCGTACCCTGGCTGTAACATGTCTGCGCCGGTAGCACATCAGTAGCCTGCTGGGATGAAGAGTTATCTGCTGTCTTAGACTGCATATCGTGCCACCCTGAAACGACCAATCCATCCAACGCGCTTTTTGACGTTACATTTATTGACTACTCCGATGATTTCACACCTTGACAATGTTTTGCGCCACATTCCCCGCCATTCAATTCGTTCTATATAGTCTGTCCACATCAACATCTCAGAAAGCGATTTTCACATGTCCTTCAGTGGGACTCGTGTCCGTGCTCGAGGGACAATGCCCGAGATCGGAACGCTCGTTGTCGGGGCTACCTGGGCGAAGATGCTGCCGTAAAATCCTATTGCAAGATGACCCTTCCCGCCCGCCTCTCTTTTCACAGCTTCACACCATCCATATTGTTGATTTCACTGTCCCATTAACCTTATAGGCCCAGACATCATCCAGCCGGTGCCTCATTTCGTGCCATGGCTACGGCGACTTTGCAACGTGCCCTAGAAATCCCCCGAGCTGGTACAGAACACTTGAATGAGCTCCGAATCCCGCACTCAGCTGGATTCGCGGACGATGATGTTCAACGCTTGTCTACATATGCCGACGAGGTCATTTGGTATGAGAGCGAGAGGGCAAAACGCCGGCGAAGCTATTTGAGCTCATCCTCTGTGGAATCGCTAGCGATACCGCATTAGGGTCCACCGAAGTACTTGGCACACACATATTATGCCCTCGGCGAACACTGCGAACACTCTGCGCCGCAACGAGAAGTTTGGGGCGGCTGTGCAGCGTACGCTTCGTTACTTTGTATGGAGGCATCTGAGACATGGTTCAGTGTATAACGCATACTCAGGGTCTTTGTGGCGCATTAGTGAGAGTCGAACGTCGGGGCGTGCCACAGCCTGAGCGCCCCTCCCTGCCAGCTCCCAAATAAGAAGGTAGCAGTCTCCGAGATGCCCGACGCACTGCTGAGAGCGTCTACCACATTTTTCGCCTCTGCTCGCGCCCTCTGACCTTTCTCTTCGCCACACGCTACAGTCGAGCGGAACGCCGGGCGTTCTTCGCAGTTTTTAAGTTATTTTCTTCTATTCGAGGGCCTTAGTGAGTGATAGTATCGTGAAAAACACTGGCAAGCGTTCTTACGGCTCGTTCTATGTCTCTCCGTGAACGCAGCGCTGCGGAACACGGCCTCGCCATGGATGTCGTGCGCATTGGACCAATCCAGAGGTTTTCTCCCGCGGACAGAAGTAGGATTGAAAAAGATTACGACGTCACAAGGAGGCGGGCTCTGCGACTTGCCTCCTGCCTCAACTCAGCCAACCTCATCGTCATGCTCCCGGCAGAGATCTTATTCCATATCTTCATGTATCTCAAGTACATCAACTGGATAAGACCATATAAAGATCCCGCAGAAGACGATTATACTGTTATAACCCCGACTGGACCTCGGTGGCTGAAGTTTGCGCACGGTGGCGGGATGTCGCGCACGGAACCCCTGCGCTGTGGATCTACATACCCGTCGGCACGAATCCTACTAAAACGCGTGTGGCTCTTCAGAGATCCAGAGGCTACTTCTGGACGTTGAGGTCTCAATTCAAGAATACGAAGATAGGCGAAAGGTCGCCGCGTGGAGACTTGTTCTCGGGGGGGGGGGGGAGCATTCCGATAGGATCCGCTGTCTCAACTTCAAGTGCTTATCGGAAGATATGATATCCGGAGACGGCTCGAGAAGTGACATTCGTCGCATGGCATTCCCGGAGCTGAAGACTTTAGAACTGTCGCCAATGCAAGACATCTCTTGGATACTCCCTCGCGCGTTTGCCAGATTCTGCGAGAACCCTACCCTCGAGACCTTGACAGCACACAACATCATGTTCAACGATACACGCAGGTTTATATCTTCCCATCTACGAGAGTTGTACCTACACGACAATTCATTCAATCGAGACGCGCCGCCCCTGGAGTCCCTTAAAAGCTATTGGGTGCTTTGAAAGAACTCAATCGACTCGAAAGTCTAGGTCTCTCACACTCTATCCCGTACGATGAATCCCTGAACTCTGTCTACGATGAGAGCGCCCTCGACGAGCTCCCTTCATTCTTGGTGATCCGGTCGCCTTGCCCAACCTGCCGAAAATTAGATATTGTGCAGTGTAACGAACCAGGAACCGGAGAAGAACACATGGATCTTGAAGCAACCTTAGCTCAAGCTATAGTCATTCGCCACCTCATTCTTCCTCGATTGCTCAAGACCAGAATAAACACAGTCACATGCCCCGAGGAAGACTTGGCCTTGCTGGTCTCTACGTTCACGCAACCATGTTCTGCGTCGTCGAATCCTCTTCTTAATCCGCACCCTCGCTATACACCACTGTCGTGGTAGAGAACTTCCCGAAGAGGATAATCATCACTATGTCGAAAATATCCTGTTGGAATCGAGAGTTCGCTCCCACTCATCGTGCTCGACCCGGGGCCTCGACCCTCCCGCATCTGATCACCGCAATGGGCGCATTTTGAAGCTTGATGCAGCCAGCTTTGGAGAGTTCTTCTCAGTACGACCATGCCGCGCCAGGTCTTCGTATCAGTCCATCCGCTGCATCTCTCTATCTCTTTGCACCCACGAAAAAAACTCGGCGAGAAGGCATCGGCAGGTCCGCGCCGTTGACAACCCGCTCGTCGCGCGCTCACGGACGGCGACCGAAGTTGACACGATTGTCGTCCAGGCGGTGGGGGGCAGAGCGGATACCGGAGCTTTTGCTGCAGCGGGATTCCAGTGACTACGTGTTGCTGTTTCCGAAACTGCACACCATTCATATCGTCGGCCTTGTCCATCCCGCAGCCGAAGGGAAGACGACGTGGAGTTCGCTAGACCCGTCTCACGACGCGTGGATGCGGCACCTCCTCGACGCTCTGGCCTTCCGATCTGATTTACAGCGCTTGAAGCAGATCCATGTCACGCGCTCGAAGCAATTCTCGCAGGAAGATATACAACGGTTGCGCGTGTATGCGGACGAAGTCAGCTGGGATGTGACAGCGTAGGCGAGATGGAGCACTAGAAGAATGCGACACCAAAAGTACGCGCTATACAAGAATTGCTATAAGTTGAAACATATGCACCGACCTCTTTCTAGGGGCTCTTAATAATATATCTCCGTATTAATTCACAAGATATTGTACCTTAGCAGCCGAGCAACTCCACGTTCGCGTTTAATCTAAAGTTTCTCGTGAACGGCACTTGCAGTCAGCTCCAGCGCGTGCCAGGTTACACGCCGGTGTACAAACTCATAATTGTGGTCATTGAACTTGTACGCGAGATGAGAGAAACAGAGTAAGCGTTATGTGTCCGACAAAAATCAAACACTGCTCAGCGGAAGGTTGCTGGGCACGACACCCTCAGGCTCTCGACGCCGTTCCCAAAACAGAAGGCAATGTCCCCCGAGATCCCCGAGGTGTTGTCAGGGCGCCTACCACCATTTTTGAAACACCTGTTACTCTCTCGCTCTCGCCCCCACTGTGTACTTCGATTGGCTGCAACGCGGGGCGTTTGCTGCATTAAATCAATTATCTGACGTCTTCGGTAAGTGTAATATATATCCCTAGGAGGGCATCAATGGTCCCATTGCATTTGCAGTGCCTTATTGTGCACGCGGCCCACAGGACGGTCTCGCCATGGACGCGCTGCGCATCGGACCCATCCAGAGGCTCTCTCCGCAACAGAGAAGAGAGACTGAGGAGGCGCTCGATGACGCTCAGAAACGTGTCCGGGACCTCATCTCTTGTCTCAACTCGACCAACCTCGCCGTCGCGCTTCCAGCAGAGACGCTAGTCAAGATATTCGTGCATCTCAAGCACGCTGGGACGAGCAAACTCGCTATGAATATATGGGAATGGATGTGCTCGATGATGAGGATTGTCTCAGCTGGACCTCGGTGACCGGGGTTTGTAGGCGATGGCGAAGTGTTGCGCTTGGGGCACCCTCTCTATGGACCCGAGATACGCGTTCAGAATCCCGCCGATGTGTACATGGCCTTGCAAAGATCCCGAAACATGCTTCTCGATGTTGAAGGTGTACTCCCCACCGAGGGAGAACGAAGACATCCTCAAGTCATGGCGGCTGCTGTCCACGGCATTCTCACCGAATCCGTCACCTCCAGCTCGATCATATTTTTCGACACGCCGTCGCCGCAAGACGACTCGCTGGACGATATTGACTTTGAACCATTCTCTGCGCTGAAGACATTGCGCATATTTCTACATTCAGATCCCAACACAGAATCGTGGATACCGGTGGGTATGATTACGGCCTCAGCGAGAGCCCTGCGCTTGAAAGTCTACAAGTTCACATGCTACAAATTCCCTCACTTGCCCTACTCATTTTCCCCAAAACAGTTTGCGACCGTTTGGAGCTCAACAGTCTCCAGATCGAAAGCACCAGCTCCTCCTTTGCAGTTTATCAAGAACTCTTCGATGTTCTGCGGAAAGTTCCCCAGCTCGAATATCTCAAAATCTGGGATAGTCTCTCTTTCGATGACACCCTCGCGTCTGACCAAAATGCATTACGTACTTCAAGAACGTTCCCCTTATTTTCTCCAAACCGGTCAACATGCCTAACCTATCCTGTTTGAGCCTCAAGCAAGGACGCGTGAGGTCCGGATTACAGCCTTATGTCCCCATTCCAGCGCTCGCTACCGCAATATTTCTGCGTCACCTCGCGCTTCCCCCATCTACTAGCGTTCAGATATATAACGGGAAGTGTACTCTCAACGAGTTGGGCCTCCTACTCTCCTCCCTAAGCACGAGAGTATCGCCATCGCCAACCACACCCATTTCATCCCAGTGTCAGTGCGCACTATCGCTATCCACGACTGTCATAATTCCGCTGGCAGGGAAGCCTATGCTCACCATCTCAAAGTAGGCTATTGGGCCAGCAAGAGCTCGCCGTTGGTCTGCAATGCCAGACTTCTGCATTTCAAACCCTCCGGCGCACACGCTCGCGACAAGAGAAGAGCATCCTCGAGGTCCAGCTCCCCAATCGTACGGGCGAGATCACACTGGAGGATCTCCTGCCGCGCGTCCCGCTCCGCGGCGTTCGCTGCATCTGCCTACGCAGCAACGAACCCGCGGGCGGGCTCTGCACCCTCACGCAGGCGACAACGGGCGATGCTGGATTGGTGGCAACGAGTGTTACCACGCTCGTCGTCCAGGCTGCCTGGACGGAAAAAGCTGCCGGACGTGTTGGCGCGCGACTCTTCTTCGTCGCTGCTATTTCCCGAAGCTCCATACCGTTCACATCGTCGAGCACGCAGTTAATGACTCTCAACTCGTGGACGACGAGGCTCAAGTCGCGGCGGCGCATGATTCGTGGATGCTGCGCCTCCTCCGCGGTTTTTAGAGGTCGACAGGGCTGGCGCAGGACGATTTTAAAGCGGATTTTCGTCACTCGTTCGAAGGAATTCTCGAGCCAAGATATTGGCGAGCTGGGAAAGTATGTCGACGAGGTCGTCTGGGAGTAGGCAGCGTGGTGTCTACGGTACACAGCTAGAAAGCGTCAACAACTGAGTATTTGCTGTATTACTACCCTAAGAGCAGTTGTTGGCATAATTACATATAGAAATCTTCGGTAATCAAACGACTACGGTTGCCGAGGGGGATCAGTAGGCTCGGAACTTCCCAGCCGCTTTCAAACTCAGCTTTGCCGAAGAGCAGCTTCGAAGAAGAAGCGGCTGGGCTAGTCGGACGCACTTTTGTCGACCCCCCCTCGGGCGCCAATTTTCTACAGGCGGGCAGAAATCCAAGAGTCTCACCAAGTGCTTTTGGGGGGCGCGTTTGGGCATCCATTGTGCGCTTTAATTTTGAAAATTTAGTGGGGTCAGCTCGTAGCACATATGAATTATGCTGCTATTACTCTAAGAATCGAACAAGACGAAATGGACGTCGTGCAACGTCCTTGCAAGGGGTCCACCAAACCGCGTCCGACTCCACCAGCCGTTAGAGCGAGTTGGCACGGTTCGCACTCCGACGCCGCCACCATCAACCCAACAAAAAAGGCGCGGTGTGCGTACCACGTGCCTCACGAGCGGAAACGGCGGTTACGAGCCTAGGGGATCAGGTCAATTCCTAAATCGAGTTTCGAATTCCATGTCCGCGTCGGCTGTCGCCGATTGTCTGCTACGCCATGCTAAGCGACGGTCCTATCCCTCACGGCCTCCTCGCCGTTGTAAATACTCCTATCAGCTACTAGACTCTTATAAGCATTAGCAGTAGTACGTATAGTAGCCATTCTGGCACTTAGTGCTTCTCAAAACGAATGTTGGTGATAACTCCTCCAGCCGGCTTTTGCCGCCCGGGTACCATAAAAGGTAGCGTCGGGCGGCGGGATGATCGCATGTCGGATTTTAACCGTCTGAGCGCCCTAGAACAACTTGGGCGCCAGGTGGTGGACGCGTCCTCTACCGCGTCTTGACCGCGTCGCTCTCTATAAGTCTCGTCTATGCATCGTCGCTCGCGCACATCCTACAAGAGGATGTCTCCTTTGAATTCTGCCACATCTTTCTCACCACAACATATCTTCGCCCAACCCAAGCCCAGCTCAACATGACCACGACCGCACTCTGAGTCCAGGTTAGACACCGCTAGTCTCCGCTTGACTTCGATCATGCGTGTTGACGTAGGCCGACTCACACCCACCAGGAAAAGACCGACTGTATGGCTGGTGAAAAGGAATGGCACATACCAGAGCGGAAAACTGAGCTGTTCGCGCCCACAGCAGGCTATGAAGAGCTGACTGTGCGACTCACGCAGACTGCGGGAGTCTCTCATGGTATGCGCCGTCGCCAGGCAGCGCGTCGGAGCTATTGGACATTTATGAAGTAAAATACCTCAAGGTAAGTTAATCTGTAGCCATGCTCCGATGATAACTCATGCACTGAATGCGATTGACTGCGATCGAATGCGGTCGCCTTCAAGCCGATTTTCTGTGCCCCCCCCAATACGCTGGTATAGTAAATCCGTCACCTTGCACTCACCGCACCCGATCCACTGACAGATGTGCCCTGCGATAGACCGTATCCGTGGGTCGCGAGAATCCCGACTTGTAATGGGTAGCGTAGTAGCGGGCCAGATTCCGTCTGTTCAATACTTCATTGAATAGAAATTTTCTCTCCACTCTACACATGCGACACCGGTACTGTCACCGATGCAATTCGCAGAAGGCGGTTAATGGGCCACCCCGTCGTCGACATGTGCAGCCTGCGAGCAATGCACGTCGATACTTGTGGCTTGGGAACCTATAGCACTAGAGCAAGGAGGTCAGCAAGCCCGCCCCGTGATGCTAGACATTACACACATAGAAGACAACCTATGAACACCCATTGCGGTCTGTCTAGGGTGACGTTATGTAGGTTGAGGTGGGCTAGAGGCTCTAGAGCCTAGACTACCTAGACTAACTCCGGGGACACAGTACCTGATAGGGTACCCTGTCCTTGCACGGCAGGATCGCTTGCCGAATCATGTGTCTAGAGTACGGGGGCAAAGTGGCCCATAAGGGCATTAAATGCCTCTTCGGCAGTTCGCACTCGCTTAGCAAGGCGTAGCGGACACCAGCGACAGCCGACCGCGAACATGGGATTTGAAACTTGATCTAGGAATTGACCTGATCCCCCTCGGCAACCGTAACGACGGTTTCCTACACTCTGAACCTTAGAGTTTGGCATCAATTTCTGTGGTGGCTTCCTTACACTACAAGGGCATCGTACTATCCGCGTAGTGACGAGCGACCTCAGATGAGAAGCGGGAGAGAGTACTTGTCAGCTTGTGCACCGGGTACGTTATTGTCTGGTTAAGGGTCAAGTAGCTTTGAGTGAATTTATGGCAATATTCTAGCTCATTGATGACGAGAATGGTGTCAGGCGATCGCGAAGGAGCAGCGTAGGTCGCATTCCAGAAAGTCCGGAAATCCCAGAGTCTGAGCGCGCGTCTGAGCGTCTGAGCGTCTGTGCAGTCTGTGCAGTCTGTGCAGTCACCTGCAGTGCCTCGGAGTCTAGGCAGCGGGCCGCCCGGGTAGATTAGATAACACAGGCTTATCTGTGGTAACCATATCAGGATCGCTGGCTGCTCAATATGGAAAGCTCTTGTCCCTCCGCTGCTCATCGCATACACTCCCCCACCAATGTCATTGACACTCTGTCGCCTCCTCGACCTCACACTTCAACTCGCGCTTGCGCTCTCTTGCACTCACGCCGTCGCGGCTCTCGCCTCGTCCTACCCACAACCTCCAAACTGTGGACAACGGTACGCGTCACTCTCACGTCCTATCCTCGCCCTCGCACCCTCGACCTCGAGATGTGTTGGCGCCGCCCTCACTGTACAACATCTGCGCGCACCCTGCCCTCGCCCTTCGACCTCGCGCGTGATACCGACGTGCCAGCAGATCGTGCTACCCGCCTCGCCGCCGCTGCCCCACTTGGCCGTGGGCGACCGGCGCGGCCGTGGAACGGCACGACCGAGACTGAGAATCGCCGCCCTCGACCCCTCAGCCTCGCGCTCATGCCGTAGGACGCTGTCGCAAGTATAAGCGACCCTCGCGCTCACACCGTCACACTGCGGCAAACCCCGCCCTCTCACTGTCCCACTCTCCGCCTCACGCCACAGCGCACGCTGCCCTCGCCCTTCGACCTCGCACTCGATAGGGTTCTCGGCTCCGGGTTTAGGGTGAGGAGAGATCGATAGACGCTGTCTGGGGACGCTCGACAGGTGAGTACGAGCACTTCTGTATGTGACGAACAACTTGCCAATACAGTGCATACCACCCGCCACCACAGAACAACTATTCGACTTCACACGTACAGGAGTCAATACGCGTCGTACTCATGTCTTGGCACATTTAAACAGCGAAATGGCCTAAGATCCTCGCTCCTTTGCGACACGCTCTGTGGGCGGAGACTGTCGATGGGACGCTCGAGATATCTCTACTCGCGAAGAAGAGGAAGAAGAAGAACGCGGCCCCTTACCCTCATTCACATCTCTGGCACCTTTGTCAGAGGCTGGTATTTACCAAAACTCGTTCTCCTCGTCTACATTGACACATTATTTGTATGCTTGTCTATGGACGCCGATGTCTCCTCGGTCACCCAGAAGGACAAACGGTTCTTCTCCTCCATGACCCAGGCTGTCGGCCTCATGGCTGAGCTCGACCTTGGCACCGAGCACCTTCGATTCATGGGTGATAGGTGCACACTCTCCTCTTCTTACATTCATTTCGCGCGCGCTCACGCACCACTTTAGCCACTTCGTACATGGATACCCCGCGGCCTGCTCAGTGCTCCGTCACAAAGCTTGTCCTGTCAAGGTTAGCATCAAGGTCGTGCACTCGGACAAAGCTGAGATGGTCAAGCATCTGCAAGCGGGCGAGGAGGCCACCACACAGCGCGTTCAGGCCGCGCAGGCCGCTCCTGCTGGAGAGACACAGCCTGTCGTGGGCGAGGCGGGAGACCCATCTGCCGCTGAGGGTCCAGGGCTGCCGCCACTTGCGCATAAATGCAAACCGAACACTGAGGGATGGGCCGAGTTTTGATAAGCCAATATTGTATAAGAGGAACCAAGCTTGTACTTTGCTAAATTCAAGGTGTACACTAGTTATCAATCTCTCTTGTACCTTGTCCTACATCTTAGAGAAACGCGTGATGATCACCAACGCTGGTTTGGAGGACGCGCTTAGTCAAAGCACCAAGCGCCGAGGTGCACGGACTTGGCCGCACAGACGCACAGACGCACAGACGCACAGACTCTGCGTTTCCCGGACGCTCTCTCGCATTCAGCTGGAAGAATAGGCGCCTTTGTCCTCAACAAGAAGGCGCAGTCTCCGAGATCGCCGACGACCCGCATGAGAGCGTTGCCGCATTCTATAATCTTGGACATATACTCTCATCTTCGTATCATCTCCATTATTATCGCTCGCTAGAGCCGGCTGGGAGGGTCAGACGTTTCGACGCATTATTTTAGGTCATATCCGAGGCCCCTGGTGTGAGCCTCAATTGATTGCTAAACACGCCAGGATCATACATTTCTGAACACTCGCGAATGTTTCCTCTTGAATGCAGCGTTCAAGACGGCCATACCATGGACTCATTGCGCATTGGGTCAATACAAAGGCTCTCTCCCACCGACAGGATCAGGCTTTGCAAGAGGAGTTCGATGCTACTAGGAAACGGGCTGTGGAACTTGCCACCCGCCTCAACTCAGATCACCCTTGCTGTCATCGCTCCCAGCAGAAACTTTACTCGAGATATTCATGTATCTCAAGTGCATGGTCGAGGACTATACCATTCTGAAGACGACACTGTACGAAAACCTATGTGAAATCTCTCAGTTGGACCGTCGTGACTAGAGTATGCCTACGCTGGCGAAACGTCGCGGTCGGGGCAGCCCGCCTTGTGTGTGTCATTTCAAATGCACATATTGAATACTACCCTGGGGCATCCAGTGCCCTACTACAGCGCTCTCAAAATATGCTTTTAGACGTTCGTTTCAAACCTCGAGCGGGAGTAGATGCATATGAGAAGCAGGCTCGGCGCGTGGCGACTCGTCCTCAGACATTCTCACAGAATTCGCTCTCGTCAAAATGGACGACATTGTCAACGACGAAGATCAAGGCTTACATCTCATTGACGACATACACTCAACATTTCCGGAGCTGAAGGACCTGAGTTTTAGCGGTAGACAAACCCCAGGACGCCGACCTAATGACACAAATACTTCGCAGATTTTGTGAGAATCCTTACCCTCGAAACTCTGAGTGCGCAGGGCACATCCTTCTAACCCTCTGCAAAGTTCTTCTCCCCCCTCATCTTCGCGGGTCTTCATCTCCAATTGGTTGAGTTTAATCTTGAGCTCGACTCGTCCATGAGGTCCCATGAACGCCTACTGGACGCAGCTGAGAGAACTTACTCAGCTCAAACATCTCAGTATCAAGAACACTCTTCCTGTGGTGAATCCCTCGAATCCGTCTATGACTTCTGCACGCCCTCCCACGACTTCCCGCTCATTCTCGGCAATGCAGTCACTTTACCCAGTCTGGAAATCATATAGAGATCGCCACAGCGAATTTGAGATCCAAGTGGACACGCATGTCGTTGGGTCTGCACGCTCTACTCATAATCGTGCCACCTTTCATACTCCCTCACCTTCCGCAAATTTCCATACTCGGTGACTTGTCACATCGACAGAACTGGGCCACTACTCTTTGCCTTGAACACCCATGCCTATTCATGGCACCTGAGTTACAAGTGCTATTCCTATCCGTACCTTGGCTATACGTGAATCTTTCCGGAATGGACGATATGACACCCGTCGAATGTGTCAGTCGTTTGCTGGGATGCAGATCTCGCTGCTACCCCAGGCTTCGTGGACTGCCACACTGGAACGGTTTTGTGCATCCATCCCGATTTATAACGTGGGGATTGGTCGCTTCTGCTGCGGAGAACTGGCACTTGATACCATCATGGCCTCACATCCCCCGTCACCATCGATCCGCTGTCTTTCTCTAATACACAGTGGAAATGCGCCAAGCGAGTTTTGGCATGATGTCAGGAGCTGTCTCGTGCCTTGCTTGAGGCCACTGCAGAGACAGTCACACTTGTTTTTGGGGATACACCTGGGGGCGAGAGATGTTTGCCAGAAGTCCTGCTGCAGGATAATGCCCACTCACGATCCTCTTCCCACAACTACACACAATGTCACACAATCCATATCGTCGATTTCGCCGTCTCTGACCTTCCAAAATCGGACGCCGATGCCGCAGAGCCTCACGAGTTGCCATGGATGCAGCGATTCCTCGACGCCCTGGAGTCTCGAGTCGGTTTAGAACGCTTGAAGAAGATCCTTATCACGCGCTCGGATGGATTCACTGCGCGAAGATATACGAAAGTTGGAGACATATGCGGATAAGGTTTGTTGGGATGGAAATCCTACTGTGTAGTAGGTGAGAGGGAGTGTCGACAGGATGCGACAACAGGGGTAAGTATGATCGAGTTTCTTCGGCACCTTGCTATGATTGAATCCTACACACCGACCTCTCCGGAGATTAATAACAGTAGATTGTGCCGTATGAATACGTACGATACCGTATCTTAGAAGTAGAGCGGCTTCACCTCCGCACTTAATCCAAAGCTGCGGCCATAGGCCTAGGGACGGTGTAGAGCGGCTGAAGCGGATTCTTTGTCACGCCGGTCCGAAGAGTCTTCCCGTGACGGGCACGTAGGCGGCACGCGGACAGAACGCGCCATCAAAAGTACCTCTTGAGAATAATAAGTAACGCGTAGCTTACACGATATCATACCGAGCCAGGGCCCTTCGGAAGGGTAGTTACAAAATATGCAGACTTGTATTGATTCGCTGCAACGTGATATAAGCGTATGTTTAACCAAATGAGCCTGTGACGCAGAGGCGCAGCTGAGTCTCTAGCCATTTGGACTGGTGTCCTGTCATCAAAGCGACCCATGGGCCACTCACACATGGAACGTATACCCGGCATGCCCCCAGAGGTCCCCCAATCAACAGCTATCTTGACTCTCCTCCTTTTCCGCCGCGTATTACGTCGGCCCTGGCCAGCCGCTTCTCTGTTGGCTAGGTCGAATCTCCGCCAAATACCGCCTTCTCCACTGGCTTGCCGCCTCACCTTCTCGGGTAACCTTGCCCCAATAGAGTGCCCTCGCGCGCTCACCAGAAACAACTTCGAACGATAATGGCTTTGCGCCCCGCCGTCAGTTTGGACAGTCCCAACTCCGTCGAGACCGTGGGCTTGTACGAGAGGCCGCTCTAAAGAAATGCTTGACGCAGCAGGCTGGGTGTAATCTGGTTTCGCAGACGTCAGATGACACTGGAAAAATGGTGAGCCGTATATCCTAGCAATGTGGTGGCTCTATTCCCCTACCGTGTCCATGCCCTTGTTGAGTCCACATAGTCAATCCCATCGCTGGACGAGGTCGGACGTTTGCACATGCTTGTGCAAGCAGCTTGCGCAGTGTCGTCTTGTTTGGTCTCTGGATGTACGTTGCGCACGTATACCAGACATCCTGGTGGGAAAGGGGAAGACAAATCCAATGTCGGGGCAAAAAAGCCCGAGGAGTCGGCTCCTGGGGGATAGGGTCTGGCGTAGGAGGACCCATGACTCCCTCGACGTGCGCGGTGCCTCGTACGGGGCCTCTCCTCAGCAAGTGCGTCAAAGGAGCTGTTGACGGTATGCCGTATACTCGGCGTTGAGCGTATCCCAGGGCGCTTTGGACGTGACTCTGACCCCAAAACGCGTCGCATCTTGATGTATGCTGGAGGTGTCTGAAGCCTCGGAGACCGAGGTGGGCCGCCGCTGCCACGGCCATGCATGGAGGACGCAGAAGGTCAACATCCCCTATGCATGACAGCGTGACCAATGGCGAATCCTTTTGCATTTTGGCTGGTCCGGTAGGCTTGTCCGTATATGGTGCCGAGGTAGAGTGACGGTTTGATATTTGGTGAGCGTTTATGGGTTTGAAATCACAGCTTCGCGCAACAAGCGTATAACGAATTCATGGATACCAGCAGCACTGCGATGTTGGGGAGGTATGTTTTCTGTATGTACGCCTGTGAGAAGATGGGTCATTCGTGGCTAATGCTTAGACGCTACCACGTTATACTGTCTGCTTGTCCCAGGAGTCCTGTCGCGTCTTATTGCCTATCCTCTCAACCGCGTCCTTGTAGTTTCTCAAACGAATCTCAAAGCCACCAGCGTCGGCCTTAGGAAGGATTTTACCCTCCAAGCCACGTGGGCGGCGCTGAGACGGCGAGGACATCAACTATCCGAATGTCGAACACGTCTGACACACAGCGACGGATGGCTTTGGACCAGGAGACCCTCGGACAGATGTGTTTGAGGCCCAAAATGTGATATTATCCTATTTATGATGGATAAAAGGGGTATGACTTTGATGTCATGAGTCCGAACCGTCCGACAATATATGAACGAACGGACGTACACCCATCTTCCGCGAACTCTACCGCCCGGCGAAGGTCTGCATCGGACCACAGGGCGTAGTCAGACATCACCATTGACAGCAGCAATGCTAGCAATTTCTTCATCTCCCAACGCCCAAGAGTTCAGGGGCCTTCTCCTTTCCCTTCGGTCCTGACGAGTTCCTAGAAGTAGACGGTGCCCTGTGCTTTTCACACAGGGCGTGACGTGAGCAGTAGGCGCGACGGCCGTTGAGAAGGGCGATAATGGAGGAAGTAGATGTTTTCTTCGGGGGGGGGGCTTTGATTGACTCGCGACTTTTTTTCGTGGGATGAAGGGGAGCATCTCGCTACAGACTACAGACGAGATGTGATATAGAGACTCGATATATGAGAGACAAAGCCAGAGGAGCCTGGTAATTTAACGCCTTCCCAAACAAGTAGGCAACGTCCTCCGGGATCCCCGGGCGTTCAGCGTTTTGGCGCTTTTCTATTCTGTTCCCACTCTTCGCCTGCCACTCCCATGCGACCCTGTCTGTACGTGCTCTGCCTTTGGGATCGACCCTGAGCGCGTTGAACCAGAACGTGGAGCGTTCCCTGTAATATTTAAGATATTTTAGGATCAAAGTGAGTCTCGTTCTCGCAAAACCTAAGGAAGATGACCCCCAGTGTCAACTTGTATTGATATCGATGTCAAATGTAGGCATAATACCACAAAGATTATATACACCATGGACACCTTACGCATCGGCTCCATTCAGAGACTTTCCGCTGAAGAGAGACGCAGCACCAGAAGATCACTTGTGAAGAAGCACAGAGACGAGTTCGCGAACTTACTTTCAAATCTCACTCGACCAATCTCGCTGTGATTCTACGCTCCCGGAAGAGACGCTGTCCGAGATCTTTTATGCATCTCAAACTCGTATGGGTTCAAGGCACGAATCTCAGGAACCGCTGGACCGTGACGACCGCCGTCTGCAAACGCTGGCGGAATGTTGCTCTGGAGAACCCGACTCTGTGGACAGAGACATTCGCGTAGGATATTCAGATATCATGCATTTGTCCGGTTGTGTCTGGCGAGATCGCGGAACATGCTCCTGGATGTGAAGGGTGTCCTCCCCACGGATAATGACGACCATGGTACCTAACGCATGGCGACGATCGGTCGTGGAGCATTCTCACAGGATCCGCACTCTTTGTTTCGACCAGAACGATGACGGCTATTCGATCTGGACATCTCCGGGGTACGAAGACATTTGTATCCCGAGTTTCCGACTGGTTGAAGAACATTGCTTCTCCGACTTGCATGATGACGGTAACGATTGGGCACCGAAGCGTATGTTCCATAACCTTTGGGCAAGGCCGGCTCTCGAAACCCTTGAAGTACATTGCAGCGAAAAATTCAGCTAATCCACTCTACGATTCTTTTCAACCTCGGACCGCGAGACCTGAAGCTCCGCCGCACACCGCATTTTGATCATGATACCATGTCCCTCCAACGCAAGCCACGCTTACGAGGCTTTTCGACGCCCCACCTGGCATTGAAAAGCACTCCATCAACTTTCAAAATCTCGAACTCATTGGTGTTTATCCCATTTGAAACGCCCCTCGAAATCATTCCCGATGAAAGCACATCCTTCGATAAGCTACCCTTGATCCTTGGCAAACCAGCAGACATGTCACCATCTAGCGCACCTACGCGTCGACCAAGAAGTCGATCTCCTCGCCCCCATTGTACCATTTACCGTCATCTGAATCCTCCTCAAACTGACTCGCATAGAGCTGAAACACAATTATGTGCAACGAGACAGAGATAGATTTACTTAGTTGTCGCTCTTTGCGGACCAGAATGACAGGCATAAATAAAATGCGTCAGCAAAAGCCACACTCCTGTTCGGCACGTACCCCTCGCCATCCATGACTATGGTTCTGGGACCGCTATGAACACTTTTTGCAACCGTACTGTGCTTGCTGGACGCAAGAGATCGCTGTGGCTATGGATTATGAACGATTGTAGCAAAGTGGCATCCTTTTACCACCCAGGAACCATGTCTATGCACGATCTCTCAAAAAGACCACGATGGTGTTAACGAAATAACAGCTGAAGCCACCATGCGCGGTCTATTCCTGCCGAGTCCCTCCGGTGCATTTCTCTCGGCTGCAACTGGCCACAGCAAGACCGTCACTCACTGACCGCCGAACAGTGTGTGGCCTTTGCGACGGCAACGGAGGTCGATACACTCGTCGTTCAAAACCGGCCGGGTCCAACAGCTGCCGACGAGATTATTAGTGACATTTAGGAAATGACCAAAAAATCCTCTTCCCGAAGCTACACACCATCCATATCGTCGACCACGAGCTACTCATTCCAGAGGACGGCCGCTCCGATTCCGACTGCGGAACTTCACGAGATGTGGATGTCAGCCCTGTTGGAGGTGCTCCGGTGTAGGGTCGGCATATCGGAACGCTTGAAGCTGATTACTATCACGCGGTCCAAGATGTTCTCGCTCGAAGATGTCCAAAGGCTGGGGGAATTTGCGGACGAAGTCAGTTGTGATAGAGCTACGTAAAGCGACGCGACCGTGTTGAGCAACACGCGACGGCAGAAGTGAGTCGCAACACGGTGGTTAAACGGGTTGAATTGCGACTAACGAGCATATAGATACTCTTAAGACAAGATCCATGACGTTTGAAGTCCGATGAAGAGCCATATTGTACGTGTATCTACCTCTATAAATACTATAATGCGATTCAGAAGATACTTTCTACGATTTGCAATGTCCCTATTTCCCCATGCCAAACGGCTCGTCTAGCTGATTGGCATGGAAAAGAGCACATAAAAGAGCTAACGACGATAGAACGACCAACGCCCGGGAGTAGCGATATCCACAGGAGGGATAGGCCGTACAAAGAGACGAAGTTTGAGATTCCTCGGATATGAGACTAGGTATCAGAATGAGTGGTCTGCGATTTCACCTCATCAGACTCAGAGACCACGCCTTGATCCAGCATGCTTTGCTGGACAACCTCCAGGGCCTCCGACGCGGACATGGCTGGCCCGTCGTATCTCGTGCCGTCTTCGAAAACACCAGGAATGGGGAGCGTGAACATGTCAGATGACGCCGTGCTCAGTGGCCGCGAGGGGTCCGCCTCGTCCGTCTCGTCACTGGCTTGTACAAAGTGGCCCTGATTTCGGGATAGCATGCCCCGCAGCTTCTGGATCGAGGACATGCTCCTCCAGAGTCGTTCGACGCGTTACTCCCGTCGCGCCTTCGTCGCCGGTTTGAGCATTTTCTGTGGTGGACCCTCGTCCAGAAACTCGACCAGCTCGCGAGCGCTTTGGGAGATGTACGGGTGGGACCCTGAGCTCCGCGAGCTGCGAAAACGGGGCTGTGGGGGGATAGGTGGGGATCGGTTCGTCTCAAACTGAGGGGATGTGTCAATGTCGGGAAGATCGACGGCTATATCTTTGGGTCTGTGCTGGCGCGGGGGACGTGTCATCAGAAGCGGAAGCCGGTTGAAGAATGTGTTGCTATTGGGCGTGGGCGGGTTTGAAGGACCAGCACTTGCATCCGCATCCTCTGGTGGGCCTTCCTCGAGGAACTCGATAAGGTCACGAATGTCCGGGGACACAACCGCCTTTGGAGATGTACTAGGTGATGACACTCGTCCAGTATTGTTGTCCGCTTTGTCATCTATGCTCCTCATCTTCTGCGAAATCTTTCTGAGGCGTCGCGGTAGCTGGGAGAGTCCTGAAGGCTTCTTCGGACCTTTGTTAGGCTGAGAGCCAACATCTTTACCGCTATCGTCTTCAGCTGGTGGCCCGTCGTCCAGGAACTCGATAAGGTCCCTCGCCCCACGGGATATGTAAGGTGTATCTGATGGCCCCGAGCCCCGTCGCGTGCCAGGCCTTGAGCCCTTCACTGATGAGGTGTAGTTGCTGTTCAAATACTGGGAGCTCGGGTCTTCGGCAGCACAAATCGTCGGGATGCGGTAGGCGTATCGGAAGGGGAGAGTGGTGGAGGTGGTGGCGCACGGTGAGCTTTCAAAGAGGGTGAAGTAGCTTCAGGGGACGTGCTGACAGATCTCGCATGTTTCGGTCGACTTGTGGATGCTTCTCCGGAGTTTTGGCCACTGGAGGAGTTTCGAGTCTAACGCAACAACAGCTTGATGGTCGTGACTCATCTGTCGAGTTTGTTCAACACCAGGTCATGAAATGGTCCATAGAATGCATACCGTCTCATCACGCCAGAAAGCATGGTATGTCTCTCGCAGTCGCAATGTTCTCGACATTCTGACTCACGTCAGCCTCTTCATCGTCCGTGTCAGGCTGTGGGTGCACCTTGGCTGCATGGCGAGCCAATCGAGTACGCAAATCAAAAACCGTGGGTCGTCTCTCCGGTTCATGAGCCCATGCAGAAAATCTCATAAGCTCCCAATATTGAGTCACTGAGTCCGTTCTTTGCTGCAAGTGGATCTTCAGGGCGGGAGGGTCTGACTTTCCCGGTCACAAAATGACTTGTATGAGCATGGCTTTTCAGGCGTCGCGGCGAAGGGCGGAGCTCCACTGAACACCTTCAATCGGCATATAAATGACAGACAAACTTCCTAACGTCCATAAGACACGCACCTCGTACATCGTCATTCCGAAGCTATACACGTCCGTTCTCTTGCTCATTACTCCTTGAAGCATGTGCTCAGGTGCCATCCATCGCGCTGTTCCATGCCCCGTGCTGTTGCCCAACCCTCGTATGGTCGTAGTGAGTGTGAATCTTGATTTGCGATAGTCCGAAGTCAGACAAGCACGCTTTCCCTGTTTTTCTTTTTCCCGTATTTATCGACCACTATGTTAGTCTGTAGAGGTTGGTACAATGAGCGATGTAGAGTCTTATGGATGCAAAAACAACTCACCGCTTTGATATCCCCGTGCACCACCCCATTCTGATGTAGATATGCAAGACCTACAACTACGCTTCGTAGAGCTTCGCGAATGTATGGTCATTATTTTCGTGGTCATTACTGATACGGTCATATGTACTCACGAGTTGGTGTCTACTTAGCGTTGGGGAAACCGCCTCAGATAGTTCACCGCGTCACCGTTCTCCTTGTACGCACAGACCATGAATGGAGGGATCGGCAATGGAGCAGGCTCCGTAAAATTCAAGGATATTAGGGATGCCGTAGCCTCTTCCATACATCCACCTCTTGCTGAATTGCCTGTTTCATGAAGATCAGAGGTGGTGTCCGAGATTACTCTGAGTCTCGCACAGTAACGCACAGTGGCAGGTACTCCTTTTCTGCTCCATCACCTTGATTGCCACCTTGGTGCCTCCCCATAGACCTTCGTATACTCGCGTGAATCCACCTTCGCCGAGTTTCCGATCATAATGAATAATGACATCCAGCGACGTGATAACGAAGAAGTCTGGGATGAGACGCAGAGGACCCGATCGACGTTTGCAACGTATGCATCCCGTTTCGCAGATACCGCTTTTCTGAGGAATCAGGTAATTGTTCTAGATACTATACCGTTCGCAGGTCAGCTTTCGCAAATCAGCTAGACAGACTAGCGAGTAGCTACGCACACGATGAAGACACACAACAGCTTCTTGCATCTGCTGCTGCTGGACTTCGAGAGCCTGTACAAATAATGTAACACACGTTCTGTGATTGCGACCAAGCGAACATACCTCGATAATTTCCTTGTCATTATGCAGGAGCTGATCAAAATTTCTTCGCGTATTTGCGGCATCAAGCTGTCTCGCTTGCTCGTTGTCGGCTTGAGCACGACTGACGTCGAACGCAATACCTAGCTAGAGTTTCAAAGCTATATACAGGGATATGCAAGCCAAAGGTACTTGGCTTACTTTGACATCCTGTACAGCTTCAGATATGCATTTATACAGCTCCTGGACCTTGGTCGAGACCTGATGACGCCATATGACTCTTTGCAAGAAACGAGCTCTTATGCAGGCCCTCTAAGATTATCGTGAGGTCCAACAAGGCGCTACACAGATGCTCGATGAGTAATCCCGAGCATTCATTGTGATCAGAAACCACTCACCTCGACAACCTAACGATGCGCCTCGATAGCATTGGAGGTACTCCATTCTTGCATTCTTGCTCTAGAACGTCGAGAATCGAGTTGATGTGTAAGCAAAAGCCGAAGACATTGCTCTTTGTTCTCTTGAAGTTTACTGGCGATGGCATGGAGGTCTTTGACAACGGCGGCGAGCGCTATAATAACGGCTACCTCCATGTGAGTGGGCTTAACGTCTCATGGGGTCAGGGGAAAGAAAACGGACAGTCTGCAAACTCGGGGGATGGTTAATCGAGCGAGGCCTGCCGTGAGAGGGTTTCGCTAAAGCGTCAAGTGAATGCCCTCACTCAGGAGACGTATCTGGATTGAGATGCGAGGATATTTGGGTTCTGTCACATATCGCCAATGGCTGTTGTATCCGTCAGATGACCAAAAGCTTGATGGTGATATCGTTAGCTCACTGCATTTCGTCGGAAAACTATTTTGTCTTACCTACTTGGAAGCAGAATGGCATGTCACGTAGAGCCGCCTTTCCCGAGTCCAAGCTCGTTTGAAATGAGTACAGAGTTTATACTCGTGTAGTACTGACTGTGAAGTTGGTTTGTAGACCCTTCGATCTTCTGTTAGGTATGGCAGCAGATTTCGAATACATTCAAGCTTTTCCACATTTTACTATGCATGGAAAAAGCCACATTCACAAAATATCGCAAGACATGGATGTTCGTGCCAGCCAGAGGCGTTTAGCCTAGGTGTCACGCCAGTGACCAGTTCCACGAAAAGTAGCGGTGATCAGGGGTCCTTTTGATGTCTGGGAATGCATTGGGGGTCCTGATTCAGAACGCTTGCGAAGTTGCAGGGTTATTACGAATTTTATACTAGCTCGCCGGCATTTCCACTAGGTTTTCAGCAGCAGCTTAACACCCATCGCTTATACACACTTAAATTCTCCCGGGATTTAACTCAGACACTTTCTTGTTATTTTTCACGAAGGGACTACTTTCTTGCAGCTGTTGTCACACGTGAGCTGACATTTCTAGTCACGGTGAAATCGAACCATCAAATGCGACGAAGTAAAATGAGCTGGGAGCTTGAAGCCCAGCCTTTATCGGTAAATGTTCAGCTCCAAACTTATGAGGATCACTGAACGGGTCATTGAGAATCTACTAGGATGAACGTCGCCCAATTATATAAGTAACAACTTACGAGGAGATATATTGTAATTTAACCCGGTTATAATTTCATGAGGCTTGCCTCCACAACGATGGCTCAGGGAACTGAGCCCGATCCCTACTCTTCTCCTCCATCTCCACTAGCCGTGAGTATTGTGAATCATGATAAAAGGAAAGCTAACACATCCATGACGGGCTTGGTGCCCCCTTCTCACTTAGAAGAACCCACGAATGTATCGCAAACTTCTTCCGGACGAAAAGGGCAGACCTCGAGGCCGCGCTGGCCACGCATAAGCAGAAGTGTCTCGATATATCTTCCAGCCTTAACGCGGGACTTCTCTCTGTCGGGCTACCGGAGGAGCTGTTAGTCGAGATCTTCAAATGTTGTATCGCTTGTTGGAACTTGAGCGAATACGACCACATCGCACTTAAAGGCCTCGCCTGGGGGGACCGCAAGATCGGTTTAATGCTTGATATACCGCAAGCAAGTTTCCAAGTCCCTAGGATGGATCAGAATAACTCACGTATGTCACCGTTGGAGGGACGTGGCACTCCGTACTCCCGCTCTATGGACCGCGCTTCGGGTATCCAACCCGCTCTGCGTCGCGGAATTCATTTCAAGGTCCTGCAGTCTAGCGCTATCAGTAGAGGGCATTTTCCAGGCTGGTCCTAGTCTCTCACGCGACACCATCAACCTCTGGAATTCAATTTTCGCCCAGTCGCACCGGATCCGTTGTCTTAAGATCCAGTATAGTCAAATCCGCGAAGATTGGGAACACTGGGGAATCCGATCTCAGCTTCGGCGAGCCAGAGTTCCCAATTCTTAGTGACTCTGCATCCACACGGCAGTACGACTCGCGAGCACCCAACGACTTCGTTCCCTCCGATGCTCAAGAAGCTGGAACAACGCTGCACCTTGAAACGACTCTCCACTCACCTCCTCCCTGACACACTCTCATACCCCTTAATATCTGACACGATTACGTCCCTAGTGTTAAACGCAACTCTTTTCACGCAATCCGAAGAGGGATGGGTCTCCCTCATGGCAACGTTGCGACGTTCTACCAAGGCTAGAGTTGCTTCATGTCGACGGAGCTCTGCCACCAAAAACCCTCCAAATATGAATCTTGAGCCGGGCACCCTCGAGCTACCACTATTCCCAATGGGGGCGACTACACTTCCAAATCTTCAAGTCTGTATTATAGGCACTCTGGTGACAGCTCTTTCGCTGCCTCTGCTGCTACGGAATCTCTCCTTGCCCCCCAGTTGCAAGCTGTATCTGATGCTGAGCTCAGCGCTCTTGGACCCGGTCACGGCGGATGAGATCAAGTATATTGGTCATTTGCTTAATAGCAAAGTCATGATGGTCCATCTGAAGTCTCAAGCGTCTCGCCCCCACTTATCAATGCTCATCGAAACCTGTGACGTGCATGAGAGCCGACTCTATGTGAAACGTCCGTCACTTGCTGGGGCAACCACACATCCAAACCCGTTGGAGTCTTGGCTTAGGGTGGTTCCACGCTCTAACTTTTCTCAGCGACTCGTTGGTGTACGACCTCAGTCTACACAGTCAAGCCCCTGAACAAGCTTTGAAAGACGTTTTCGGACACTCGTCTCTTAAATCCCTTAGCACATTGATGTTCGACACCCCGCCTCGTTGGTGATGGATTTCGACTTTGCTCTCCCTGGAGCCGAATGCCTGCGCCAAGTCTTTGCAGAGGCGAAAAATGTTCAGGCTTTTGCACGTCCGAGGCCGTATCGCAGAACAGGTTCCCGCTCTACTCCGTCCCACAGCCGCCGGGGAGACCCCGTTCTTCGCGAATCTCGAAACGTTGTCCCTAGTCGAGGTGGACTTCCCTCGAAAAGGACGAGGGAGGGCGAAATGCGGCGCCTCAGCACATTGTGGAACGCTTTAACCGACACTCTTCGGGGAGCGCGAGAAAGATTTGCATTAGCCCCTCGCTGCGTTTGGCTACGATCATTCTCGAGGAAGGAGGACAGCATTTCAATGCAGGAAGTGCATGATCTCGAGGAGTTTGCGGACAAGGTGGTCTGGGACGGATGGACGGGAAAGCAATGGGTACTCGAGCGCTCGAGCTGGATAGCGAGTCAGATGAGGAGGATTCAGACGAAGGGGTATCTGGTTAGAAGCGCCGGGCTCTATCTTCAGTACTAGTCGACCGCACTGTGCAGCTAGCAATGAGTATTTATCTCTCGATCAAAGAGAGTTCATGTACAACCTAGCTTCAGACATGATTCTATGGACGACAAATGACCTTTGTGGGAGTATTGCTTGCCTGAACAGTCCCACACTGCAGAAGTACGTATAAGCGTCCATAATCGCACAGAGATAAATATATACGCCGAATGTAATACACACGCGAAGATCGTATCGTAGAGGAAAACCCGCCATGACCAGCAAAGCAGCCGGGCCGCATTAAATAGACAATAAGCACAAATGTAAACCCATCTCTCTTTGTGGGTCGTCATGCAGCGTGTGCACTGACACGACGCATCGGGACCTTGCTTCTGAGCAAAAAGACAGTTGGCCAAGGGGCAGAAAAGGAAAGAGGTGGCCCCAAGGGAGGCGTCAAAGAAGGTATGAACATGAACAGGGAACGAAGGGACGAAAGGATGGTAGTAGACTCGGCCTCAGAGCAGAAATCAGTTGAGGAAGGCGAGCTGGAACTATGATATAGGAAGGGAGACGGAGAACGGAAAAAGAAAAAAGAAAACCCGGGCGGGTGCAGCTGACGAGCAGTCAGTACACCCTATGAAGCATTAAAATGAACAGAAGCTCACCTCGAGCACAAAAAGACGAATCTAGAAAAGAAATCGCAAGGTGAAACACAGAGGAAACGGCAGTCACGCCAAGGCAAGGCTAACAATCAAGGCGGGAGAGGGTATCGTTAAAAGAGCGACGGGCACTGTGCGGAATGATGACAACCGGTTGAATGAGCTTCTTGAGTACACGACAAGTCCGATCAGAATACAGCAACGCAACAGAGTACCAAGGAGGTGGCTGAACAAAAGGAACAGCTAACACGACATATGGATGCTACTTAAGGTCGGTTCATACGCCATGATGTTCCCGGGACATGGGCGACATGAGAGGTCGTCTGATTTTGGAGCAAAACACACGGAGCTGTAGCCAGCTCATCTCAGATCGTTTACATGATCACGACCCAGACGCATCAACGTCTGTTGCTGGGCCCAGGGTAGTGCGCCATAGCCGCATCCTTGGACAACCACGGCCGGAGAAGTCGTCTAAACCCGTGTGTCAAACTTTGCGTCGCGTAGCGGATAGCTGATGACAAGTCGGCTGTCAACGCCAGGTTGTGTCCACAGACTAGCGCGCTGCCGCTATGACGTTCGGAAGTCTTTTACGCACTGAGCGCAAAAGGTGATGGTGCGGGACGCGACGCTGGCGTCGTCAGCTCTTCTTTGCTCCGCCCGACTCGATCTGGAAGGGGAACGCGCCGAGACCCGTTCGTCAATCGTCGAAGACTGCGAGGCTCGACCTGGACCATGCCGAGTAGCTTGCGGTTGGGCTATTCATGGGCAGCTGCCGGTTTCAGCCGCTGGCGGCTCAGGTGCGCTCAAAGGTGAGGCTGCCGCCTTGCCGTTCGAGACGACAGGCTTCTGAACTGCGAGCGAGGGAGATCGTGGGGGGAGTACCCCCCCCCCTTAATCGGCCTGTTCAGAGATCGGCGATGGAGGGACGAATGGGGAAGCCCTCGAGGATAGAGTCCCGCAACGAGTTGAAGTTCGAAAAGCGACCCTGAGGTGCGCGACATCCCTCGCCGCGGCCATTATTCCTCGATGGCCTGACAAAGCTGCTGCCGTCTCAAGAACGCCCGACGGGACCGAAGGGAAACTGTTCTGGTTTGGGGTCGGCCTCACTGCTGGTCATGGGCGAGATGATCTTTAGCGCTCGTGCTCATGCTGTGGGTACTGGGGAGCGAGGGAGTGTGCTCAGGGCTGCGCTTGACCAGGGGACTTTGTGCGAGGGGATCCCACCCCAGTCGCTAGACTGGGGGACGGATTCAGGACACTGCCTGCTTGGCGTTTGTGGAGATGGAGTGAGTTGATTGAGACCAATGAGAACGCGCGAAGCGGTTTAGTGATGGTGGCACCTATGATCGGCCAGCCTGTGTGTTTGACGCTAGTGCTGCTGGCTTCATGTCCTTCTGCTTCTTAGTCCCATGGAAACCCGGGGGCTAGGTGGATCCCAGTGTTGCTCGACATCGCCAAACGTCGTAGTAGTGGCAGCAGGTGACCGGTTTATAGTCGTCGAGCCGTAGGCGACGCGCTGGCCGGGTTAGGGGAATGTTCATCTCCGAAGGGATCAGCGCGAACGGATAGCTCTTGCCCTGTTTCATGTTCGTGCTCCTCTGCCATTGGTTCCCAGAGGGCCAAAGCTTGAGTTAGCGAGGGGAGAGCGGGCGGGCATGCGGCTGCTGGCGACGCTCAATGATCCTTTGTCGACTTCAGGCGCCCGTCGGGGTTCGAGTACACGGAACCCGGAGGAGTGTGGATGACCTCAGCCCTAACAAGACCCACGACTTGTTTCACCTGGCTCTGGAGGACTGCGTCAACGATCACGGGCGCCTCATTGAGCAAGTCGCTCGCGAAACTGCCAACGGTGGTCTGGTACGAGTTCCGGATGCCCTGCAGCGAGTCGATTTCGCGTAGTTCGGGTTCGTGCGAAGGTTGTCGTTCGAGACGTTCGCATGGTCCAAGTTTGAGGTCGAGGTCCGGGGTGCGTATGCCGGTTCCGTTACTGGGCGAATAGGTCCCGATGCCGTTCCGTCGTTGGATTGTGTACTAAGCGATACGGACCGGGGGAACGAATGCAATGGGTATGACGTTTCGACTGAGTGCCTGTCGATACGCTTTGTATGGAATGGGCGTCGGTGAAGGGATTGGATTGGGGCAAGATTCGCGGGGGCCGGGGGTGTGGCCTTGCGTCCCGACGACAGAGTCCCCCTGCGATTCGGGATCGAGATTGATGGTTGTGTTTCGAAGCCCCTGCCGTATATCCTGACTGTATGCGACTCAAGCTCGTCCAGGAGTGGGCGGCTTCTCGTGTTCGGGTCTTTTCGTTGAAGTACGCTCCTCTGCGCGAGCGGGTTCGTCCTTTCTTCACATCTGCTGCGGTGGGCGGGTTGGCGCTGTGGCGCTGACGCTTTCGGATACCAGAGGAATGCGAGAACGACGGCGGCAAGGAAGATGACGGAGGCAATGACTGCACCAGCAACGGCACCTGAGCTAACGGCGCGTGTAGAACTTGACGACGAGTCGCTGTCCGCGGCCATACATGTATTTGTGGGACAAGCATGTAACAGCTCCTACAAAAACAATAAAGTAATTAGGTCAAAGAGGCGTACTCACCCAGTGTCATGACGCACCTCGCTGTTCGCTACACATGTCTGACCAGACGTACAAGAACACACGGGGGGTGGCAGGACATCGGGGCACGGGACACCAGTCTCTTGAGAAGAGACCAAGAGGTCTGGAGCCATGGAGACGGTGGTTGGGAAAGAGGAAATTGAAGGAGCGTGAGGGTTTGACCTGAGGAAAGACGAGTAGCGACGTGGCTAGAGTTGGTGGCACGCCCGGCGATGAACAGCCAACTGGCATCGTCGGCGAGAACGACGATGCAGAGGACAAGGGGATCAACGTCGTTGCCGTCCAAGTGGTAGGAGAACAACCCAGGAGGGGATAATCCAATTCGGGCTTATTTTTTCTTTGTTGATAACCCTCCCGGATAACTTGGCTCTCCGAGCGCTTGTCTGCAGGCACGTCTGGGCTCCCCAGGAACGAGAACTCGCAGGGTGTGCGGGAGAAACGAGGGTGAGAAGTGTCTCGGAGGAAGTGGAGTGGGCGAATTGTTTTTATGCAACACGGCGCGCTCTTCGCGTATAACAGTAATCAATGGTGGCAAATGTCTATAGAAAGTGTACAGTTGAATGCGGCTAGTCTACAAGTGTTGAACACAGCTAGAGATGATACAGTTGAGTGCGATGCATTGAAGGACTTGTGTTGAACATGATAGTGAACAGCTTGCTGGGAATGGGGTCAAGTGAGATGCAGGTGTCAGATGGCGATGTGTTGAACAAGATGCGCCAATGCGGTGCGCGGTCACCGGCTGTTGCCCGGTGTATACATATTTGTCGGGCAGATATGGACAAGAATAGCTGCCACGTTGGGGCTCGGGCGCGGACACACCGTGGGTTAATGGCTATAGTCGCGTACCTGCGGACGAAGCGCAATATGAGCTAGCGTTCTCACCGGGGACAGACCGAGTGAAATATTGCAGAACACGCCACTTCTGATTGTATAAAGTCTCGGAGTCGACGGGCACTGCAGTCCGAGGGTTCGATCAGGCACATGGAGGGTACAGGCAACAGATATGAACGTACGTCATTTTTCCTTCCGACCCTGGCGCCCCGCACTTTTCTACCCTTCTTCTCTCGAGCTCGCGTCGGAAGTCCCTATCGTCCTTCAGCCATTGCAGCGCCACGTTGTAAAGCTGTGTAATTAGGGCCAGAAACAGGGGCATTCTCGAAAGGCCAAGCGGTTTGGAAAGCGTAACGAAGGACCCAAGGCGCATAATGGGCGAATCATGAGTCGGGAATATCCGTTGAGGCCGTACAAATATTGTGGGTCGCATCTGTTCATCCGTCAGGCAGTGTACGGAACGCTCAATAGAGGTATATCAAAGCCACAAACAGAGAATAGTTGCCCCGCGTTCTTCACTGTCCCTTTTGAGGAATTTGAGTAAGTCGTCTCTCACGAGACGACGTCGAGGTATCACGGTAACCTACGAAGAAAGCTGTGTCAATGCCTGTTTGCGCAAAGAAAGAGGCTAAACGACTAACTTCATCGCAGATCGAGCCAGAAGGACGTCCCAATCAGCCATAATGTACCCATACCGAGCTGCACCCTAGAATGTCTTGTCTCGCTTACTCCGTCGCTGATAGCGGCATGTGCCAGTCAAGATCCACGTCGAGAATATCGAGGAGCTTGTCGCGTTGCTCTCCTTGTGACGGTAGCTCACCGACAGAATTCAAGAAATCACTCTATACTACCGATGTCCTCCGCCGCTTACAGACGGGGTTCATAGTCCCTGGGGACAAACAGTTCAGACACACGGTAGTAGATGCTCGAAGTACATAAACGATGCTTACCATTCCGTTCCCAGGAAGGTTCCACCTCCAGGATATTGGCGGAACACCGATCTTTTGCCCCTTGATCTGAACCGCGGTACCATCCTTGGCTATATAGGCGCTTTCCACCCCCCAGCCAAGATCATGAAGAGCAGAGTAGATTTTTCGCCCGGCTAGGTAAGCCAATAGTGCTCTGGGGGTCAGTAGCGATTGGTTCAATCGTATGACCTCCGTTAGCACCACAAGGATCGTCCGAGAGTGCCTTTTTGGTTATGAGATGTTGATGTCCGTAAGGGAGGGCTCCGCCTAAGGGATTTATGCGCAAAAGTCCAATTTATGGACGTGTATTTTCGGAAGAAAGTATTTGAATTCTGTGGCGGACATGTTGAAAGATATGCGGGCAAGAAAGGAGAGAGACAGAAATGGGAGAAAGGCAAAACAAAACGAGCTTGAGGACGTATCGTCGATCTCTGGCAATGAAATGGCGACTCATCGCCGGAGTGCCGGGCCGCATGCTGCCAGGGGAGGAGGCGCATCTAAAAATAGGAAGTCACGATCAAAAATGATCGCCGCCGGCAACACCACGATTTTGTGAGCTTGCTCCGGACAACTGCTCTTACGGGCCTGGGGCTGGTTGGGCTTGTCGCCGGCTTACTAGCCGAACACTCTCTGTCTGCAGTCCTCTTGCTTTCCTTCGCTATTGATTAGTCCCAGAAGATTATGACCTTACGGACACCGAAGACCGCGAAGGCATCGCTACTCGCATGCGGCTTGGGCGAGAATTGACGGGACCTTAAACGAAACAACCACGTCACGCTTCTCGTGAAGGGAAAACCTCCCTCTGCGAAGGAGGAAGAAAGTGAAGAGAAGCTCTCAATGGCTCAGAGGTAGTGCGAAAGAAGAAGCGCAGGTTCGAGGATCGAAACGCGGCAAGAAGAAGACAGTGGTGGGCGAGGAGGAGGGAGAGTTGATCGAAGTAATGACGCAACGGAGGTCTCCGGCCAGGTCTCACGAGCAGAGTCGAGCGAACGAGCGAGACATCGAGAGGGCAAGAATGCTCAAATCAGCGGACACATGCTGGACAGGAACCTTTCATGACCTTCTCGATCGGACTTGCAGTATGACGCAGCACGCAGATCACAACCCCCCACCCCGAACCACAAACAGGGACAGCCGGACATCGAGTGTAGAGTCTGCAGCCCCAGGAGCCAAAACCTCGCACAAGGAGAGTAAAGAGGAGGAGTAGCAGTATAGCGAAGCGCACCAAGGGAATGAAACGGAGACACCAACGAATGGAGGAGGGAAGAATCCCCCTCGTATGTGGACACTTCTTTCTCTTCGTCGATGAAACAGCCAACTGAAGTACCCAGAAACCCTGCCAAGTTCGGGGTCCCCTGCGGAGCAAGGGGCGCTGCGGAATGGAAAAGCCGTCGTTGAGAGGCTTTCCACCGTGTGAATGTATCCTTCTTTGAAGGCACTGGAGTGACATGCCCGGTTTCGAGAGCTATTCGTACCCCCACACAAAAGACTCTGAAGACGAGGACTTCATAAGAGTACTGGTACGTTGTGCCTATGAGATGCGACAACAAAAAAGTGCGTGCTGGCTTTTCATTGTTATCCACTCGCTCGGTGTCTTATAACGCGCGCTCCGCGGGAAAGGTTCGTGGTGGCGTTGGTCGTCGGTACTTCCACGACCCTGAAGGAACATTGGAGACGAAGAAGACGCGGATAGCATGCAAAGAAATGTGGCGAGAAGAGGGCGGAAACCACGTTTACCAGGGGACTGCCCTGTTGCAGTGATTGTCCCGTCCTCCCCAATTTATCAATTCTCGAATCTGCGTATGCAACGGGTTGGGGTTTTTCAAGTGTGTCTATATCATACTGTGGCGCGCGCAATGATCAGTGGTACCGTAGGGTGTCCTATAAGCAAGACTTGCTTTACATGTGGTATGTCTGCGTGGAGCACATCAATAAAGTAAGGAGTTGGTGCAGTGGACTTGCATCCTTAGTCTGCTTGTGACTACGCTTACAGAATTGTCCCCAACAGGATAAATATAGAGATAGGGGTGGTATACGAAAAATAAGGGGACAGACTGCGATCGCTGGGCGGGTCCTTGCTGCATCCGGCAGAAGTGAGTCTCTTGATGAAGTACTGGGTATCGGGGCCATATACTGAGCCCAGAATTTCAGGGATGTCCGACCTTGTGGCGAATGTACGAGTACGTCGACGACTCGGAGCGGCTACAGATCCTCGAAGACCGTGAGAAGTTGCGTGAGCTCGATATTGGTGAAGGAGGCGAGGGATACATTGCTGCCGGACAATTGGTGTTATAGGTGCGGTGGGTCCGGTCATTTTGGAGATGTGATTAAAGATGACCTCTTCGCTCTGCTGTGGTCTGGACTTGCTATGGATAGGATTGCTCCAGAAATGACCCTCCACGACTAATCGAGGAGCCTTCCTTTCTTCTGCGTTTGGCAACTTTGGCATAACGTTACAGGTATTTTTTTTGATTTTTTGTTCTGGACCGTCTCGCGGATGGACGCTGAGCAGCCATAAGCCAGATCGCTACAAACCTCAGAATAACGTATGCAGACCAAGCAGAAGGTCAAAAGGCATGGGGCGAACGGCTTTGGTGCCTCTATCCCTCTTGACGTTGGCAAAAACGCCAAAAAGAAAGACAAGGCTCGTATGGAGCTGGCGAGCACAGCAAAGCCCGCGACGACGAAGGAGATGACTGGTTTTGCGAACCCGCGCCGCGACTCTAGGGGAGGCAAGACCAACGGTGGTACACCCAAAGGGCCCCCCCGCAATGGTCGACTCTAACACACGAAAATCACCTTTGGCGACCTTGGCCATGGATGACGATCGTTACGGAGGCCGGGACCGAAGAGACCGACGGGATAGCGGGCCGGCCAGCACGAGACGAGCGCCCGCGGTATACGGAACGACCCTGCCGGGTCCGTCGCGCGAGACGATGACACTTTCCACAGACCGTCCGCGGGGCGGCTCGGAAGCAGGAGCGCGAGCGGGACGAGTGGGACGGGAGCATACAGGGGGGGCGGCGTCCCGCAGTGTACGACGGTGGATCTTGGGTCGGGATGGTGGGTACGAGCACACCCGGCCGCAAGGGGCGGCATATAGGCGCTTATAGGGACCACGATCGGTCGGGCGATCGTGATCGTGATCGGAGGAGAGACCGCGACGACAGAGGTGCGGTGCGAGTCCCAGACGAGAGCCGAGATATCGCGGCGGGTATTCGAGGTAGACGTTGCTCTCGCGCAGTTGTGTATCGGTTGACCTTTTCTTGGAGACGTGCCAGGTCATGCACTCTTTTTAAATAATACGAATTTCTTAATGCATCCGACTGTCTGCAGCTGCGGGTCGGACCCGTTGCATTGATAATTGTGGTGAGTGCTCATTTGGAGTATCCAAGTCATATCTTCGACCAGCTCTTCAAGCGCAAGAAAAGAAAGGTCCTCACGCTCATTAGACATCTATTGACTGAGTAACGATATGCCCATAGACGCCTACTTACTACAAGTAACAAACGAGGATCGGATTCTTCTCTATTGCGGTAAGTACACACTTCTTACTACCAGCAGAGAGAGAGAGAGATAACTCGAGGCCTACCTTTTCTAGATTTCGCAGTCTTCAAAACTTCGACTTATGGACTCTTCAGAAAACTCAGCATGCATGTCTATCTGAGTGTCAACAGTGCGCTCATTCTTGTGCTGATGCAGAAATGGACTCGCGAAACTTTTGCCAAAGCGTCGCCATTGTTCGGCGATACGACAACATAGACAGAGCAGCCTTGATGCACGAGGTATGGCGCCCTCCCGATTCGGTATTCGTCATTACATTATTCGCTCTGTAATTTGTTGCAGCAGATGACTCTCACAGATGACGAGGGGACTGCGTTTAGTGCCGGTACGCCTGACCTACGTCCGACCCACCAGAAACATTTCACCAATCTTTTATTCACAGGTACATAAACGGATCCCAATGGAGATCGGACGAGCTCGTGACCCGCGGGATCGTTCCCCCTCTTGGGCAGCAAGCAGCTTCGGCCCACACAAGAAAAGCACCAATCCAAGTGCGCATATATCTTACAATCTGTTTTGTTCGTTCGATACTTATCACAGGCGGAGAAGATTATGACTGGACAAGTCGTTCCAAGCCTCGTCGCCAAATTCTTCGGTCACTAGTTGGCCGACAATCAAACGCATCCATTTGACGCTTTCGCTTATATACAGTCTATAGACACACACCGATGTTACCGACCCATTCCTCGCACAGGCGTCAGCGCTTCGGCGTGGGCGTGTCTTATTTTGGGGGTTGTATCATCAGGGTGTCTAAGACTGTACATTCATACTCTAGACCGTACCGACACTCAACGCTCATAGGGTAGCACATCTTCGCGTTGACGGCCTGATTGGACTTCCGAATCGGCTCGTAACCTTCAACCGCATCAATGAAACGCCCACGGGCACCTATCCGACTGTTCCATGGCCGCTTACGGTGTATCACAGATGTATAAATGAGCAAGAACATTTCTGACATCGTCATCAAAAACTTTTTGCTTGACGGCTAGGCCACACACCGAGTTACCCCTCAAACTCGCTCGCCATGACTGCCGCATTGGAGAACGTCGCTGGCCGCCTCCTCCTTCGACTACATTGTAATTGGCGCTATAATAGGGGACGATGCTTCAACCAACCCTCCTCAACAGCTTGACTGACTATTGATAGGTGGACGGAAACGACCGGCTTGACTCTCGCACGCTCGGCTCAGTTGAAGGACCTCACACTCGACCTCGGGTCTGTGTCTAGAAGCGGGCGGTTCCAACCTCGACGATCCGGCCATACGTTAGTTGTTATACCTCACCTCGTAACGGCTCATTAACCTATTTATTATTATCCATCAGCCTAGCTTTCGTATGGTTCTCATCTCGGTCAAAAGCAGTACGACTGGGGACATGCCATCAGTATGTACACCTATCAACTGCAGTTAGCAGATCGTCAGTCCTGACGGGTTTATCTATCTTACAGATTAAGCAGAAGCTCTCGGAGATAGGATTATGCCACTTAGTCGGTTAGTGGAACGTCCTTGACCCGAGTCAGTATGTCTTACATTTACTTCGATAGAGGATCTGGGCCTCGGTGGCCTCCTCCAGTATCAACTTCATGGCGTGGACCAAGCCACCAGCAGAGGAAAGTCAACGGTGTGTCTGTCAACGTTAGGCAAGAGATGAACGAACTTATTAGCTATGAATTGCTAGATTGGGAGCGTTCTCGGCAACCCCGGCTGGAAATGGAAAAATTATTCGAAGTACTGCCGCCAGAGTTGAACGGTACGTCGTTGGCTTTACGTCAGTCGAACACTACTTATTCCCTTCCATCAGTTTTGTCGAACCCATGCCTGAGCAAAGCAAGAAGCTCAAACGTCTCACTCCGGAGTTGGCCAACATGGTAGGCCTTGTGTTGTCTCTGCCATTGATGTAACCCCAGTGGTCTCACGTATTATTAGGTTGCACTTACCATTTCATACCCAAGAACCCTAAGTGAGGCTGACTTCTTGATGTGGGAGGTACGAAGGCATGCATAGTAATCTTATGTACCCTATGACGAACCGCCTGTCTTTACCTCCAGACTTTGAAACGCGCAGGAATTCCACAGGCGCGACTTCCCGTACGTCGGTCCGAGTTTTGATATGAATTGAGACTAACGAGAATTTTAGTACGGCGGAGACGTCAGTGGTTCATAAGAAAATGTTCGTCCCCGTTTACTGACCCCTAATAGCCAATTCTGGATGCTATCAAGCACTCAACTCCCATTGGACCCTGCAACGGCGACCCGATTCATATGCTACTACTGTAAGTCGGCCTGCGTTCTTCATCCGTTCAGAGGATTTGACATTGGCGATAGGGATAATTACCTGCCTAACAAGGACCGAAAGAAACCTCACAGTCCTTACAGGAGCAGTCGTGACGAGGGTCATCTCGTCCAAACAATGCATGCGATACACTTGTTGCTACAGACGTTGAGTTGAACGTGTACGAAGACCAGACCTATACTCTTGTCCACACATCGGGAAGGAAGCAATAATCTCAGCAGGGTATTTCCTTCGTCGCATCAATCAACTAGTAATCATAACGCTCAATACGGAACAGTGCTTTCAAGTCTCCCCAGCTCTTAGAGCTCTCTGGGATTGGCCGACGAGACGTGCTCGAAAACGCGGGGGGTCGAAGTTAAGGTTGACCTGCCAGGAGTCGGCGAAAATTTGCAAGAGCATATGTTTGGCTCTCTTGGATATCGTAAGGACCAGTTTCGTACTATACACGTTCGGTTACTGACCGCTTTCAATAGTGCTCAAACCCGAGCATAACTTCCTATGCTTCGATTTACTTAAACACCCGAAGACCCGTTGCTGAGCAGAAAGAACTCTAGTGCGTCGCCCGCTTGATTTTTTTTCTTCAAAAATTGACGTTCCTTTCCAATGTCTAGCAAAAAGCTTACAAGGTGTCCTAACAATGGGTGCCTTCAATTTTGCCTTTGTCCCACTAGAGACACTCTCCCCTGGTGCAGCTGACGCTGTTGTACAAGAAGGCAAAGACACACATCGAGACCCTAGACCCCAAAACAACGCCGCCCGGGCTTCTAGAGCAGTACAAAAATCCAGCTTGAGCGGCTGGAACCCGGCAAGGGCCAATCAGGCCCAGCGTGCGATTGATCGTAGCGTTTTTTTACAGGTCTGATGGCTCCCATCGAGACGCAAGAAGGCAGGACGTACATTGGGCTGGATGTACGGGACGAATCATGCGCTTTCCCGTGGACGCGTTGTACGTGCTCAGAGCTCTCGTAGCCGATGACTACTTTGACCGACAGGGCGCCGTCTCAGCATATCACGTCCAAGGACCCAAAGGCCGAACCTGAGATTGATCCGAATTATTTTGACCACGAGGCAGACTTGGATGTCCTTGTGGAGGTTGCGAAGTTTTGTAGGAAGCTCGTCACTGTCGAAACCGCTCAAGGACCTGATCGGTAAGCTCAATTATAGTTATACCTTCCCATGTCACTTACATGACTGATTTGTCAACTTACAGAGAAAGAGCTTTTACCTGGCCCGGACGTCAAAACGACGAACAATTCCGTGGTATGTTTCTGCCACTCTAAATCGTACGAGAGCAAAAAATGGGTCTGATATTTTCAAGATTTCGTAAAGAACACGTACTCATCGACATGGTGTGAGTGCTTAATAAACGGATTGTTTCGCATCGCCCGCTAATGCATCGCCATAACCCTTAGGACACTTGCGGGCACTCTGTTCTATGCTTCCTCGTGAAAAGGGGCGGGGTAGTCAACCCCGAGTCTCAAGGTGTATGGCACAGAGAAACTTGCGGCGTGGCCGACTGTGTCCCATCGTGCCGTTGCACTTCGCAGCACATACACAAGGTGGATAGATCTATACTTTATTCTGATCATTGTTGAGCTTTATTGATGCCGCCGGTGCTACCAGCGACAGCATATGTCATCGGAGAGCAGGGTAAGTGCGTCGCTTGACTTGGCGTTGGACCCTGGCAGCCTGATATTGATATTTCTTGCCAGTCGCTGACATAATCAAGGGCAAATTTTTACTGCTTTGAATAACTTCAAGTTGTAATGACGCAATACAGTAATACTCTCTTTATCGTGGGTGCAGCCTCGCAATATATTTTGTGCCATCTGTTTCGAATCATCTCTAGGTCTACTCTGTCTATGGGAAGCTAACATTCACTAAGAAGAGTAGCTGGACGTAGGATAAGACTCGACACATGGATGATCCAGACTAGAGTAACGACTTTTGCACAGCCCTGAGTAGCTTCGGGAAGAAGACTTGGGTGCGTGGCTTTTACGCCCGTTTATGTCAGAAATTATCGCGGTCCCTCGGGCGTGCTATTTTCAGATACTGTATTGTTGTGATTACGAAAAACGAAAGATCAACGTGGAACAGCATTTCGGACACCTCAACGGGCAGAATGGAAGGCTTGCTGGACATACACGGCCCTACAAGTGTTTCGTGTGCCGCGGTTTTAGCAAAACTCCGGACGCACAATACATGGCGCTGAACAGTCGCTGAAATTTGCAACTTGACCGATCATAAGTATGTCAACGCTCAACAGCTCCGATCGCCACGCCTCGACAGTACGTGTCAGAGACTATCTAACCAGAGTAAAGGTATGCAGATTAACGGCGTCAGTTCATCGAAGACGACGTACTGCTACTTAGACTCTTCTTCACTCCCTCGTTGTCACTGACGCCTTCAGCTCTCGGTTTCATAGGTGCATACAGGAAGATGTCAACTCTTCTGCTACATCCTCACGTTGCGTTTTTGCCGGTTTATTTTCTACTCCAAGGTTACAGATGTAACTGACCTTTCAAGCAATGTCTTCGGAAGATTACTTGTCTTGAGAGTGTACACGGTGTTACCGGAGAGGGGAATTGATTATTGAGCACATCTTTGCAGACGATTATCACCGGTCAAGATATATCTTTTTAGAGTTTTCCGAAGAAACCACGAACTACGGCGCTGACGACTCCGATGACGATTTCTTTCCGACTTCGTGAGAAGGCGGTGCTTCCTCGAGAGCACCAGAGCTTCGTTCTCGTTTCACGTCGACTCCTTCGATATATTCATGGATATAAAGAAGCAGGTTGGGCGAGCACTAAGCTGCAGTGCGTGGTTTATTTGTGGTTAGGATGCGGCAGTCGCACGGCGTGTTTGGTGAGAAGGTGCTTACATAAGCTACGAATCAGGGCAAAGCGTCAAGCTTCGTCCCTTGTTCCACCACGACGCCCTTGGCTCAGCAGTTCGTGAACTTCCCCAGAAGATTGTGCCATCACCGTTCTGATCCAATCTCTCTTTTCAGGGACTCGAAGTCTGATCATTGTCTCCACAGACGACTGTGCTTTTTCACTGAGATCGGCTAGCATGGGACCCGGGCGAGAAACCAATTCATCCCTCTCCGGGAAACATCAAACCCATCTGAGCGTACCACTTCCGTTGCGAGGAGCATATGTGCACCTTTACATAAACTACTCTTAACGCACGTTGATTGAACCGGCAATAGTCGATCACTCTACGGCTGACAGGAGGTACTCGTGGAAAACGGGTTCGAAGAATGTGCGAAGAAGTACCAAAGAACCCCGTCTCCAGCGCATATATTAGACCACCAATGATTAATCTTCCTGGTCTACACCACTCTCCCAGTTGTGCGCGCCCACTCCCCGCAGACCACTATCTCTTTTTACAAAAACGATGGATAAACCCCGCAGATTCTGTACAGAACGAGTTCTTTGAATTACATCGTCGACTGCAGTTGGTGAGTTTTTGTACCTCCGAATTTCTCTACACGCCTAGACCGCAGTCACACTGAATGCGCCCTCAAGGTGGGCGGCGTATGTGGTTCCACTCGTGAACCGGATCGACCTGATTGATTGTGCTGTATCTGACGTGAGGACGGGAACAGACCGCTGGACTGATACACGCTCGCCGCGCGTCTCTCACTGAGGACCCGAAAGTTAGCGTAGTCGTACGTCGAAGCAGGGGAAGCAAACATCGACGATCCTCAACTCTGTTAGTATCAGTTCTCTCTCACTATCACAATAAGGTCGAGAGACTACAGTGACAAACCTACGTCCACCCAGTGCCGCACAGCAATCTTTCTGGTAACGCCACCTCGGAAACAAGAGCTATGCTTGGGATCATCAAACGGTAAAGTCGGCTATCGTCACATTTCAGAAACATTTTGTCAACTCGCTTCCGTTTTGGTGGATAGATTGCCCAAAAGCATGTGATTAACACGCGCAAACAGTCCGCGATGGCACCGGTGAGCTTTGCGTTACCTCGTGACCAATACGCGACTTAGGGAACCTTATATCACAGCGGGAAGGGCCTTGGTGGCTCGTCTGGTATCAATTTTTGTGTTACACGAAGCCTCCAGCTCGGGATATTGACGGTGAATAGTAATCTGTCATGGATCAGGGGAATATGCTCATTATATGCGTCCTAGATTTCGAGAAACTCGGTAACCCTGGCTGGAACTGGAAGACGCTGGCCCCGTACTTCGAACGTGCTGGAAGGGTTCGCTGCCGCCTAGTTCTTACCCGAATTGTGTCTTCTTACCAGCCCGTTTTAGCTTCGTCGAGCCTTCGGCCGAAACAGGAAGAAAAGGGTGTCAAGTTCTGAGACTTGGAACGTCGGAAGACAAGGTCAGTCTAAAGTCTAAACCGTTACAAATGAGCTCATCGATGTCCCGCGCCGTGTTCCTGGGGATCTTCTTCCACCACACAGGTCCCTTGAAAGTCTCCTTCCCGGCTACTATCGCCGACGCCGTCCGAAGTCAAGATCCAAAAAGGTGAGCGCTGGGGTTTACATTCATCATATAACCATCCACTCATCCTCTTTGATTAGTCATTCTTAACAACGGGCTCCGCCCGCGACTCCAGCCGGTATAAGTAATTCCAAATCATCATCACCTACTTGCTCTAACTTAGATGCGTCCTGGGCTGTAGCTTGGTGAAGACGTACGTTTTCCGCCCCCGTGTATACCCAGTGAATGAACTCATCCTCGAACGTAGCCGAAAGGTGTTTCATTCCTCCCATGCACCTACGATCCAGCGATCCACAAGCGGACATTACTCTACCACTGTAAAGACACAGTTGCTTTCTTGCAAGCCGTCCGTACTCACGTCGGCGCTCGTAGGCTTATTATCTTCCGAACAAAGAGCGTCCCACTTCAAGTCGGAGGTGTCGTTTGGGTGCGCATGCGAACCGCGTGATCACCGAACTGTCTGCGCGGGATGGCGGTGTCCTCACCGTCGTCGGCGTCGAGTTCACACACGAGCCGAGAGCGGCAAGACGTACACCATCAACGCAAAGAAGGAAGTCGCACTCTGCGCAGGGTAAGCTCGTGCAGTGATGTTCTCAACCCGATGTCTTATTCCGCTTTGTAGCGCTCTCAAGACCCCGCAGATCTTGGAGATCTCTCTGGCTTTGGCAGGAAGGACGTCTTGGAAAAGAATTGGGAACAGCCTGTCAAGGTCGAACTCAGTGGTGTCGTGAGAATGTTCAGGATCACATCTTCAATCGGTAATTGAGCTGGGGTAAGCCGCAATCATTTCCGCGTTTTCGAATTGCTTTGACTGGATGATTTGCACAGAGATGAAGGAACGATGTTCCCTTCGACACCCTTGACCTCCTTCGCGACCCAACCATCGCAGCTGAACATTTGATAATGCAGTACGTCTAAATACACTAGGTTAACCTTGAACACGATTACTCATTCCATCGCAGTGAGACTGGTACTGGTCTTCACACCACTGGTTATCGTCGGCTTCTCCTGGTGCAGTCTTGATATGTTTTTCGCACCCAAGGGCGAGCAAGCAAAGATCCACCAGAAGATGAAGGATGCCATTGCGAAGCTGGACTCTGTCTACAAGCCCTGGTCTGAAGGAGCAGTAACGAGGTAGCTATTGAGCGTTTCAGGCCGGACAAACCTGGCAGTCCCGGCAGCGAGTTTCATCAGCTTCCCTGGGTTCCTCATGGCCCTAGTGAGTGCATCCTCGTTGTATACTGCGGAGGTATGTTTTTTGATGTGCTGGATTAGACCCCGCCGACACCTGGTAAGCGTTACGCTACGATCCTTGTCGCCATGAACCATGGCTGGTCGAGAGGAACAATCGTACGTAGTGCGTACATAGAGGCAGATAATTTGTGCTGATGTCGCAGTTGTAGCACTCTACCTCTGCGGACCCTATGAAGGAGCCAGAGTTCGATGCTCGCTACTTCGAGCAGAGCGTCGGTATGTACTCAGCGTCGGCCAGGATTCAATGTAATGGCTGACGCTTTCCTCCACTCAGACATTGACATTCACGTCGAAAATGTCAAATTCGCGCGCAAGGTTGCCAACCACGGCTCCCCTCAAGGACATGGTCGGTGAGTCCTCCACTTTCAACCTCTCGAATTCCGACCCAGACTGAGGATCGTGGTTTTTAGTCAAGGAAGTGAAACCCCGGACTTCGAGGTTCAAACCGACGAGCAATGGGCTGAATGGCTCAAGAATAACTTTAGCACAACTTGGCGTAAGCTTTTTGTCCCCGTTTGCCTCTGATTTCACTCATGGATAATGCAGACACTGCGGCTCTCGTGCTCTATGCTAGCCGAAAGAGAAAGGCGGTGTGGTTGATACCGACCTGAAGGTGCGCTCTATCACCCAGACCCATAAACTGATGTATGCTCAGCGCAAGTGATCGGCAAGGTCTATGGCACGAATAATTTGCCGCGTTTGCCGACTTGTCTGTCGTGCCGCTTCATTTCGGCTCGCACCCCCTCAGTCCGTGGTGTATGCTGTTGTGCTGGATTGAGAGGTATGGATGGGGATATTACTGAAATGAAGAGGCCCGAATGCTGAACTCTTATCACTCGTCTTAGTCGGACAGACATCATCAAGGCAGCGGTGTAATCGAACTTCTCAGACTCAAAGTGATGTTTGCGTCAATTATGAATGGTGTACGATACATAGATGGGGTTTTGACGCAAAATATTTCAACAAAAACAACCCCCCCCATAAACGAAACTGTAATGGTACAATTGTAATTCCAGCTCTTCATTTCGAGTTTCATGTCTCCAAATCGCTGTCGGAGGTCAGTGCCTTCAACTGGTCAGTACTTGGCACTCGGCCCTCCGCTACCCGTGACCGTGACACATCACGTGCGCGAAGCGTAACGCTTCGTGGCGTCGGCGGGGGGAAAAAAAAGGGGGTTGATCGCGAACTTGGGCCATCCATATATTCCATCACCATTTCCTCGACTCGGACTTGCCGACGTTTGATTACACCGACAAGGTGTCCCAATACGCTATAAGGTTCTACTAGAGTCGCTCACACAGACTCATGCCGTTGCATGTGTTGGCTTAAAATAAGTGCGACCTTGGCACCGCCTGTTTGCTGTCAGGAGTGACGCACTGACCACCGAGTCACAGGCCTGAGCTCTTCATGCGCCTAGTATGTGCCGGCCCCCCCCTCCCTCCCCACTCCCCTCTCAATTGTATATTGAGTACTGAAGAGTATCTTTCAAGAGCAAAACAACGACATAATTGTGCTCACTGCAGTGTTATTTGACAACAACATGTTCGTAGCGCATTGTTACTGGCGGTACCGAACCTCGAGGATGCTGGAAACGAGGATCCTGGTCCGCACTACACACCTCACTCCTTCCAATCAATTTGAGAAGCTCGCTCACTTCTCGTCTCCTATGTCTAAATAGTTCTTAAACCCGTCGTTCCGGCACGCATCACGGAGTTCAGTTGTCAGGGGTGCATTAAAATTTGGCTCTTGGGGGAATACGAAGGAGTTAACGAGGAACCTGCGTCAGTGTCGCGCATATATAGGAGCAGAAAGGGCAGAAGCGGCAAAAAAGTGCCTTCCCTTCGCAGCGCACGCTCGCAGCACTTCCAATCCCTAACGTAGCTTGCGACTTCGTCGTCGACGAAGATAGAAGGATGATCGTCCCTACAGAATCCGTTCATGAACAGTCTTTCGACTATGTTCTTATTGGTGGGTGGCTTCACTGATCTTGGCGCCCGAGGTCTGACTTACATGTGAATTTCTGTTAAGGCGGAGGCCGTATGTGGTACTCATACGGTGTCCCACGCACCGAGCTGACAGGTCCACATACAGAAGGCTGTGTTTTGACACTCGTCTGCCCGTCTAGACGGAGGACTCAGCGACCAAGTGGTACTAGTTCCTTGAGGCTGGAGAGGCCCCAACATTGACGATCCATGATCTGTATAGTACAATCGTCTACCCCGATTATCTCTGAGTAGCAATGCTCTTCAGTGCGTCCGGCGTTGCTTCGGTGCAGACACGCTGTGGAAACAAGGCATACTCGTGGGACCACCCAGTTGCAAGTATACGCGAAGTTTGAAAAACATATTGCTTAAGTTTCTAATTACTTGCAATGCAGGTCCGCCCAGAAAACTGTTAACAACAGAGAATTTGGCTGGACAGTCGGTGAGTAAACAAATCCTTTTATGTTACAATCGCCTTCTCATATAGGCTCCAAACAGTGGCAAGGGCCCTCGGTGGAACGTCCAGCATCATATCATCCTGTGTACACGCGTCCTCCAGCTACGTGATGTCGATGGTAAGGAGGCATACATCCGCCGAATGAGCTCACTCAGATTGGCCTTTAGACTTTGCGAGGCTCGGAAACGTCGGCTGGGACTGGGGAAAACCTTGTCTACCATACTTCGAGCGGGCTGAGGGGTGCGATCTTATTCATCAGTCGTGTGATGACCACGACGAAAAACCTCCGCTTTTTCTAGATTTGTCGAACCTTCCGCGGTGAATACAAGAAGTTGACCGGTGTCAAGACACTCCGAGGATTGGAAAGTCGGGAGGAGAGGGTGAGCTCTCATCTGTTACATAGAGAACTTTACACTGACTATCACTTGGCCGGAAGGTCTTGTAAAGAGTCACATTCCCTCCTACGAATTGCGAGGCGGATGGTCAAGCTTCAGCAAGTATGTGACCACCAAGCATTTCATACTCCGTCTCTCATATAACTTTCGGACTATAATAGTCCTTCGTCAAACAGTGGTGTCCCCTATGCCGCTAAGCCTGTGAGTTTGTCCAGTATTCATGAAAAATTGTCCACATGTTGATGTCAGTAAAATTATTTTCGACCTTAGTGGGCGGAGAAGGTACGCATCCGCCTACACCACAATGCGCGTATACCACCTCTTGATAGCCTGCAGTGTGTCTCGTTGCTTGACCTAGCACATATGACCTTGAAACGTCACAACAAGAGGGTCATATGCCACGACTGTGCGATCTTCTTCACAAATACTAAGTGCTCAAATCCACGACTTTATGTGACTGCGACTCTAGGCTTATTACATTCCATACCAAGATCGTCCGCAATTACAAAGTCGTCACGGGAGCGCATGTAACTCAGTGTGCTCACAGACGACTCGCAGAACACAGCATCACAGCAACTGGTGTTTGAGTTCTTGCATGAAAGCAGTGGAAAGGTCTATCACACCGTGAAAGCAAAGAAAGAAGTAGAAATATTGCACTGGGTGCGTGAACGGCGGTATATGACACGCGACACCACTCAAGGAATCTAATGACTTGTGTAGAGTGCTTCAAGTCGCCACAAGTGCTTGAGCTATCGGGCTTTGGTAGAAAAGATGTATTGGACAAAATCGGCGTCTCAGTCAAGGTGGAGATTCCTGGTGTTGGAGAAAATGTCCAGGATCATATCTTCGTCGGCATGAGCTGGGGTGAGCAGAACATCACGCGAGAATTCCAGCCAGAATGGTCGTTAACGTACATGTTCTCTCGCCAGAGCTGAAAGATGATGTACCCTTTCGAGACTCTTGACCTCCTCCGGGACCCCCGAAAGCGCAGCCAAACATCTCGAGCTTCAGTGAGTTACACCATAGCCCTTTCAGCTCCTTGAAGGTCAAGCGGCTTATCACTATCTCAGCGGTCTCGGCAAAGGCCTTCACACTAGTGGAGTCGCCGGCTTCGCATGGTGTACTCTTGACATGGTCACTTCTGCAGACAAACAAGCGCAGATCCACCAAAAGATGCAGGATGCGGTGGCCAAGCTTGGCTCGACAAACCCCGGCCTTAAAACACAGTACGAGATTGCACTGGAGCGTTTCACGAAGTCAGGTAGCCCGGGATGCGAGTACATCAGCTTCCCCGGATTCTTGAGTGGGCCCAGTGCGTAATGATCCGTCGTGGGGGTGATTGTATGCTGATGATCATGCAGACCCACCGGAGCCTGGTAAGAGGTACGCAACGCTTCTCGTTGCTATGAACCATTGCTGGTCTAGAGGAACAATCGTAAGCAGCGTTAGAAATCATGAGAACGTGCAGAACTTGACAGACTCTATAGCATTCCACATCTTCTGACGCGCTCAAAGAGCCGGAGGTTGATGCTCACTATTATGAGCAGAGCGTAGGTACGTGAGGCGCGGCCTCCTGAGATGCTGAAGAATGACAAGAATCCCAGATCTTGACGTTCATATATCGAAATGGCGAAGTTCGCGCGTAAGGTCATGAACACCGCGCCATTCAGCGACCTGATCGGTGAGTACCGCAACAGCCTCTAACCGAATGAAGTCCTGAAAAAGTTGCCACAGCGAAGGAGCAGAACCCAGGCCTTGGCGTACAGACAGATGAGCAATGGGCAGAATGGATTAAAGCCACCTTTGGCACGACTTGGCGTAAGTCCTTTTCCGTAGCTGCATTCCGTGCAGACTGTTCAACGAATTATTAGACACCGCTGGCGGCGGATGCCCGATGCTTCCTCGGGACAAGGGCGGCGTGGTTGACACGGACCTCAAGGTAAACCGACAATGCGATCCCTGCTTCCTTTGTGGCTGACTGATCTGTGATGGTTTCCAGGTGTATGGCACTACGAACTTGCGCGTGGTTGATCTATCCGTCGTACCGCTGCATTTCGCTTCGCCCCCTCAATCCGGGCATATCGGCAGTATATGCTATCGCAGAAAAGGGTCAGTAGTACTTACTTCCCGATGCGTTATATATATAGGTCGCTCACAACTTTCCCCAGCTGCGGAGATCATCAAATCGACGTAGCCGATATCACGCTATCAGTAAGGCTTCGTTAACGGAGGTCCACAATGAATGTACACTAGGCTTTATTCCACACTCTGCAGTCATCGAAGTGATTAATATTCAAGTCAACTACACACCGGACAACGCTATGTCGATGTGATGCCGAATCCAGTCCAGCAAGCCCTCCCCTGGCTTCGAAATGACGGTATAGATGTCGACGAGGGTCTCCGGATGCCTCTCGCCACTCTCCAGCTTCGTTGCAGTACAAACCACGCTGGAGTCGTCTGCAAACGCAACTTGAAAGTTCCTGCACAGGATATGAATATCACCACAACCTATGACAAAAGTGACATCACTTACAACACTCGCCCCTCCCAGCGACCCCACTGTTCGTCCCGCCAGAAGGTCGACGAACCAGATCCCATGCACGCTCTCACACATCTCCGTGCCGATCTCGCACACGCGGTCGAGCAGACATCGGCTCACCTCGTCAAAGAGAAGCTGGGTCAGGTGTGTGATCGAGGCAATCGTGAGCGTCGCCTGAGGGAGGTGCGCGGTGAGACTCGACGGCGAATTGAACGTAAACCGCAGTGTGTGCCTGTATCGCCCAATCAGTAGTGTTCTCGCCAGCCGGGCACCCACGGAGCGCAGCGCGACTCACCGGTTGTCGACGCGCAGGAGGGTCTCGCCGCCAATCGTCTGCGCCACACGCCGGCCTGCGTGAGCATCGCGACGAGCTGCTCGCGCTCTCTCCGACGCGGTTCACGCGCAGCTTGACGGGGACGCCAGCGGCAGCGAGGGCCGTTTGCGATCTTTTCAATCTCGACATGGACACGGTCGCAGAACACGCGGTTTTTATTTTTCTGCAGCACGTCGACGATTGGCTGTAATAATGGAGGAGCGATCGTCGGTGACGGCCCTGGGCGTGCGCCGCCCGAGCGCCCAATGCCGCTGCATTTTGACGTAGGCGTGTGTGCGCGGAAGGAGAAGAACGTGGAGTGAAGAAAAGATCAGGTCGCACGCACGGCGTCCGGATTACTGGTACCATAGCAGGGGTTCAATGTCGTTCGACACGCTGTCGCTGTCCACCTATAGGAATGTGAGGGGCGCCGTACGGCCTCAGGCGGAGGGCGGATACGCACCAGTTCAGAAGCGGAGTTCCGTAGCTTGTGCAGCCTCGATAGCAATGAGACGCTCAGATACCCGAGCGGACGGGGCTGTTTAGGGAGGCTACTGGCTTCGTGAGAATTAGCACTGAGAAGATCTCCTGTTCTACAACCTCAGCCCTGAGCGGCACGAAGTGACTCTTCTAGCCGAGCTTCATTGAAGATGCGGGGAGTGTTTTTGGTGACATGACGCAAACCATTGGACCTCTGCGGATGATAGAAAACCTGCAGACGAGTGTTTTTGTCGCAGTGGGTACTCGAGAAGCCCTGCGGTGGTGTCAAAGGTGGGTATCCGGCCAATAGCTCGCCGGCGGAAGACAGGCAGAACGCTACGACAGGATCAAAACGTTTGAGCGATGTGGCGACTGAGAAGAGACGCCTGAGACATACATTCCTCTAGGGACTGAATGATATCAGGAAGTCCTTTGATGTCTTGTCAGCCGCCCCGGGCCTGTAGAGGTGCCAAACGGGAGAGGTGCTGGGATCAGACCCCAGTTGCCTCGACGAATCTTCAGAGCATCGAGCCAGTATCGCTCGCTGAGATGATTGCGGCTTTTCTCGTCTACGCTCCCCAGGCAGCAGCTTTTGAGTAAGTCCGCTGCTTTTCTGAGTGCCAAGGTCCTTCCCCCCCGACACAACGAGCTGTGCGTTGAACGCTTGGACCTGACTGGATGGATGGAGGTTTTTGAAACACGTCGTGGCTCTGAGATGAGAGTAGTTTGCTGTTGGGGAGGCGATTGGGTTGCTTGTGGGATACCGGGAAATTTGAGGTGGTGGAGATGTAGCAAGGAGATGAGGGTCAGAAGATCTCTGGCCTGGCTCATCTCACCATACGCTATGCTAGGTTCAGTGAATTGTTATTGTTGAGTTGCAAACATGAGGAATGTCTGGACACTCCGCCAGAAACTGGTCTACCCAGCTCTATTCTAGGCCACAAATGAGACAAGCGTATGTCTCATGCGTACTGGAAGCCGCTTCACGGCGTTGATTCCCGGTCGCGCGGAGATTGACATAGACCATAGACTTCTGCAATATGCAGAAGCAGAAGGAACGACAAAGCTCGGATCCCTGCGCTTTGAGTGCTTAGGATTTTTGGCGCAATATAGCTCGGCAACCAGTACTACTCCGGGGATGTTTTCAGGGGCTACATGCAGACAGTACTCACTGCAACTGAGGCATGATTTCCACGCTAAGCATCTTAAACAATTCTTCAGGGGTCATTGGCTGTAATGCGCGCAATTCTTCCGCGTCGCTTAGTCCGTGGCTTTCTCCTCTGCTACTTCATCTTTGGGTTCCTCGACGTACCATTATGAAATCTATCGAAAAAGTCGATACCCCGTTCGAGGAATATGCGCATGAGTTTCTCTCCGATCTTAGAAACGAGGCCGGATCCTCTGGTCTGTGCACATCAGAGTTAGCACGCGTCGTGTCATCCGCGAGCAAGAGATTGAAGGCGACTTACGGCTCGAAGGTTTGTGTGCCGTCGGGGGCAATATCGATAATAGCCGGGATGGGCTTCCCGTCATCGTCCTTGTATGGCCTCTCGAGAGACAACTCCATTGATGGTTTCTTCCACGTCCTTGCTCTTTGCTCCATGGCGAATGAAGCCTCTTAGATGCGGTGGCATGTTTCGTGCCTGAACGTTCGAGGACAATCCAGGACAAGCATGCGGGTGTAAACACGAGGTAAATTGAGTCGGGGTGCAAAACACGTCCAGGTTCGCGGTCGGATGCGGAGACGGAGATTGGGGAAGAATACAGGGAGCCAGGCGCCTATCATTCTGGATGTCGGATCTCGGGCGCCTAACCTGCTTGACCCGCCACGTGGGGATATTCCCCCCCCTTTTTGAATTTGACCGCCATGAGAGTCGCTGATTTGAGTTTTGACTCTTTCCCATTATCTTCCCGTTCCTTCCAGGCTGCTCAGCTATTTAACTCTCTCTGGACGCCTCGTTTGTTTTCATTTCCCCATCCTCGATCACATACTGTTGTCCCTCGTCTATGCCCGCCCCCTGAGCGTGTCATCTCCGTACTCTCCATGGATTCACAATTATTTCGACATGGTCAAGCCAAACCGAGTGAGGTACCATCACACGCAAGAGCAAGCAGTGCAGAACCGAAGTCCCCAACACCGAGCTCGACGCAAGATCGACGACTGACGACCCGCTAGTGGCTAGATCAGCCAAGAAAGCGCGTACGCGCGTCAGGTGTGTATCTTCTTCTCCTTCGTTGCTCGACAAGTTACTACTTGTGGAGAACTGGTGTGGAATCGGGCTTGGGTTGAGCCTACAGAAGGGTCAGAGGGGCTTGCTGAATGCAGAGTGAGTCCTGTGTTTGTAACCACCTCGCAGGATCGTCGCTCACGTCTCAAGCCGTGCTATACGATAGATCTCCCCACACTGGCTCCGTGTTAACAATTATACACGCGCGGTCAAGGATGACTCAGTCCAGCGACTGGACCCTATTGCCTCCATGCTGGCAGGGTAAGCCTGAGCGCCTCACCAGAGCGTCCCAACAGGCGACGTCCTACAGTCTGTACAGAAGCGTGATATATGAAATCACATCCAGCCGGTCATTGGGATGTCTGTGCCCCCTCTGCACCGGCTCGTTTTGTTTTTGTCCCGTCCACCAATCACCATCATCCTGTCCCCGTCTCCGCCGGAGCCTAGAACTGTGATCAATCGTCGTCATTTATTGTAGCTACTCATGCGGAGAGTGTCATCGCCGTAAACAGAAGGTATTTATCCTGGTCATTCTGCGTAACATACAAAGCTCATTGACTACACTACTTAGTGCGATAGGCAAATAACCATGCTCACCATGTAAATACCTTTTCCCCAGATCCACGAAACCCGCGCACCTGCAAGTAGCAGGCACAACTCCGTGCAATGCAACGCGCGCCTATTTGCATTGGCCGCGGCGAGCCCCGGCTCCGGCTATGGCGCTTGCCGTCGCATCAGACGGGTTGTGCCTCCTATTTTGCCAGTCCGTTCGCGAACAACCGGCACTGAATTCTTTGCCTCTACAGTGCATTGCCCGTAAAGTCCCCGAGCTCTGTCAACCGTACACACCCGGAAAGTCGGACCAGGACCTCGCCGCCCGCCTCTCCCGTGTTGAACAGATCATCCAGACCGCCCTCCCTCAGCATTGGAACGCGACTCAGTCTGGAAATCCGTCCGAGAGCAATGGGACCGATCACCACCGATCGCACTCGCCTGAAGACGATCGCGCTTCGCAAGGAGAAGATGAAGACGTCCAGCGGTGGTATCTATGAAAGCGGGAACTGGTTTGGCACGAGTGCTTCGGGAAGTATGGCCGCTCCTGCCATGCTTGAAAAGGGTCAATGCAACGTTTCGTAATTTGTAGATAGCAATGTGTTAACTTTCGTTTTTAGCTATCCCACATGGTGGAGTCTCCTCTCACCGGAGAAGCAGAAGTTCATGGAAAGTCCCTCTCGATCGACCAGCTGCCACCCGACATTTTCCAGGAAGACACGAAACCTCTCCTTCCTATGGCTGTCTCCACACCTGCTGAGAATCTGAAAGCGCTCGTTCAGGAATGTGGTGTCGCACCACACAAGATTTCGGAGTTGCTCCATGAGCTTCCGCCACGCAGTCTTGCCGAGAAGCTTGTAGATCTCTACTTTGCGGCAAGGTTGCGCATTAACCAGTTCTGGATAATCTGGAAACTGATAATTCTATCCTGCCGATCAGCAATTGGACACGGTATCCTGTATCGCGAGAAGAACTTCCGTACTGGCTGCAACTCATTATACAACGAAGGCGCCGCTATTAACCCTAACGAGTTCCGATTCTTGTGCCCCTCCTCTTTGTCATCCTCGCCATTGCTGTTCGGGTCTCTCCCGAGCATTCTGGGCGGCGATGCTCGGGACCAGAACGACTGACTTCTTCCCGATACTACTGGTGTTGTGAGTCATAGTCGTTTCCTGCCGTGCTCTCACACTTTCTCATGTTGGCCCGTAGCTCGCCGCTCTCGCCTATTTACTGATTGCAGCCGCCATATGACATACCGATTTGCTTGGAATTGGTTCTGACGCGACTGCTGGTACGTAATGAGAACATGTGTGCCCCCTATATGTGTGACTCATTGTCCTGACAGAGAGCGCCCCGATTCCTGCTGTTTCGATCGTAAAATGACTGAGTGCTGGAGTCAGCTCGGCGCCGGCGGCGGTACGGGACGGCACAGGCTTTGGGTCTTCCACGAGATTGCGGAGGTCTGGTGGGTGTTGTTAGTCATGTTCAATCGTTCCACGTCTAACCTAAAATGTCATAGCAATTGGACAAATACCAAGTGGAGCAACGAAGAAGGATATGGTAAGCAGAACAGACGTTGTGGAACTCTTGACGTGGTAACAGTCCCGTAGGTCGTACCTTTACCATGCGGATCGGTCGTATGCGTTGGTTCTGGGTCGACCTATGGCTATCCAGGACGAATACACCTCAACATTGCTACCGTGCTAATGTCGACGACGAGAATAACGTGATTGTTCGCGGTCCTCTGCCTCCTCTCAACCAGCCCGACACAAGGGGGACTGGTCTCTGTTGGAAAAAAAAAAAAAAACTGACTTGACGTTTCATCATCCTCCGTCACACCCTCTCTGGCATTAGGGGTCGCATGGTCCACCACTTCCAGAAGAGTCAACTCACATCGACACTACGCGGAAGTGCTTGCTCTTGACGATGAACTCACCAAATTTATACAATCCCTGCCGCCGTTCTACTCTTTGGATCCGGACACATCACTAGACGAGACTCACTACTACATCCCTGCCCATCGCTATCTCCTGGTGACCGGAGATTCTATTCGTCAGGATCACGCTGCATAGACCTTATCTCCTGCGTCGACTCGGCTCGGACAAATACGTTCGCTCTCGGAATGCTTGCTTCGACTGCGCGATGCAGGATTTCAGGATACGCCCGACGGTTCCTCAACTCAGCTGTCTATCAAGTGGACGTCCGTGATCCTGTGTTGACGAGTGCCTACCGCGAGTTCCAAGCCCAGGCATGATCGCTGGCATTTAACCTTTGTCTTGTATCCGAAAGGTTAAGGACGCGGAGACTCGATGCACCAGATGTCGAAGGCCTTCATCGAAAAGCGACCACGACTCGGATCAAGACAATACCACAAAACGCGAGCTTCAAGATCATTCAGTTCCTTCAGGCAAAGGCCCAGCTCATTGCAAAAGGCTCACCCCGACCCGAACAATGTAGAAGTCCACCCTCACGTCCTCACCCAAATCGATGACCCCTGAACGACCACACACAGACGCACAGCTGCTGCCTCCCAGCTGGCCTCGGGTCGCCGCGGGGGCTACCCCCCTCAACGCTCCGCAAGTCGCCGGCCCGCAGTTCTACCCAACGGCGGAAGCTCGATAGCACATCGCCGTCGACCGTCAACCAACAATACGCGCGACGGGGCCATACGGGCTCCACGCACCCCGCGGTGCACAACATCCAGCGCTCGGACAGCCAGTCGCAGTCCGCGCGGCCGGGCAGCCCGAGCCCACGAGGACGAGACGGCGGCGCAGTCGCTGCTCGACCAGTGGTGTAACGTCTTCACGGGCGCGCCGACGCTCGACGGGCATGTCGGGCGGGCAGAGTATGCCGTGGTCGACGAACGGCGTCGACTGGAACGGCGTCGCGTTCGACAAGCGTGCCCCCTGTCGTGGGCGCCGCGGGGAACCCTGTTCCACCAGATCCGGACGGTTTGGACTGGAATTATTGGGAGAGTCCTGATCAAACCAGATTCGCAGTGGGCCGGTGTCATGAGTGTGCAGTGTTTTGTGTGGATGGTTTCGTGAGAGCTCGGTCGGGCACAGAGTCTAGGCCACGATGGTAGTGATTGTTGTTTCTGCTTTTTACTCTATTTATTCCCCCCCCCGGGTTGTAAAAAAAAAAAAAAATTCCGTTCCGACAAGGGGCTGTCCCGCTTGTTGCGTTATCGGTCGTCTCATTGTCTTGCTTCAGTTACTTCGCCGCATACACTGTAGTAGATCCAGATACAGTTCATGCTCACATATAGATCGCTCCATGTATAATCGAGTTTAGCATACATAAATACAAAAGACCAGCAGGCAAATGTCGCGCATGCAGACAGAAGCGATTGTGAGTCCAAACGATGTCTCATGGTGAAATAACGTACGCTCTTCGTTGTGTCCACGAAGATGGAGACGTCTAGTAAGGCTTGTGCCTGTTCTTCTTCAGCTCCTTCTCGAGCTGCTTTGCCTTGCGGTGACCAATCTCTACAGGGTTAATGCCGTTTATCCGCCTTCTTCAGTTTGATAGGCCTGTTACCGACGTACTTGCCTGTGGAGAGTGAAAAGGTTAAAAACGTTGTGTAGAGTAGCGGAGACGCGTATGTGCTTACCGTCCATTTCTTTCCACGCCTTTAGAAAATCTTCGGGGTCGGAAAAGGCGACAAAGCCGAACTTGGCCTAAGAGAGGGCGTCAAACGTACGTGCACAGCTATGGACGAGCTCTCTCACCTTTCCGCTCAGCCGATCACGGATAAACTCGGGCCTTGGTAAACGAGGTATACTTGTTGAAAGCATTTGGAAAAGAAACATCGTCAGACACGTCGTTGCTCAAATCACCCGACGAAGAGACGGAACCAAGCTAAAGCACCGATTGAGTCACCCGACTGGGCGAAATGAAACGATTTGACCCACGCACATGGATTCCACTCGAGCCCCCAAAGTCTGGTCCTCCCACACCTTTGCTGTCCCGCGCCCTTGCGCAGCACAGTCGTGCGCTTGCCGCCCTTCGCGAGCTTGCCACCCGCGCCGCCGCGTTTGTCGATCATGGCCCCAGGCACGTAGACACTCTGCTGGGGCGAGGATACCGACATCGTATTCGTAGGCGTTGGCGGTACAGGGGCCTGGTGCTCGGCAGGACCGAGGAAGACCCAGGAATGGGGTGACACTGGGGCCTCTGGTAGGGCTGGTGGTAGGCGGTTTACATCGGACTGCTGAGAGTATGACTGGGTAGCCTGAATTCCCTTGGTAGTAGTTGCTGTTCTGGGAGTACTGATCCATATTTACTGAAGTCGAGCGCGGCGGCGTCGTCTAGAGGGGGAAAGAACTTGTAAGCAAGCCAAGATCGGTCGGCGATGGTGGCCGGTCGAGAGCAAACGTCGCAGGGGCAGCCAGAGAAAGGCGCCGAATGTTCCCCGCTGTCTGTTACATAAGCGATCTGAGATCCAGATCGTCCAGTAAGGAAAGTGTGTCTGGTGTGTTCGACATCGTCAAGCGCCGCCCTCGCCAACTCCCCCTCAAGGTCAGTATCGTCATAATCTATGCCGAAAGGTGTCAGAAGTTGCTGCTGGTGCTGTGTTGCTGCTCGCAGGCTCGAAAAAACCCGGATTGGAAAACGATGTGATGCTATGTCTCGTCCGTTGGATGATGGAGGCACCCTGACACCTCTTTGCTTGGACGGGTCGTGCTCTCAAGTCTCCCTACTAACCTCGTTTCTGAAGCAATCAGGGATGAATCCCTTCGTCAAAAAAGTCAAGTCGGACGCGTACTTCTCGCGATTCCAGGTCCAAGTACCGTCGCCGGAGAGAGGGCAAGACCGATTTGTGAGTAAACTCCATCAATTCGCATGGGTTACAGCAACCGATAATCCCTCAACTACGCCACGCAAGAGGCTGGATCACCCATTCGAAGAACATAGTAGTATGTAGCAATCATGCTTAACTGCACCACAAAAGCGTTCTGAACTAGGTTCCGGTGCAGCAACGCCCCCAAGTACCGCCGTGGGTCCGTCCGTTTTCACCAACAAGGAAGTCATCGTCCAGATCGTCTACGCACGTATCCAGGGTGACTTCGTCTTGACCCCACGCTCCTACGCTCGCTCACGAGAGCTCCCCCGCTACGGCATCAACCACGGCTCTCACCAACTGGACTGCCGGTGCGTCTCCTGATGAGGAGTCTACATACACGAAGACTAAGCATTGATAATAGCCTACGCCAGCCGGTCTCCTCGCCGCCCGCCGTGCTTTTTGACCAAGCTCGGGCAACTTGCTGACAAGTACGAGGGCGAGGCTGAGGGCCCCACTGGCGAGATCTCACTTGACTGAGGCTCTTGAGGACGAGGAGTGCTCCCCGTCCGTTCAAGTGTTACCGTCGGACGTCGGTCTTAAGCGCAGGTCGCGACCGTTTCGCGTGTGTTTCGGTGCCCTCAAGGGTGCTTCCGACGGTGGTCTCTGTGACATCCCCCACAACGAGGAAGGCGCTTCCCCGGGACTACGACCCCGAATCGAAGGAGCTTGATGCTGAGGTCCTGAAGAAGTACATCATTCGGTGGTCTACGTCGCTGAGTGTACATGGAGCGCGCTCGAGTGAGGAGGACGACGAGCGGTGCGTGTTCTAGAGTGCTAATAATAGTGTGCTGGTACTGATAGACCCTCGCGCAGCTTTCAAGAAGCAGTTCGCCACCTACCTCGCGGACGGTATTATGGGCCTGCTGAGGATAATGGAGGAGGGTCTACACCAATACGCCTACGCCGCCATCCGTGAAGACCCACGTCGTTCCAAGCCCACCGAGAAGTCGCAAGACTGGAAGGTGCAGAGAGCTTGAAGTTCAAGGTCCACCGCCGCACGCACGCCGAGCGCAAGGCCGCCATCCAGGCCAGATCGAGGCCTTCCAGGCCAACGGTGGCGCAGTGAGGAGTATCGATGAATTGAGGACGAGGAAGAGGACGACGACGAGTAAACGTCGCACCCTCGCCGGCCCTTCTTTTTCGTTTTGTGGGGGGATTGTTGTTATGTGTATTTGCCTATCGCTTTGCTTGCATTATGATTTTCAAAATGACAGGCTATGCCCGTTATAGCTGTCGCATGCTGTATCATATTTCTGTGTCCTCGCATGACCAGCGTGAAGAAGAGGTACGGCGAATTTAGAGTAACCGACCGTGGGGACATCAGGAGGGGTGTGCCCAAGGTTTGCTAGGACGTCAGCCTCAGGATGATGCCCCACATTCTCTCGACACCGTCTACAGGGAACGAGAATCGTCTTCACTTCTCCCTTTCCAGGTACACTTGCGGCTGTAGTGTCCAAAGCACTGCAAAGCGTAAACGCAAAGCAACATCAACACCGAATTATCGACCGACGCTATTGTCCAGTAGACGCCCATAAAGCTCTATTGAACTCTGCCCACAAAACCCGCGACACCACTTCATCCGATTTTTTATTGACGACGACCATTGTTCACGGTGCGTTATATTCCGGATTTTCGGAAGTAATGAGCGATTTTTGACCCTTGATCAGACCCGGAGTACTGGTTCTCTTTATGACATACAGAATTGCCTAGGTAAGTCCGTCCAAACCTCTATGTGTGCATGGGCACGCGCTGCTGAAGAGAGCTCTTAGAGCCTACCTTACATTTTCGCACAGAATTAATGGACCGTCCCGATTCTCCACCATCCCCCCTACATTCTCCCGACTCCCCACCCGCCAGCGTGCAAAGCCGGCCTCACAGCAAGCGCTTCCAGCAAGTCGAGCAAGGACAGTAGCCGGTCCAGCAAGGATAGTAGTCGCTCGAGCAAGGACCGCAAGAGCCACCTCGACGGCCGCTCGAAGGAGCTCGTCCGCTTGCTCGTACACGAAGAGAACGAGAGCCACGAGCTCCGCGCGACGATCCAGGTGCTCTCAGAGCGGGTGACCAGCGAAGCGAACCGCGCGGACGCCGCCGGGGCCCCGCGCGCGCGACGCGGTCCTGCGCTTCAAGCAGGTCAACGACGCGCGGGCTCGCGGCGCAGCAGGACGCGGCGCGCGCCGCACGAGGGAGGCTCGCGCTGTACAAGCTGCAGCTCGATAATGCGCAGCGCGAGATCCGCCGGGCGCAGGAGCTGCTCGATGCGCTCGAGGTGCAGCGCTTTGAGGCGGAGGAGGCGGCCGCGCGCGCGCGGAGCACGGCGCGAAGTTGAAGGAGGAGAAGGTCGTGCAGATGGCGAGGGATGAGGGGAGGATTGAGGGTATCAAGGAGGGTATGGCGAGGGGCGCATGGTCGGGTACGAGGAGGGGCGGGCGGAGGGGTACGCAAGAGCGCGCGGGTGCTAGCAACAGGACGGGCTCGCGCGAGGGGGTCGTCACCGGTAATCGTACCCTCGTCCGACATGGGTCTGCCGCCGCCAAACTTCATGCCGCCGCAAGATTCTACGGACCAGTCTATCCCGCAAGACTATTCGGGCTCTCATGCAGAGCGAATTGTCGTCCATTCGCCGCCGGTCGAACCCTTGCGGAAGACTCCTCCACAGGATACAGAATTCCATCCCGTACCACTTCACAACGCTCCGGCTTCCCCACAACATGTTCCATTAGATTTTCCGCCAGAGGGGTGGATCCCTACAATCGAAGGAGACCGTATACGACTTCCACCACCCCATGAAATGTCGCCCTCGCCGTTCTCGCCTAGACTGACACCTAGCCATACTCCTCCACCCACTCACGCTCTTCCTCCCGGAGGCACTCCCGAAACCGTTAATGATCCCACCTCCACTACACAGGGTAGAGCCATCAACGAAGGTCTTACGAGCAGTGAGCTCGCGGACCGCGCGCGAAAAACTCAGACGTCGTCGGTCGAGCGACAGCCAGTCCACGACCTTCTCTCAATTTGACCTCGTCGCTCCCCCAAATGCTCCCTCTGCTCGGACTACACTGAGTCCAGAATCCTCAGTGCCATTGGTCGAGGAAAGCACTCCTGTAGCAATCACCCGTAACGTCCACTGGTCCTGCTCATCTCGTTTTTGAGCTCATTTCTGTTCCTCTAGGCATATATCCATGCAACGACGCCCAGGATACAAAGCCCCGTCACAATGCCCACACCAGAGGCTCCGATACCCATCCTGCCCATGCACCACCAGACAAACTATTACCGCAGACCCGCATCTGCATCCTCTCGTGCCAGCTCCGTACGGCCCATTCCCGCACGCGATCAGTCGCACCTCCTTGCATCAAGTCCCAAAGGCAGCGAGGCGTCCAGTTACCGCTTTGCTGTCGAGCCTCCGGTGCGTGTCCATGCTCTATTACGTCTACCAACCCCTCACATTACGTGCGTCCCCACCAGTCTCGCCCAGAATCAAGCCGTTCGGGTCTATATCCAGCTGAATCAGGCATGCTCAGTGCCACCGATGTGCTGAACGCGCCCCTGGCCTGTGCTTCCTCCTCCAGAGCCCCCTCTGCCCATGCGCGTCGCAGATGGAGATCTGCCTTCCGGATTCGCGTGCCCCTGGGCGGCCCCAAGCCGGGCCAGGGCGCCCCGCAGAACCCAGGCGCGACACCAGCGATGTACGCCATGTACACGCCGCCCGCGGGGGGCCGTGACGCGCCGCCGCAGACCGAGCCCGTCGTCGTCCCCGCGCCCGCGGAGGCGGCGCGAAACGCTACAGCCTGCACGGCGCTGCACTTTGACTCGTCGACCGAGGACTCGCACTCGCGCCCTCGCTTCTCGTCAGACTCGTCCAATCCTCCACGTCGTCTTCTTCCTCCATGGACTCGCTCACGACTCCGCCCCAGCGACCGACCGCCCACCGAAAGCGCTGCACCGTCGTATGCCGCAGCACCGACTCCGCCGGTGTTGTGACGTATCCTTCTTGCCGCAGCGGCCCCCGTGCTCGCGCACGTCGAGTCGCGGCGCGTGGTGCGCGCTCCCGCCCGTCGACGGTTGGATAGCCCGCCCATGTCGACTGTGCACGTAAAGCTGCGCGCGTACCGTTGCCTGCGTCAAGCGTCGGGAGTCCGCGGTCTGTGTATACGAGGATGTCGAGGCGCACGGGCGCGGCGCTCGTCGACAAACATCGCCGGTTATGCTGCCCAAATCGTGGCCTAGATGCTTAAGAATGTTTGTCATGGAAAAATATGCGGGTATGTTTTCTTGACTTGCATGAATGACCTGTTACGACTTGTAGTTCTCTTCTCGTTTCTTTTCGGTTTGAATGGAATTTTGTAGTATTTACACGGATACTCTGGACCCATGCATTTGTGGTATGTAACCTTTCGGCCACCTGTCTTGCAAATTTTTTTTCTGTACATTAGACCCGTGCATCCTGTACTATAGACAACATAATCGGCATGAACAAATTCATAGATCAGCCTCGAAGGTGGGAATTCGGACAGTCATGATCCTACGCGACTTGGCAAACCTATGTAAGCCTTCTGGTCAATGCACATTCATCATTCCTACCTGCGTCCAATCAGAGAGGGATATATTGCACAGAAAGCACTAAAAACTACTACAAATTGACGATGCACATGAGATGATTCAGACCAGTACTACGATGGATGAAGACATGCGCAGAGACGGAACGGTCCACAATACAAATCAGAAATGCTCCACAGTGAACACCCACTTGCCCTCGTCAATGTCGAAGCTCTCAAAGTGGGTGCCCTTCATGTTCTTCAGCCGCTTCAGGTGCCGCATCGCGCCGGCGTGGCTCGCGTCCTTGATGGGCTCGCGCGTCGCCTTGTCGAGCGGCCCAGCAGTTCACGAGCGTGATGCGTGCGGCGACATTGAGGCCAGAGCCCGGCGGGGGCTTGTCAGCGTCGTCGAGATCCGGGTACACGCTGCACTCCTTATCGTCGAACCGCACGACGTCGCCCAGGAGCTCCGTCGTCCGCTGCAGGGACCGGTCAGGTCGACGGGCTCCAGGAACTGGATCTCGCCTGTAGCCGACGCGGCCAAGACGACGACGGCCACGAGAGCCCTCCTCGGTCGACGCCGGAGCTCGCCGAAAGCTGCGCTTCTTGAGGTCGTCGAGCGACGGACGCAACGTAGTAGTCTCCGTCCTTCAGCTCACGGGCAGGCTCAGGAGCCTTCTCTCCCGTCCTTTGCCACCGAGTCGTTCGACCCCTGAGCCGAGAACTTGCCCTTAGCCGCAGTTTTCGACGCCGGTTAGGACTCGTTGCACGGCCGCAGCGGCGTCCAGTTCACGTGAAGCAATACTGAGAGCGGGGTTGAACGTGACCTTCGGCTGCGACGCCTTCAGTCTACCGAAGAGTTCTGAGGGCTCGACCTTCCGGTCGAGTATGAGCTTCTTCACGCTCTGTCGCCCACCGCTACCAAGCCCGGGTGTAGGGCCACTGCCATTCAAAAAGATAGCGTCTGGTCCGAGAAGGCTCTTCTGGTTAGCAGCCTTGCTGAGAGACAGCGCACCTGGCTTGCCATTCGTCAACGATATGCTCCCCGAGAACGGCTGTCCCGGTGAGGTAGACGTTGAAGTGAAGCCACGAAGCTTCGACGTCGCGGGGAGTGTAGCCAAGTTGAAGACGGGGGACGGGTGTTTCGCGTGGGGACGTCGAGGAAGATACCAGATTTCTTCTTGGGTTGGTCAAGGTTGATGGCGCGTGGGCCAGGAGGGGAACATGCTTGAAGAAAGAAAAAATGGGGAGAGGTTCGCACCGATTGGCTGTGCAATAGACGCAGTCAGTGTCCCCCGGTTTGCTGGGGAGCAATCTGACCTGCAGGAGCGGTAGAGGTACCCGAACCACGCCACCGAAGAGGGATCCGACCAAAGCCAGGGAGCCAGCCGCAGTCTGAGGTCTGAGGTGTTGTCGACCGGAGGGGGGGGGGGTCGGCGGCTTGGCGTTCGAACAAGGTTGAACGTGTTTGTTAGCTGGCTGCGTCGTCTGTTGCTGTTGGCCAAACAGACCGCCAGCGCTGTTGTTGAGGCTGACCCGCATTGTTCGCTTATTCTGCTGGCCAAAGCCACCTCCAAAGAGCCCACCCGTCCGCTGGTTGTTTGTAGTTGCGGGTTTGGCCCCAAATAGTCCGAATCCTCCTGGAGCAGGCTTGGGCAGGGTGTTTGCATGAGGTGTGGGGTGTTTACCAAAGAGGCCTCCGGTATTGGTGTTGGTGGTGTTGCCAAACAAACCTCCAGCTGGTTGTTGGGCAGTCTGGTTCCCAAACACTGAATACGATCATTAGTATGCGAGGAATTGTGGAGGATTAGAGGCACTCACAATCCACCTGTCGGCTGCTGCTCTGGGGTTGGCCCGGCTGCTGGTTTTGTTGTTGGGTACCCCCAAACAAATTACCGCCGGTAGCACCAGTGTTACCGAAAAAGACCACCAGCTGGCTGCGTCCCGGCTTGATTTGGCTGTGTTTGGTTCTGAGTGCCAAATCCACCAAACGTGTTGGTCGTCGGTTGTGCCGGTTGACCAAAAAGGCCAGGTTTCTGTTGGTTGTTCTGACCTAAAATGAAATGAGCAACGAAGGATGTTATTCGTGGGGGCCTGGACGTACCGAATGTGCCAAAGCCAGCCGTCTGTTGGGGTTGTTGCTGCTGTTGAGGTTGCGTTTGACCAAAGAGACCTGTACCAGCGGCGGCAGGTTGATTCTGGTTTGCCTGACCAAACGTGCCGAAGCCGGTGCTCGTTCCAGCAGTGGTTGTATTGGTCGTACCAAAAGTACCGAACGGCTTAGGCTGATTGGTCTGTGCGCCAAAGGCTCCCCCCACACCCCAAGCCACTACACACTCCAAACAAGCCACCACCTGCAGCTTGGTTCTGCTGTTGAGGTTGTTGAGGTTGGCCAAAGGTTCCGAACCCGGTGGCCTGCTGCTGCTGTGGCTGCTGAGGTTGCTGTTGGCCGAATGTGTTGCCTCCACCGAACAATCCGCCAGTCGTAGTGTTGGTTGTGCCTGCGGCGGGCTGACCAAAAAGTGCCGAAGGCGCCAGCTGTGTTTGCACCAGCAGGGTTGGCGGCATTGGTATTACCAAAACCCGCCGAAAACGTTGTTTGCGGGCTGGGCAGGATTTGTGGCGGCGGGTTGTCCAAAGAGCCCCGGTATTAGTGGCGGGCCGTTGTGCCGCGGGAGCGCCAAAGGTTTGTCCGAACGCTCCTGTTGTCTTGCGTCCTTGTGAATAATCTTGCCACGCAGCTCTTCGAAAGAGGTGCCTCGATAGGTTGGCATGCACGATATGCTCTGATAATGGAGGATTGCAGTGGAGTTCGCAGGGTCCTTTTCAGAGAAGGCCTGGTACGCAGGGTTCGACGATCCAGTCGAGACAGGTGCAACGGCGTCAGTGCCTGTGGCCGTCGGGGTGGTACCGAAGGCCGTCGTTGCAGGCTTCGCCTGCCCGAACATACCGCCGGCACCACCGAACGTGGTTCGTGTTCGTGGCGTTCTGTCCACCGAACAGCCCAGTTCCTGTCGTTGCCCCTGCGGGGGTCCCAAATGTCCCCGTCGTGCCTCCAAATGTCGTCGTCCCCGCACCCCCAGTACCACCGAAACGCCCCAAAGCCGCCTGTTGCTGGTTTCGGTGCTCCGAACAGCCCAGCGTTAGCTGTCGTCGCGTTGTTTTGCCCCAAAGGCACCTGTGGGGATAGACATGAGTGTGCAATGTCAGATTCACAACGCGTTCGCCACGCACCAAAACCGGTGTTGCCCGGTGTCGCTGTGGTGTTATTAGCCTGGCCAGCACCCTAATCCGACCAAACATCGGGTTCGCTTGTGGTTGTTGTTTGTGTTTGTTTGTGGTTGTTGCCTGACCAAAAGCGCCTCCAGCACCGAAAGTCCCTATGTGTGTGATGTTTGCATGGCGCGTGAAATGAGTTGATCGTGCTTTGACGTACCTGCGCCGAAGCCTGCGTTCGCAGCAGGTTGACCGAACGTGGAAGTCCCCTGCTGAGGCTGCTGTTGATTCTGTGGGCTGGCCCCCACGTCTTTGAGATGCCGCTATTGCCGAACATATCGTTCGTCAGCCGTGGTCGACGACGTCGTTGTTGGTCAGTGAGCAAGAGGCGGTACTTCCTGTTTGGGATCGCGTTCGAGCGGATTTTGTTCGGAGTTTTCGAACTCGCGTCAGGGCGCTAGCGGTCCAAATACCATAATTAATACCGTATTTTGGAATATCACTTGGCATATTCTCAGAAATGCCACATTCTAATTTTTGTCCTCCTTCCGCTCAAAATTTAGTTTACAACCTCGCTAGTCAGTGTCGCCTCGGGTCAAGGAGTGTCGGTTTATGCCTGACGGAAGTCCCCGAATAACACCCAAGTCGACGTTCAACACTCTTACGCGCGAGAAGAACTTCAAGCACCCACCAAAGGATGGACATGTCGTACCATCCTGAAACGAATTTGTTACTCCGCATCTCGAGTCCTTCAACGCGCTTTTTCGATGATTCCGGACTTGGGAAGGGATCTCGAGTGACGGAGACGGACGGGGCCTTTTGTCGCTAGGTATCGCAGACATTGGCGAGCGAGTAGTGTTTGATCGGCAAGGGGGAGCTGGGTGCAGAGAGCGGGAAGAAGGGCATGGGGGAACCGGTTAACCAGTACGTACTGGTGCCTTCATAGTGGTTGTCTGTACTAAGTCACTTAAAGAGTGTAGTGGTGCCGTATGACCAGGTTACCATTGCTCGACCTATGATGTCCTCCGAAAAAGACCAAACGCGCGCGGGTTCGCAAAACATTTTCCATCTGAAGTGAGCAACTATTGTTCATTGGCATGAATTGCTTCATTTTAGAAGTAACGTCAGTCTACGCTAGGGCGTGCAATGGATACTACTGCATTGACAAGACGCTGACAAGAGGAATGTCTAGGCACGGTGAACGCTTGTCTTCATACCGAGAGCGCGAATGACTGCCCGAATCAAACAATGTGGAGAGAATCGGCGGACGGCCCAGTAAACCAGCGAGAACAGAGACTGTGGTCAATTGTTCCCCAACATCATGGTACGGACTCCGTTAGGTGTAACCTACGGGGAATGTCTTCCAGCCGAACTGGTCAAACATCATGAAGAAGGCCAGAAGGGGGGGGGGAGTTCGGTGGTTAACATTCATCATCAACGGAAATGAAACGTCTCATACGTTACCTCATTTACCTCGCCGCAACCATGTCATCTCTCTCACAAACGACCCTCCTTAACCAACCGTGGTCCGTCTTACACCCCTACCTACGCGGTTCAGATACGATGTGTTCGCCCTGACCAGTCTGGCGCCACCAACACCCTCCACTACCTCTCAAACGGTTCCGCGATGCTTCGTTTCAGCTGGCGGAAACAGGAGTATGTCATCCTATCATGCTTATCCTAAAAGCCTTGTCGGTGCATCGGACAAGGAGATCTTCGAGGGAGTTATGATGAAGGAGTATGAAGATACCTTCCTCACCGAATCGTGTGAACTATTGCTCCGCAGTTTTAAGAACTATAGTCTCTATACAGGTGATCAGTGTCTCGCAGTACCTGGGCGACAAGTTCAGGGTCGTACTCGGCATGCCTGAAGATTGGACGAACAAGGCATTGGGTGTATGGCTCATCCAGAAACTGGTGCTGGGTTCACCTAGACTCTCCCCGAGACAAGTTCCGGTTACTCATGTGAGGTCTGTTCCCTTTACCATAAGCCTGGTTGTATACTTATGAGTCCTCAGCTTCATGTTGAGGAAATTGTTTGCAGTTGTTTCCGGCGCATGTTTGCGTAGATAATCCCGATTCACCTCAACACCAGGAGGTTCTGCTTCCCGGCAGTCTCTACGGCATGATCATCAAGGAGCGACTTGAGGAAGCTCTGACGAACTTTGCACGAGGTATCGCGATCGACGTACAGAGGGGCGAACCGTCAGTGGACTTCTTTGATAGTGAGTTCGTTATGGGCTTCATCTAGTCTGCTTGTTGAGTATGCTTTTACAGAACGTTTATACATAAAGAAGATATTAGCTCGGACTAACTATGACGTTGTGGTTCGAGGATGTCGAACTTCCTCGCAACGGGTAACCTGGTTTCCCCATCCGGTCTTGACCTCCAGCAGGCATCGGGTTTCACTATCGTTGCGGAGAAGCTGAATTGGATGCGTTATATCAGTCATTTCCGATCCATCCATCGTGGTGCCTTCTTCGCAGAGCTCAAGACTACTACCGTCCGAAAGTTGCTACCCGAAGCGTGGGGTAAGTCCTCGCAGATTTATTCCCATCATGTATTAACAATCAGGGACAGGCTTCTTGTGCCCTGTACACACACCCGACGGTTCCCCTTGTGGTCTCCTCAACCATCTTTCCCGCACCTGTCGCATTGTCACGACCCCACTAGCGGTCGCTCACGTATCCCCGCTCTCCTTGCCGCTCACGTATGACCCAGGCTTTCAGTACCTCCATTGACGGTCCGTCGCAATCTTTGCGTTCAGTTTGGATGTGCCGTATGATTGGATGGGCTCCGCAGGGCTGTCCTTCAACAGCTTGCCTTCAGCCTCCGAGTGTGGAAGACTGAAAGCAAGCACAACATCCCTGTTGACCTCGAGATTGGTTACGTGCCAAGTATCGCATGGGTGGACAATATCCTGGTCTTTACCTCTTCGCGTCACGATCGAGGATGATGCGTCCCGTTAAATACCTCGCGAACGGGCGGAGACGACCAAGTCGGGGATCGTTTGAGCAGGTCTACATGGACATTGCTTGCACTCCGGAGGAGATTGAGAAGGGTGTCTCAACACACGTCGAGCACAAGCCCACAAACTTCCTGATCCATCCTAGCCAACCTCACGCCATTTCCGACTTCAACCAGGTAGGTGTCCATTGTGTAGCCGTGATATTTTGCCGGCTGATGATTTTGCGTACAGAGTCCTCGTAACATTTACCAATGTCAGATGGGTAAGCAAAGTATGGGTACACCATCAACGGCGCTTCGCCACCGGACAGACAACAAGCTCTACCGTCTGCAGACTGGACAAACTCCAGTCGTGCGACCGGCGTTGCACGATACGTACGGAATGGACTCCTTCCCTAACGGAACCAACGCCGTCGTCGCCGTCATCTCGTATACGGGCTACGACATGGAGGATGCCATGATTCTGAACAAGTCGGCGCACGAGCGAGGGTTTGGCTACGGTACAGTCTACAAGTCGCAGATCATCGACTTGAAAGACCTCCAAGGTCGCAGCGCGTCTTCGTCTGCTCCGACACTGCACTTCGGTTTCGGTTTACGAAATCAGGACAGAGGGCGACAAGGCACATTCTTGCTGCGATTTCCTTGACTTGGACGGCTTGCCCTATGTTGGTGTCCGTCTGAATCCTGGAGACCCAATTGCTGCGTATATCGACGACACTACTGGGCAGGACGAAGTTTGTCAAAGTACAAGGGTGACGAGATTGCCTACGTCGACACTGTCCGTCTTCTAGGTATGTTTTGAACACTTCTCTTTCATATAGGTCTGATGGTACCGTTCCAGGTAGCGACGCAGGCGATTCTGAGTTGCAGAAGATCCACATCACACTAAGAATCACTCGTGCGCCAGTGATTGGTGACAAGTTTTCCTCGCGACACGGTCAGAAGGGTGTCTGCTCGCAGAAGTGGCCAATGATTGACATGCCGTTCTCCGAGAGCGGCATGCAGCCGGATGTCATCATCAACCCACATGCCTTCCCCAGTCGTATGACCATAGGCATGTTAGTTGAGAGCATGGCTGGTAAAGCCGGTGCGATGCATGGTCTTGCGCAAGACGCAACACCCTTCCAGTATGCTTTTTATCATGATTTATGATGGTAGGGCCATCACTGATTTTTTCCACTTAGGTTCACCGAGGAAGACACTGCAGTAGACTACTTCGGCGAACAGCTACTAGCGTCCGGCTACAACTATTACGGCAACGAGCCACTGTATTCTGGAATCACCGGTCAAGAGTTCGCGGCCGACATTTACATTGGCGTCGTCTACTACCAACGTCTTCGACACATGGGTTAGACAAGTTCCAGGTGCGGACAACAGGACCCGTTGATCCCGTCACCAGACAGCCGGTCAAGGTACGCTTCGACCTCGGTCAAACCGAGCCAAAATTTCTGATGTGGCAATCTTCTCCGGGCCGCAAACGTGCTGGTGGTATCCGGTTCGGAGAGATGGAGCGCGACGCTCTGATTGCGCACGAGCACGTCCTTCCTGCTGCAGGACCGTCTCATGAACTGCTCCGACTACTCGACTGCCTGAACCGCCTGGGGGTCTGCCGGACGTGCGGCAGTCTCATTTCGCTCGGGTACGACGACGTCAGCCTCGGCGAGGTCGTCATCGGCACAGGGGGCGGCCTCAAGCCCACGGGCACCCGGTGGCGAGTACTGCAGAGGGATCTGTCGCGCTGCCTAGCGGAGGGCGGAGGACGAGCGTGCGCGGCGTGCGCTCGCGACGGGCCAGAACGGCACTGCACAGAACTCACGATGTCCGCGTGGCGATCCCGTCACAGCAGGTGCTGGGCCCGGCTTCAAAAGGCGGCGATCTCGATATCGTTGCCATCCCTTACGTCTTCCGATACCTCTGTGCAGAACTCGCTGCGATGGGTATGCGCGGGTCCCTACGCTCGAGGTCCGGTAGACAAAAAAGCATCTTGTAGACTTTCATGTATCTTGGCTTCACACGCACTCTGTTTGTGGCGCACGGCTACTGCATTTTGTGAATGTATTAATAATACGCACACAGCATCCAGGGCGCACAAACTGGGACAAAGTACGGCACTACTGAATATATCCTAAGAATCGTTGTCACATAATCCTTGAACCAACAAAAAAAAGATCAAAGTAAGAAAATTTGACCTCTAAAGGAGTGTAAGGGCAATCAAGTGGACGAACGTCACCGTTTGTAAATACAAATGCATAGCTATAGTATGGATGTCGAGGGCAGGGGAGGGAATCGACGAGGGGACGAGAGGACAGGAGGAAGGGACGAGGGCACTCAGACCAGAGGAAGCCACTATACACTACCACAACAGTTGATTGTAAATATCAGGGAGATAGAAGGTAATGAAGCTTTGAGGCTTACTGAGAAGGAATGAGATAGATATCACTATCAATCAGGGGGCAATCACGCCGAGGCGGTCTCTGTGGCGTCATACTCTGGCTCACCGTCTCCGACGAAGTAGGGCTACGAGCGACCGGCTCGATATCCTCATTGAAGGTCTCAATCTTCGACACGACCTGCTCGACCTCATGTGACGCCGCAGAGGCAGGCACGACCTCCTCCTTGGCCGAGGGCAGGGGAAACCCGCTCTTGATGAGGAACATATCCACGTGACAGGAGCCGGCACGCTCGTCAATCGCCCGCGGTCCGTCGCGACCGCGAGCAGGCCGCCTGCGGAGGTCCTGCGCCTGCTCCGCGGTGAACGCAGGGGTGTCCGCTGCCACGGCGCGTTCTCGGACGTCGACGGCGCGGCGGCGGGGCGCGAGGTCGATGGCGGAGTCGAGGATGGGAATATCAACGGTTTCGAAGATGGCGGCCGTGGGAGGCGGCCATGACGTCTCGCCTGCCTCGGGGCCCGCATCGGCTGCGGCGTCGTAGACGAGCGTCTTGGGGCGCCACTGCGGGGCTGGAGGCGGTGCGATGGTGGCGGGGGCGGCGAGTGCGCGAGGGCGTGCGCCGGACGGAGGGGCTCGGGCTCGGGGGCGCATGCGACACCATGCTCGGGCTCAGAGGGGAGGGAAGGTCAGACCGCAGGGAGGTATGGCGCTTCGAGGATGCCATACTGGCTCGCCGGATGACCTCCGAATCATTGTCGTGTAAAACTCCATTCACGTTTACGGTGGTGGGTACAGGCGGGAAGGCATCAAGGGGCGAGGCCCGTTTAGATGATGAGGACTTCCTGTTGGATGGAGCGGGCTGAGATGGCCTGTCCGCAGGCTGGCTTCCTAGCTGGGGCTGGCCAGAGATGTGGAGAACGCGAAGCGTGTCTTGTCTTTCGTCCCACGCCGGCACGGGTTTGCGTGTGATGGACATTCTGTGCGTCGGCGACGACGGTTCCATACGAGGCGACAGCGGCCGAGGCTGCGGTTGTTGCGGGGGTGGTGTCTTCTCCGGAGTCATATACGACGAGAGCGCTACGGAGAGAGGGAGTGTCGAGACTGGGAGGGGGAGGTGGGGTGGCGACAATGACCGTCGGGCCCCGTAGTGAGACTGGAGACTGCATGTAGGATGGTGGAGGAGAAGTAGGGCAGTAGTAGACGAGGGGTGAACGAATGACCTTAACGAGTCAGCTCTCCCGTTCAACTTTTCGCTCGAGCCCCCCAGGTTAAGTTTTGGACATCATGCGGTGTAGCCGGCCTGAACGACTCTTAGAAGACTCGAGCGAGATCATACTCGCGTTACGGTGTGGTGGCTGCATCATCTCCATTGGCGGGCCCTCGTCCAGGAAGTCAATCAACTCTCTCGCGCTCTTGGAGATATACGGCTTTTTTCGAAGGATCCCGCTTGGGAGTGGGGTGTCTGTGGTATCGTCGCCGTGTCGTCGTCGTCGTCTCCCATCACGTCGTCGAGATCCAGAGCTCTCACGGTTCTTTGGTCTACCCTTCTCGTCCGAGGGGGGTCGCCCATTCTGCGCCGACTTCATTCCGGAGCGAAGTTTTCGCGTTTGGGGTGTGTAGACACTCGAGTACTGTGATGAGGGCATTGGCGGCGCGTCTCGGTGGACTGCGTCTTTGATCTTGGTGAGGGAGCTGTGGTTGCGGATAGAGTGACGGAAGGCGAGAACGCTGGGGGGTGTGTACCGACTATGGGGGGAGGAGTTCTTCGAGGGACGTTGTCGCATTCAAACTCGTTTGTCGAGTTCTGGGAGTGATAACATTTGGGATCGGACTTGGCGGTGGCCTTGATGGGAATATTGGGCTCTCTTCGGTCCTCTGTGATCGAGTCTACCTAGTCGCGCCTGCACACGCTTGACACTCACGCAGCCCGTTTGACCTCCACTCGAGCCTCTGCGGGCTGATCATCTCCAGTTGCTTTGGGTCTGCGTCTCTCCTGCTTGTAAACCTTAACAGCTGTCAACAATCTGCTACAGACAGCCGAGCGAGCGGACGACGCACCTCCATGGTCTTGAGCCTGTCCGGTTGAGAGGACACCTTCATTGTCGTGCTGGACTGCATGAGCATCGTCAAACTCACGCAGGGCCTCGTCGTCCTGGGGGAAAGGAAGGGTGGGAGGGAAGAGCTAAGATCAGCTTAAAGCGCTGGTTGCGAGGAAACTGAGGCGGCTATACCATACACTGCGGAGAAAATCCCATAAATCTGCCAGATATGCGGGTAAGATTTATGTTAGACGCTGAAAACAATGCGTCTGACATATGTCGACGCGCGACGTGGTAGAAACATGTTAGATTATATTAAGTATTTATTTAAAATAATTCCAACAAGGATATGCGCCGATTTTTTTTGAATGATTCTGGGCCGCAATGCTTGTTTGTATCTAAGCAATACATCGAAGACATTTCTATTCATATACGGCCCGCCCAAAGCCGATGGAGCAGAAGATTGAGAGTATTTTTTTATAATGTATCTGCTTCCTCGGCGGAGGAACATATTGAAAACATCCAGGGGATACTCCGGGGCATATTTGGTGTATCCTTTCAAAATAATTCTCATCAATGACTTTACCACGCATACGGCATAAACACTGTGTATTTTCCCGATCCTCATGAAGAATGTATCAGCTGTATATGTTCTTGTCGAATCTAACGGATAATTCCAGAATGTTTCTGGCGCAGTGTATTTATAATTTTTCTGACAGATATTTGCTGGAGTTATTTTAAAAAACGATCACGCAGATCAATTTCAAATGAATCTGCCGCACATCTTCACAATGTATCCGTCAGATACGGGCGGGACGGAATCCGGATACTTAGAAAGTAGTTTAATGTCCAATGATGTTAGTGGACAGTAGTCAATACTTAGTAGGACAATCGAATTTCGCCAACTTTCTATATGACAACAACTTTCGGGTAATTTGGTTGATGTGAACTACATTCAATCAACTACTTCTATTCCTCAACTAACTATATCTATGGAAGAGCGACGTCGGAGAGGACCTGCGGCGAACTGCTCGACTTGGGCTTTTTTGAATACGACTGACCGCGTACGAGGTCATGACGCTGACCGGCTCGGGAAAGAACGGTTCGCCATCCTTCGAGGAGGAAGAGCCCCGAGAAGGCGGCTGTGACTGAAGCGAGTCGTGGACGGCGTACAGTGGAGCACGGGCCGCGGTAGGAGGCGTGGGGGAGTTCGAGGGAGGTTCGAGAGGCCACGCGGACGCGGAGTCTATTATGGCCCTGGAACGACATTCGAGCTCGCGCTGCTCAAAGGGCATCTTCTCCCACGAGACGCCAGCGCAGGCGCGACGCAGACGAGCCAGAGCTTGGCGTAGTAGAGCTCGCCGGCGAGGATCTTCGCGGGGGAGCACCTCGTCGTCCATCGTCGCACCTGCGGGGGAGCGCGTTGAGCGGCCCGGCGTGACAGGAGCGGGGGAACCCACGGTGCAGCTCGTCGCAGTCTTGCCACCATTTGTCGAGCGCGACGTTGGCGCGCCGGATGAAGGCGAGTGTGTTGTGGTTCACCTGGCCGTTCAGGGGCGAGAGCGTCTCATAGATTTGGGCTGTGCGAGGCGGTCAGTTAAAACGACACATGGGAGCGAGCAGTGCGTACTTTTCTGAGCATTGAGCCTCGACCTGCGAGATCAGTCGCACATCCGTCGGGGGGGCGCCATGGGGTGCTTCAACGGGGGTCGGCAGTGCTGAAAACAGAGGACTCGTCCCTCAGAACAATAGGCCGACCCGTGCCCAAGCTCATCCTAGCAGCCCTATATCAGCAGGCACCCTCCAAATTAGCCTGGGAGAACGCACTGATGGTCAAACCAATATAGGCAAAGCCATATCCTCGCAGAGACGACTGGGCCACATCGTAAGTATCGACCTGCGGGCGACTTTTTATGGGCGATGCACTCACGAGGTTCCGCTCCTCTTCCTCCGTCCTCTCCTTCCCGCCGTCCTCTGCGAGCTTCTCCAGCGCACGATGGAAGCCCCAAGTCGAGCGCCAATGCGCACGCATGCCCGCTGGGCAGCCACCCGTTCATGCTCCACGCCGCAAGCAACAAACATCCCTGCACCTTCTTAGTATTTGCCCCTGTGGCAAGGAGGGAGACGCACCTTGAACAGCTCCTTGCGGACGACGGGCCAAAAGAGCGTCGATTAAGAGCTAGCGTTCGCGCCTATGCCGGCTGGGCTCCTCGAGCGCGCGGTAGAACGTGGGCGGCTGAGCGGGCCCGTGCCGGAGGTACGCGAGGAACGCGCGCACGACGCGCGGGATCTGCGCGGGCTCGCACAGCGGGTTGCCGAACACGACCGCGAAGCGGCGGGCCGCTCGCGATGTAGCCCACCGCCGCGCCCGTCGCCGCGTCGCGCCAGACCGTTCACGTGGGGTCGACCCAGCTCGTGTTCGTCGCGTCGCCGTAGCGCGCGATGAGGTTCTCGAGCGGCGGCAGCTCGCCGCGCGTCGTGGCCGGCGTGAACGTGCGGCTCTCGGGCCCGTGCAGGACCATCTTCTGTGCGGCGGCCATGGAGGCCTGCGCGGGGTCTTCGCCGGCGGTGCTGAAGCTCTTCGGGTCCCGCGGGAAGAGCAAGGCTCAGCGCACGTCCGCCGTAGCGCGAGGAAGAGCATCACGACGCGCTCCAAACCGACGCGGAAGACGGGGCCAATCTCGAAGACGCGCTCCATGTCGGCGGCGATGCACATCTGCTTGGCGAGCTGAGGGCTTTGGGCGAGGAAGGCGGGGCGACGGAAGTAGTCCTACTTTGAAGACCTGAGAGCAGGAATGAGCATTTGAGGCGCATATATGCGCTTACAAACCACGTACCGCTGCGCCAGATTCGGTGCTGCCAGCCCTGGAACTTGCTCGACTGGATCTCGAGGAAGCCTTTCTGTAAGAGGGCTTCTCGCCAGAGCTCACAAACAGCTGCGAGTAGCCGGAATATCGCTTGCGAGGCCGGGTTCTTGAATCAAACAAATGTTACAAGGAGATACAGAGCGGAGAATGTGCAACGTACTCGGAGGTCAAGCACACGATTCGCAAAACGCGTGCGCTCGCCGACACGGTGATTCATCTTCTCCTGCAGCTCATGCGGGCGCGAGATGTCGTCCACCTGGAACGGCAGTCCGTGCGTCGGCTTACTGATTACATGGATCTGTGCGTGGGTTAGCTTTCGCTCTCCAGCGAGGGTTCCGCGCCACTTGCCTTCTCAATGCGCACTTCGACGTGATGTATCGAGAGATGCCGCTGAGTGCTGGGGCGCACAATTTCATGGGGGCCCGCGACAGCGAGGATCGCGTCGAACGTTCACGGCGTGCGCTCCATCAGCGCCTCGTAGGTGTCGTAGCTCGGGCTAGCTCGGGTCGAAGAGCGTGAAGATGTGGCAGCCCGAGAAGAAGCTGTGGTGCGGTTAGCATTCGGTGGTGAGAGGAGGGGAGGGAGGACGTGCATGTGGTAGAGCTCGCACGCTTCGGAGTCGGAGACGAGGCCCTGGAAGCGGTGAGCGGGTAGTTGGGGGGAGATGGACAGGAACGCACCTTCTCGGCGACGCCGAGGGCGCAGCGGCGGCCTCGGCGGCAGCGTTGGCGAGCCCCTGGAGCGCCTCGATGGACGCGTTGAGCGTCGAGCGCGGGAGCGTGTCCTCGGAATCGTCGTCCGAGGACGGCGCGGTGCTGGGCACGATGCCATACGCGGCGTACTTGTGTGGCTATGCACCAACCATAAGTGAGTCGCGGGCCCCCGTGCGCACTGCGTGGGACGTACCAGGGGCGCAAAGCCGGGCAGCGGCGGAAAGACCTTGCCTGCGCGCGGGCTCGGGGGCTCGTACATGTCGGGCGTGCGGATGGGCGGGAGCGGGCGGCATGAGCGGTGCGCCGTCGCATGCCTGGTTGTACAGAGCCGCGCTGATTCAGCAGCTGCTGCTGGTTGCTGCTGCTGAACGGCCTGGAGGATGCGCTCGAGCATGGGCTGCATACCGATCATCTGGCTCTGCATGACCTGCAAGCGACGTCAGCACGCAACCTTAGGGGGCGCCAGAGCACGCACCAGATACTGGCCCTCGAGGCGCGAGGAGAGCCGCTTGCCGTTAGGGCGGGTGGGGGCCAGGGACGTCGGGCATGGCGACGGGAGATGGACGAGAGAGAGAGAGACGCACTCGACGCTGCCGTTGGCCATCGGCTGGCGGCATTTTTCTTTGCTGTTTTCTCAAAAACACAGGGCGGGCCGCTCAGCTGGCACCGACGACGAGGAGTCTAGCGACAGCAGACGCGAGGGGGCGAGGGAGGAGGCCGAACCGGGACCAGGGCGGGTTGGATGCGCTTGCGGCGCTGGGAGGAATGAATGTATTCAAGAAATAGGCGTTGATTCATCAAGAAGAGCCAGTAGCTGCTAGAGTATACATATGACCATTGCAGGCACCCTAATTCAACATCCCTGTCTCCTTGAGGATTTGCTTGCTGAGGTAGACGTGCTTGGTCTTCTTGTGACCGTTGGCGTTCGTGGTACGTGACGGTGAGGTGACTTACTGGGTGTCCGTCCCTGCTCTTGTGGATGGCACTCCTACAACCACTGGTCAGCATCATTGAAGGCAATCTATAAATGTGTCACTCACACCGGATCACTGCACTATTGGCACCCCATCCACCGGATTGATCCTGACTAGTCCTGCACTCCCTCACCCACTCCTCAAGCATCGCGCGGACCTTCGGCTGGTTCTTGTAGTGATGGTTTGCACATCCAAACGACTTGCATTGCTTTGCGGCGCGACCTGAATAGAGACTTGTTAGAAGCCAGACCACAGTGACAAGTACGAACACGCACTTTTCAACAATGAGCTGCAAAGAGAAAAGGAGCCAGGCAGGACTGTGGTGGGAGACAGAGTCGCGGTTGTGCTCTACGAGCGCCGTCGAGAGCGTCGTCGGGAGCGCCGTCGAGAGCGTCGTCGGGAGCGCCGTCGAGAGCGCCGTCGGGAGCGCCGTCGAGAGCGCCTCCCATTCGCAGGACCGGTCGCTGTGCATTGCTTCAAACTGCACACAAACTCAGCTCATTGCGATAGCGGGGGACGGCGGCCACTCACGAAGACGCGACAGAGGCTGGGGGCGTCGTATGGGGGTCACACGGCGCGTGCCTACGCAGCCTGAGTGATTTCACTCTTGCGTGGTGGGCAATTGACTCATCGTACGCAGTCTTGTTCCCGCGAATGACGGTACCAAAAGCGCGAGATTTTTCTTCTATTAGGTCGACTACGCGAGTAGTGACGCAGTCTATTGGGATTCGACTAGGGTACAACTGGCTGTTGTGGTCGCCCCTCGTGAGTTTGCCGACACTATAGGTTTCATGATAAATGGGTCGAGACTCACCATTGTACGCTGGCCATACTGTAGCATTCTAGCCAAAAATCTCGCTCGCTGGACACTGGTAGGCATCTTGAATACAACTACATCCTCACTGTCACCCTTCGCCTTCTGCCCCCCCCTCAACGCCAGATCACCCTAGCACACGCCGAGGCCACCGCCTGGTTGTTTCCGAGAGCCCCGCAAATGTTTTCCGAGATTTTCGCAAGGGTTCTCCAAGAGTCTCGCACAGCTTTGATATGGGCACGTCGACGACATGGCGGGTTGCTTTCGATCAAATGAGCAGTTTGTTGCGCTGGGGTGAAGGTACCGGACAAACTCGAAAGCTTCGTGGTGTGCTGACACAGTCCCGGCATGGTACCTACCGAGCCCCCGAGGGAACCTGGCATGAATGAGTATTGATTTGATGGGATTTGACGATTGCGGCGAGTGAGCTCTTCGGGACCCCTGATCATGTCAGCTGTGAGTTCAATTGAAAGTGGAAAGAATCAACGGGTGTACTCACCTCGCTAGAGCTCACTGCACGACCGCATCTCTGGCAGAGAGCCTCTTGCTCGGGGATACTCGGCTGCTGACCCACACAGGGTTCAGCTGCCGGGTCGAGCTGCCACGGGCCCAAGCCAACGGCTGTGAGCACGCAGCAGTAGACACTCGTATCACCCGAGCCGAGCGTGCTGGCAAGGGCAGGTTGCAATAACGACGACTGACTGTCGAAAGTGAGGAAGCTCGGAAAAGCCACTCGCCCATGTTGATGAGTCGTTAGATCACGTGAGATCCTAGCCACCTAATCAGTATCAATAGAAACTATCATTAGTGATCAATCATTAATCATTATTAAACAACCCGCCAAACGGTGTTAAGCCCGGAACAACTTTCGCTACGACGGGCTCGAGATAGGCTACTACACATCGAGACGAATGACCGCTAGCGAACACAGAGTCATGCATGTATGTACATGAGTATCGAGCTTACATGCGGCCATCAATGCATGAGCAAAACTGAACCGACCAGCTCCGGGCGTCCTGAGGCCTGAGCGAGGCACAAGATGGCATGAGTGTACACGTCTTGGATACATATCCAAAGTCTCGGTCAGCTACTTAGAACTTCGCCCCGACCACAAATTGGACGGGACACAGCGGAACGTTGATCGTCGGCACTCACGATGCAGGTCCTCGAAGGATCGCATTCAAGAAAAAGTCAAAGTCTTCAGGATACAAGCAATCGAGGATGGGTTACTGCCTGCTCATATCCTTCTCGTGGGTGTGCATGGCCGGAGACCACAGCGAGCCGATTGGCCGTTGATTGGTGCAAGACATCGCGAATCTGAGAAGCATGAGATTGTGTTCCGGGTATGCCAGGCTCGCACAGTAAAGTGTACAGACGGTGGCTCGATATCCTCACCAACCCTTGTGTGCGTCAAAGGCAACGCCTCTCTCGCTCTCGTTCTTCTTCGATGTCCTTATCTCGTCCGCGGCTACTAGCAGAGGCGGCTTCCATCCGCCTTGTCATCGAGGTGTCGCTCGAAGTATTGATCTAGGTGTACCCGCTTATCCTGGCTTTGATGCTTTCTTATGGAATGCAAATCGGTATATGGACAGCACTCACTAACTGATAGTGCAATACTAGTATCGTCAAGAATGTTCGAGGACCTCGACAAAAGTCAAGATCGTGGGACCTCGAGAAAGTAAAGATCGTGGCACATTTACAATTTTGTAATTTTGTGATCGTTTCGTTCGTCGCCCTGACAAGAGCTGCCCCTGCCGACAGTTGTTCTGGCAGTCCGGGCCCCTCGTGAACGCAGTGCGTGTGTCCGGGTGACGAGACGGTAGGCCGCGCTCCTATTCGACGGTGGGATCCAACCGTGAACCGAGTGCTGTTTATGCCCAGTTTGTTTCTATCCATCCGTTCAAATCAGCTAAAGCATCGTATGGTAAGGGCAACAAGAAAGTCGTGAGTGGCCACACATGGCATGACAGGGAAGTTCAAGTTCGGTTCATTCTTGCGATTGTGGTCTGTGGCGTAAAAGAAAAGAACACGGACATTACATTGAAGCTAGGGCGGGAAAGTACAGTAACATTGGCCAGAAGAGCAAGGGTATTTGGGTGGGTAAAACAAGGGAATGAGAGCAAGAGAGTGGTGATCAGGAGAGCAAGGGAGTGGTGATCAGGAGAGCAAGGGAGTGGTGATCAGGAGAGCAAGGGAATGGTGATCAGGAGAGCAAGGGAGTGGTGGTCAGGAGAGCCAAAGAACAGTGGTCAAGAGAGCGAAAGAATGGCGGTCAAGAGAGCGAGGTGGTAGTAGTCGGGAGAGCAAGGGGAGACTGAGCGGCAAAGCACGGGAAACACAGACAAACATTAAATAGACCGACACGAAGGAGCCGAACGAGCCTGCACAACACGAGAAAGAGCTCGTGAAAAGGCTCGTGTAGGCTTGGCGATGTGCGCCTATTACGGGTGATGCAAGCGAAAAGAGCGACGCGTTCTGTTTTCATGGTGATACGCTAGGCCGTGATGCTCCTTCTGTGTTCATACGCATTCGTATTCGGTGACAACTTCGACAGTGACGCTGATCTTGATTTGAGAGGGGTACCTGGGTTGAGGGTATAAGATCAAGACTGGGGAGACGTTGCTCCGCCGCGCGCAACGTTCTTGATACCGCTCATAACTATCGAGATCGTGGAATGGGCCACTAGGAGGATAATCTTAGCGTTGGCATGAAATAAACAAGGGAATAACTCACCTCAGGAGAGCGTCAAGTTCGTTGCTGAGGTCGGACATCAGTGTGTGCTCCCAAAACGACAGAAGAAGAACATACGTGTCCATAATTCGATAACCTAGCTCCTGCTGGCGGGACATGATGACCTCGAGGTTCAAATCACGCGTTTCCGGTCTGTAGATATGATGACTGATGAGTGTGGGATCAAACACGCGAGATTGAGAGCAGACTCACAGCGCTATGGATAAATCGTCAAGGAGGTCCTCGAAATCGTCATAGAGCTGAACGCTGGAGGTCGGAGGCAGGTACGGCGCTTGCATCAGAAGACACTTCATGTCCACCATAGGGTCCATGGGTTGTTCAGGGAGTGACATGAGTTAATCCAGATGGTTGGTTGAATGAAGGCGAAACCCCATTTTTCCGTTGGAGTCCGTTATAAGGCGGCGGAGATAAATTGAAGCGGCGCTGGCCGCTTCTTGAAATGTCACCCCAGTCTGAGCGCTCCTACCGACAGTTCGATGGTGTGAAGTCCCCACTTGATACATTGTAGGTTCTATCATGGTTGTATTTACGCAAGGAGCGCAGGTCCGGTGTCGAAATGTCTGTAAGGACTGCGTATGTTGTACCAATGCACTCGGTGTGTGATGGGAGGGCGTATCGTGAGAGCGGTGGGCGGTCGGTCGCAAACTCAACACAATGCTGTTCGAGTGAGATAAGCACACTGTCTAAGGCGAAAGTCGTAAGTTCTACGCACCAGAGGCTTAGTCGAAGGCCATTCGATATTCCCCAGAGGCCCGGGTGCATGAGAACAGCTTGAAAGTTCAAGGCACGGTTATCGCGAACGATGAAAAAGTGCAGGCGTACGTTTGGTATCGAAGATATTTCGCGAGTGTGGAATATTCCTGACGCACCGAGGTTCTAATTGCCAAAAAGCGTCCCCAGGCAACTTGCGCGGCTTCAGAGTGCTAGTCGGGTTACATACCAGTCAGTAACATGGTCGATAACCCGGTCGTCGATAGCTTCAGCATCCCCTTAGTGCATAAACTATCTTCGTGAACCTCGGTAGGGTTCTGAGAAATGTCGGAAACGTACTACGATTCAGGCTCGCCTACATTAGCAGTCAAACTCGGAGTTGGGGCGTAACACACTCATGCGGATGACCACGGCCCATCAGGGCAGGTATACTAGGCGGCCCCGATGTCATTATCCATACGGGCCGCCAATGAGGGTGAGTGCGTGCAGTACAGTAAAATATGTATGCATGAGATATCGTCCACAGACTGTCAAGAACGGACCGACAAACCGTAGATATCATCTTGTAACTCCAGTGGGCGGGGAGAGAAATTGGCCACGTCATTCGAGAAACAAAATTCCAGGTAGGCTTGACGTGGAGCCGGCAGATAAATTGGGGAACCTACGATGCTATCAGCGCAACACGGATACCGCGCATGTTTGGGGCCTACCTTTGGTTACGAGGATATCCATACACGAAGACATAGTAGTGTATTTGCCAGGCTGCAACAGAGGGTGATGGGTGTAGGAGTGGGGTTGAAGGGAGAGATCATAGCAACTCAGCCATATGGATGCGTTTGAAGATATGTAGGTAGCGTCGTCAGCACTTGTTATACGCATAGATGAGCCTGATAAGCATACGTTGGCCACGTCGGGTTCCCCGGTACATTTAAGTAACCAGGGGAGTGGGGAGAGCGCAGAAGCAGACGGCATTCGGGTAGAACGGTGCGAATCGTAGAGCTAGCTGGATTAAGACGTTCGTTCATTGATGTTAGGCAGGGTTGGACACAGCTCACGAGTTGAATTAAATCATGGCCGTCTCAATGACTCTCACGGGAGGCACGAATAGCTTGATGACATGACTGACAATCCTCAATTGACTGTTCGGGGAAAATAAGTAGACTGTCGGCTACAGATGGCACTGGCTTCTACGCACAAGCGTACAGTTCCGAGGCCACAGGGAGGCTCTGGTGAATATATTGACCATGTGAGACCTGTGGATTACATGGTTTAGACATCATAAACACTGAAGTGGGTCCGCTTAGACCCTTGAAGACACATGCAGAACCTCGCCAACTTGAATCATACGTCGATGTCCCCAGTATTCTCTGAAACCTTCGGGGTGAGAGAGGTCAGGGGCTTGTGTCTCTACTAAGAGTGTCATTTGACGGTATAGCAGGATATAGAGGCGAGTTTTTCACTGTGAGAGCGTCGAGAGATGCAACATGATGGCCTTTGGATGACTCCCACCCACGAGCAAAAATAAGAGAGAAGCGGAGTTCCGCGGGCGTCTCTGTGCGGAGCGCTCAACGCCGTAGAGCTTAACTTTCCGACAGTCTCTATAGCATTTTTATGAGATTGTGCAAACCAGTTATTCTGACGATACAGACACGCTTTCTAAAATCCCAAGCGGATTACTATAGCTTTATGACTAGGTTGCAACAACGGCGAATATGGGGCGCACAATTCTTAGGAGTTATTTTGGTGGGTACCAGTGCGTGGCGCCCAAACTCCGCAATTATTCTCGTTATCAGGCGTAGCGCCAGCATAATACTCCGCAATTATTCTCGTTCTCAGGCGTAGCGCCAGTATTTTCCCGCATCATTTGATGAACGGTGCGTAGCGCTGGCACATTCTTTTTCTTTTTTTTTTTCCCTTCTTCGTATTATACTGCGAGCTCGTTGGCACATTCACGCTTTGTAGTAAAAACTGTTTCAATGGCAGTCGGAGTAATAATATATGCGCACTACAAGTGTTGGTCGTATAGCCGTAGGGTTTTACACTCCATCACACAGCGGCCAATTGTCTAGAGCAATGCTTACGTGCCCTCAAGTCAGACGAGGAGTGTGCGACTTGACATGAGCTTCAAGCTGGCGCCGTATTGGTCCATCATCGCGCATTTTTGGCCAATCCAACGCGTCGAGGAGCTGGAGTCTTATAGTGTCTTGCGCGCGCACGTACATCAACTCATACGTGTGACGGATCTCGCTAAGAATCTGGGAGAGCTTGGGGCCACACTTGCAGCAAAGATATCTGGAGACGACTTCTTCGACTCGGCGCACGAGACGTTCTTCACCTCTGGCAACGTCATACGGAAGAATGACCCGAGCCTTGATCCTGTTCCACAACTTCTCGCAGCTGACCCTTTCCACAATGTTAGGGAGGTAATCGCCCGGAAGATCGTCATCTTCGTGTATTTCAACGTCGTCGTCGTCTATCTCGTCGTCGTCTTCATCGTCCCCATCCACCGATCCATCCATGCTAGGTTCCCCAGTAGGCTCTCTACTCTTTCCGCGAAGCCATCCCAAAAATCGTTGACCATCCCGACAGAGGCGGTCTCGTATGATAAGTCTGCGGTTGGGCTTGAGGACGGCCACAGGCCTGCGGACCTTCGGTGGAGACGAATACGGAGCCACTCGTTTCGAGATAAGCCCGAATGAGCTGTAGGAACCCAGTGCGAAGGCGCATCTGCGCTTCAAGGACCAAGGCTGTCGCCTTTCCGCCCAGAAGCCGACCGATGTCCGGGTCGAAAGAGTCAAAAGTGGTATCGTCCACCAACGCCAGACACGGATGCCACAACAGACTGGCGGACTGTATGCCGCATACGAGATGCCACCTCTGGAAGGGGCCTAGGCGCATGACTTTCCAATCGAACTTGAGCATTTCAATCATAAACTCGCAAACTCTTTCGAGAGCAAAGAGTTCGCCGAGTCTGGTGCGGATGAGTGCGGATAAACAAGGCCGAAGTGCGGGTGCATACGAAGCGTCGTAAGGAAATTCGGGGTCCAGAGCGAGTTCTTCAACTGTGTATTGCTCAGGCTCTCCATCGCCAAGCGATTCGTTATTAAGAACGTCAAATTCTGCAATCCATGAAGGAATGGGTGTTGGGCTGCAGAAAGGTCAGGTAAAGTATTGGGCTCAATCACGAATGACATACCGTCCATCAAGGTAAGCCACTACGTCTAGGAAGTAGTCGAAGTCTCCAGGATATAGGCCGTCCAGAACTATGGGGTCTCCTTGGCCAGGTTCATGACGGTGGGGCGTGTTATATTTTTTGGCTATCAGAATCCCCTTGAACGCGTCGGATACGCGTTCAAGCCTGGCGATTGGGAGTCTGTATTGTACATCACGGATCTATAATGCAAGATGAGCCACAATACCTTCAGAGAGCAAAATGTCATACTGAAATATGGATACAATCTTCTTGCGAGTCTTCACAGTAGTGGCGCGAGCGGATTCTATCGAGTGTTCAATCAGCACTACCACGACTGGCGACTCCAAGTCCAACTACCGACCTCTGCTCTGGCAGGAAGTTAGACATGCTAGAATATTCGAATGTGCCAAAAGTTGACGTGGATGCAGCAACAGACGTGCTTCGAGTAAAGTATGGCTCGGAAGGCCGGAGGCCGTTGAGTCAATGTACAAGAACAAAGAAAGTATGAGTCTCCATCAGCTCGCGGCTGAGGTCACGTGTTTCGTGCCGCACTCTACTTTTTCGACCCCATCGGCAATATTAATGTAGATGAGCCCATAATCATCTCGTTAACGACAAATACATATGAAACAAGATGGCAATGTCGAATGGGAAGACCGATCGCTATCTTCTGACACCACTCGACGCCGTCAAGTAGGCAAGTCTGCGGGTATAAATATCAGATACCGTGGCTTTGTTGTCAAGAAACGAACGACTCACTCAAGGATTGATGGATCGTGAGCAAAGTTCACATACTCCGCGCTCGCCCTTTCGACATAATCCTCACGCGTAAATCCGGGCAGGTTGGCCAGCCAACCTTGATGGTATGCGTCGATTGGCAGTCCTTTTGGCGCAGAGCGACGAGACACGATTCCTGACGGTTCTCGCCTTCTAGGGTGGGCTCCTCTACCGCTTCGTCCTGCGCTGTCTGTCCTGTTTATGCGCATGAATAGCGTCGAATACGCGTAGCCAATTTGTGAGACTTGGATTACGCCAACGACAGCATTTGATCATGTACACAGGATGGCCCGACTCGCAATCTGACTCGTCGCTGCTCATACTATCGGGGCCCAGACGCTGTTAGAACAGGAACATGTTGAAGTGTTTGCCTGCCTCGACTGTGCTGCTTCCACCCGACGCGTCCAAAGCTAACAACACTGTGTAAGCGCCGCCCCCCCTACTCTTATCCGTATGTACTTACCGATGTTCTTCGCTGCTGTCGCGCACGGAACTTGGCGATTGCCGTGCGATCTTCCGAGCTCAGGCCCAAGCTAGATAGCTTTCCTTTCAGGCTCTTTAGGTGGTTGAAGTAGGCACTCTCGATCTCAGCACGGTCTGTGCAAGAATAGTTATGCTCCCTGAAACTATGAACGAAGACTCGGGCCGCCGCGTTCACGTTCCAAGCGCTCTTCGGCGTCCCGATGAGATCTATCTTGAAGGCGTCGGCTGAACAACAAGCCCGTTCCGGACTCTCCTGCAGTGCGCGCATCTCTGCTTCCGTCGCCAAGTGACCGGGATCGAAGGGGGATTGTGCGGTTTCTCGATCCATGAGCAGGCGCATATGTTTCCGAACGTCATCCTAAAAACCGGTTGAATAGCGAAGGAGATCAACCAGGACGAGAGGCTTACACAAAGAGCATTCCGGGCGTCGCGATCTAGGAGCGTTGTTGGCTTTCGAGAGCGTTGTAAACCTCGCGGCTGTCCTCGGCTTGTATGCGCGGATGCTGCCTGAGGATTTGTCGTTACGTTAGGCTGGGGACTAGTATTCGTTCCAGGGCGATCACGAGAAGTGTCGGGTACCGGTATGGGTATGGTACGACCTCCATTGCGGTTGAAAGATCAAACGTCCTGCCGGCGTAACAAGATTGCCTCGAGTCGACGACGACTGGGCAGTGTATGGTCCTGATGCTGTCCCCGTGCGCGCGTTGGCATAGTATGAGTGGTACGGACCCGAGGAGGTCATCCCGGGGACATCGAAAAGCCGATTGGTTGGCGCCCGACGCAGGACTGACAAAGGGGGCATGATCAGAAGAGAGTCCGACATGGCTGTACACGGTATCTAGACGGGTCTGCATTGCCGCTACATTGGTTTGAACGGCTGTGATACTGGATGAGACGGCGTCGAGTCGGCTGAGCACCAAGTTTGCGAGGCCTTGCGAAAGTGGTTCGACTCCCTGGAGTCTATGAGTACATGTCTGAGAAACTTGGACGTATCGAACGTACCGGCTCAACAGGTAGGTCGGCACCGGTAGGAGCGGAGTTCACCATACCATGAGTTGTTGATGGTACGCCCGGGGACCGTTCGATGCAGTCTGGGACGTAGCAGCCCTGGCTGGTGCCCTACGTCTCTCTGCGGGGCGGGGCAGGTGCGTTAAGTTCTCTGTAATCACATAAATTCCGTCAGCGAATATATCGGGCAATATGTGAAGAGAAAGATATGATGCACGCACGGGGTCCGTATGGCACAGAATGCTCTCCAGGTTGTCGTCCAGTAGCGCGACTTGCTCCGTCGAAGTTCGAGGCTGATATAGCGGCGCTTGTTGACCTCCGAACCCCGCCTGACATAAGCGACTGTCTTGAGTCCTCGACTGAGACGGAGTTATTGTTGCTGTCGACACTCATCTGGTCTCGCCGTGAGCAACTGGGGAGCGGGGCGGGGTACGCGGGGAAGGGTGATGTGACGTTCAAATGACGACGTCTACCAGAGATGTCACTTTCTCCTGCACCGTTGTTAAATCCAGACTGGGAATGAGGTCCTGGTCCACTGGCAATGGATGCGGAAACATGTCCACGACGCCCCGGTGAGTACGGCGAATGTGGCCGGCCCTCTATTGGTTGTTGTGGAAGGTTCACTATCGACGTTCATCAGAGTGTTGTTGCGATTGTCCGAGGAATGAAGCGGTGCATGTAAAGGGGGCGATGGGAGATTATTCCCCCGTTCAACGTCAGGGCTGAGGTGAGGATGAACATGTTGACTGGCGCGTTCTTCAACGTCAACATCCATGGGGTTGCTCGCTCGTCTTACTATCCGAGGTTGTTCGCTACGCAAGGTTCGAGAGGGTTGGAAATGGTGAGTCGGAGACCGGCTCTGCGTAGGCGTCGAGATTTCACCGCCGCCATACACTTCCTGTCGGGGACGGAGAACCCCCGACGGCAAGGGAGCTCGCCGATCGATGCTTGCCAAAGGAGTACTGCTCCGCCGTCCTGAATGACGGGATGCTGCAAATGGTAGGCATTTGAGGATCGCTGATTCACTCCGTAAAGGGACTGGATATGTTCGAATGCGGCGGCGACAGGCTCTCGATGCGCTGACTGGAGGAATGGGAGAAAGGATGCCCAGGAGTCATCGGGGTCGTCGACGGTGCAGGCATCCCGGAAGAAAAGAACAACGTTAGTAAGAGGCACTTGAGGGACGTGGCGTGGAGCGAGCGGGGAGGACTGAACCGTTTGGTCCACTGCAGTGACCTGCCGAGCCTGAACAGGGGCTGGTGCTGTAGGATCTACGCTCGGGGCGGCAGTTGGAGTCTCTGCGGAAAAATGGGACGCGTCAGGCATAGAACTTGAATTACCACAACCCGATAGGTCTCATCGTGTGCCTATTTGTCGGAGATGCGTCACGAGTAGGAGTGTAAACTGGATCGTGATCGGAACAGCGCTACGGACCTCTGTTCCAAAGCGTTGAGGTTGCAGAAGTAGCGGCCCCGCGAGTAGCTGGCTAGCGCCCAGGTAATGACGGCACCTCCACGAGGGTGGAAAGCTCGCCACTTGACCAGCCTGCCAATGGTCACGGGAAGGGCTGGGCGTTCTCGTTGGTCTCTGTGTGTCTTGGATGGTGCTTGAGAGCTGCTCATGGTGGTCGCTGCGGGCGTACTGAGACGATATGGTTGGGAATGGCTGATGGGAGGAGGTGAGGAGGTGACGGAGTGCGTGATTGCAGGTGTACGTGGCGTGGCCGATGCTACACGTACAACGATTAAGTGAATACTCGAACAGTCATAGACCATACAATCCGATTACCTGCACGATTAACGTCGAATGTCGAACAAGTTAAGCTTCCCTTACCTGCTGAGATGGACAGGCTTGTGTACTAAGGGCGGGTGCCTATCCGAGGCGTAGAAGCTGCGCTTGTCTCGTGGTCTATGGGACGATAGGATAAGCGTGGCGCGCATGCACTCAATGACGGTAGAGGGGCATTCCGAAGGTCTACAGGAAGCGACGGTGACGCGTACATGGATGATTCGATGCCTTGTTCGTCATCCTCCTGGTCCTCAAAGTCAGTGCTAGATCGAGGCAGGAACATAGTGGTTGTCTTGTTGGCTGTAGGTGTCTTGCCGGGACTTGGGCATGATGGTGATACTGGGTTTCAGCCGTGTCTTCGTACTGTGGGCCACCTCTGGAGGTATATCGTCTTGCATACCCACAAACTCACTACGATCATCGTGGTCGTCTTCGTCCAAGTAGCACAACGGATCCACTCTCAGGGCTTTCGGAGGAGCTATCAGATCCAAAGGCATTGAGCGGCTCTCGATACTGGATGCCACTGCGAACGAATGAGCAACATGCGGTCGACGCATCGAAGAATGACGAACCGAAAAGTCATCTCTGGATTGCGCTCGCCGATTTGCTGGTAGGTAGGGATGATATTGGCGGGTGGTGCCCTAGCCTGTGATCTGACTTCACTAGTCAAAATTGTTCAGGGGTCTCATTGAACGAAGTTGGCTGTGGTGGTCCAACGTTCGTCAGACTCCTTTCAGATACGGGGAATATAAGCACCTGAGCTTCGTCCGCGAACCCGGTGCCCACATTCCTGACATTGTGCCTGCTTCCCGAAGGATTGTGGCCCAGTTGCTACGCTGGGATCCTCAGAAACCCATCGCCGATTGACCTGAAATAGCAGATCAGGCCCCCCCCCCGAAATCTTGTATGGAAGAAAAGAAGCCTGGCTTACCCCGACGATCACCATGGGTAGTAGCGACATTCGGGGACCGACCGACGAGTGGGCATGGCCCATGGGCGGATCGTTCGCAACCCTCGTGAAGCGCGGGGTGGAGGGCGGCCCCAGTCGATAGAGGGGAGGATTCGAAGACAATTCTATGATCGTTGCTGTGTACTAACACGAACTGCGCTGGGCGCACCCGCCTTCGCTTCTTTTTAATGTCTTTCCCAGAAGCCGTGTTCTCAATTCCCCTATCTGTGATTTCGACGCCGCCCTCCGAATTGTACCCGCCTTCTCCTGCATCTCTTTGGTGCGCCGGGTTCGCCCCCTGGTAAATTTTAGCATGGACCATTATCCGTTTGACTCAGTATTGACCTTGAATTTGAGCCTGAGGGTGCCGTTCCCTCGCGTTCCCGCCTCGTACCACCCTCGCCCCCGTTCCCGTTCCCGCTCTCGTTCTCGTTCTCGTTCTCGTTCTCGTTCTCTTCTCGTTCCCCGTGCGCTTCCCAATCGCGCGAGATCTGGCCACAGTCTTATAATTCGATACAAAGACCGAAATTACAAGACTTACGACATGCTACCCTCGGCCGTAGAACTTGCTAGGGCAGATATGTGAGAGTCGTTGGAGCTGTCGTTTGTGGAGGAGACGATTTGAAGACATTATTCAGCAGATACTCTCAGCGGTAAAGTCGGCATGAAACTAACCTTGTCCCAGGTTGGCGATTAGATATATGCGCAATCCGGGTTTGCCGCCTAGGAACACCTTAGCACAAACCATATTTTAGCGACTCAGTATTGACCTTGGATCTGAGGGCCCCGCTCCCTCACGATTGTACCCCGAACCACGCCCGTAGCTCATTGTTACTGTCGTTGTCGTCGCCCTCGTCGTAGTCCTCGTAGTCGCCCTCGTCGTAGTCCTCGTAGTCGCCCTCGTCTTCGCCCTCGTCTTCGCCCTCGTCTTCGCCCTCGTCGTCGCCCTCGTCGTCACTCTCCTCCTCTCGTGCTCTTTGCTTTCCAGTGTTGCGGGATCTGACTGGGGTCTCAGAGTTCGATGCTATAACCGAGATTACAAGACTTACAACGTGCTATCCTCGTTCGTTAGAAACTTGCTTGAGCTCCTAAGGAGGCGTTGATCGAGCTATGTTTATGAGGGATATAGTTGAGTTTTTTGAGGTCATATTTCGCGAACACCCCCAAACAGTGGCGCCAGTGCGAAACTAACCCTCAGAACAAGCTGGGGACCCTGAAGTACCTATGGCTTCACGCTCAAAGGTGTTGTGTGTCCAGCCCGCCTGCAGGGGAGGGGTCAATTTGGGACAGATCACGAAGATGATTTTATGTGCTCACTGTTAGAAGGCCCTAGAAGACGTGTGGGCTGACATTCGTAGACAGGAAGTCCGAAGTTGAGAACAAGGGGGAAAATGGACTAGAGCTTGGGGACAAAGACGACGTAGCATGCCTAAATCGGATAGTGAAATGAACCGTGTTTTCCGCAAGCTCAACTGTGCGTCCACGCGCAAATTCTGCGCAGTCAAGCGGAGTATTTGGGACCACATGGACGAACGAGACGTACACTTGTCATGGGACTGTGTTTATAGATCCAGTTTGCGAGGCGCATTTTGACTGTTCGAAGTACCGCAGGTAAGGATTCGTTCAAAACGTTCATAGTATGCCTGTAACCGCATTTTCCGTCGTCGGGTAATCCATTGCACGGCGAACTGTGAGAGGTAGCGTGATGACAGTCTCAATCCGACCTGTGGAGGCTCAATGTGAACATGCTAGCGTTGTGAGATGACCATGGTACGGATTCGCCCCAGATATCACGATTGCTGAAACCCAGAGAAATGTGTGACGGTGGGTAGAAGGTTCCCAAAGGACGGAGCGCGATGCCAACAGCGGAAGAGGTTTGTCGAGCGGCTCTCCTCAACATAGTATCTTGGGGGTTGAATGTCTCCTAGAAATCAGTAAGTACTCCTATGATTGATTACCTTTAGGATTAGGGATTTTCCTCAAGGACACAGGTGTAAGAGCTACAACGCGAGTGCTTTGGGCGATACAATTGAAAGGTGATCATGATAGCGTTCACCATCAGTCTGTGCACGGTGGATGGTGAAGATTATATATGTGGCGAATATTTACAGGCGACAGCGACAGCGACAGCGCGAGAATGATACCGTGAAGTAACAGACCGCTAGGGATGCAGGCTTGAGACTAGGCACTGAAAGTCCTGACACAGACTGCACACATTCATACGACAGAGAATATCATAACATGGTCATGAGATCGCAGGGTACTTTTACGCGCGTATGATGACTATAAAACATACATGTCTCGGGCACTTCTTACTGAGGAATACCTTCAGCATGTGCGAGAAGGAAACAGCAGCAAGTGACTAACACTCAACAGTATTGCCAAGATGCCACTGACTACGATCCGATCATGGCCTGAGCTTCGTCGCGTTTGATCTTCGACTGGTAGGTACGATATGTGTGCGCGGTGACCCAGCTGGGTTCTCCACCCTGCACGCAACCACAGTAGAACGGTCGCTCATTGTAGGGTGACGCATGCGTGCTCGTGCAGGCCCCCAGGTATTATCTCGCTGTATACCCATGCCTTTTGAACACGTGTAGCAATGTTTCTCGTAGATGAAGAGCGACCCAGGGACTATCGGTACAGGCCCAACAGGAGGGGAGGGGAGGACATCTCTCTGCGCCCGACGCTTCTCCACCAGACAGTATACCCGTCGGTGTGTCCGGCGCGAAATGGGCGGATATCTTGAACAGGGTACTTGGTGAATCATCCTGGGGCGCAGGCAGAGGCGTCAATGAAACGGGGGCTAGCGGGGGGGTGTAGCTGCTCGCGAAGCGGTCGGAACGGGGACTGCAGGAGTTCTCTCCCGTGGACGGAGCGTCATTCTCGTCGAAATTGGCCCTAACGTGACGCGTCGAGCTACTACACGAGGGGGTGGTGACAGAGATCTCGTAGAGAGAGTTCGCTCAAGGGCGAAAGGGGTGCCAGACGATGGTCACCAAAAAAACGAGACCGGACTCCTGGGGGTGTTCAGTCTCAGGGTTTGGCGTTGGTTGCGGAGGAGATACGGCATCTCGAGGAGTAGGCGTGCGATGGAAACGGAACGATTCTGGGCGCGATGTTCTTTGGTTTGGCAGGGGTTGGTTGGAGAGAGACAGAGACCAAACACAAGCGGAGGGTTTGGGTTCGTAGCCGATGGGGCACCCCTGACCTGAATGGGCTGAAAGCCTCCATCCTGGGCGGCAACAAGCAAGGATCCGTTGGGGCTTGCGACCACAAGTGGAACATAGCCCGACGGTACATCGTGTATGACTGTATCGTCATAAATAGCCAACCTCAAGGAAAGAGCTTTTTCTCACACCGTCCCCAGTGGCTTCCGTTTCCACATGTTGAACTCCCGCGAAATTCACAGTGCGCGGTGTTGATGTAGTGGGAGATGCCCTATTCTCGAGGTCAGTCGCCTAGCCATGTTGGAGACTATATACTGACTCTGTGGCCGGTTGACGAAGATCCTGTCGCGAGAAATGTCTACGATTCAGGTTTTCTCTCTGTCTGTCGTGAGAGGGTGTGTGATTATATACAACGGGCGCAGTTATGCGTACCTTCCACCGCTGTCTGGCAGCTTCGCGTGTTTCCTCAACCTCGGGTGCGTAGAGGACACTGGCAGGCTTATGTTGGCGGTCGCTTCGATTGGATTCGCGTCGACCGAAGATCATGGTGAACACAGTCTAGAGTACTGGCTGAGGGGAACAGGAGATACACAGCCAAGTTTGAGTATGAGGAGATGGTGAAAACTAAGAGTGGTCGGATCCGACACCGTACCTGGCACAATGCGCGCTCATCACGAGGCATTCATTCTGATCCAAAACCGTCTGTTTGCACAGTGTTTGCTCACTGTGTCTGAACTTGCACCGCAACTTTCGAAGACAAATTACCGCGCTGGCAGGAGTCCGTCTGGGTCCAACGGCACGTACGCCTCCGATTGTCTCAGTTTTGCGATGCATTGAGAGCCTTGCAGCAGTCCGGCCAGCCAGGTTGAGCCGTGCGCGGAGGCAAGGTATAGGCGTGCATCTGTTCTCACGTAAATTTAACTCACCCCTGCAAGGTGCTTGCGTGGATCCCACCACATCGTCGATTTCTAGGTGGTACGAGGCAGTGTTACGGTGGGTCCACTCGGGAGTCGTGCCAGGGAAGACACCCACGCCTCAACCTGGTTCTCAGGATCGCTCTGGTAGACAACGCCGCCGATGAAGACACGTGCAGAACGAGTGACAGTTTATGGGGGCGTCGTGGACATGTGTGAATGACATGTATGTGAGCCTCATCATGCTATAAGGCACCCACTGACTCGGAGCTGGAGAATTTTTTTTTTTCAACCGACCCTCCTCTGTGTACGTACGACTTGGGGGGACGTGATGAAGACCTGGAAATTGAAAGTCTCACGGCCCTGCGCGCGCCCACACGAGGACTCTTTCCTCGCGCGAATATATCTCGACTGAGCGCATCCTTCTGACGGTGCAAACCCTCTCACAACTAGCAAAATGCCTTGTTTACGCAGCATCGTTGTCTCGCGTCACGTAAGATTCTTCTTTGCTTTCTCGGGTTTGAGTGAAACTCATGTCCTGCAGCGTCGAAGTCGCGATTTCAAAGCATTATATTTCTCTATGCACGATCCACACCCACGACTGACGATGGTGTCTACCACCTATGTGCATCTATACGACGCCCCTTGCACCTCATATCCCCACGTTGAAAGCTTACTGGGAGGTGCAGCGGAGATTCACGACTGCTATGTGGACGTCAAACAGGGCGGCGTTCAGCAGAGATTCCTCATCAGTTTCAAGCCTTGGCCAGTGGGATGTGCGACACTCGTGAACGCCGCTTTATTGTCGATATTTCCTTCTGTGAACACCTACGGCGAACTGGTTGTTCTGATATGCGGGAAGAATCAAATCTTCACGCATATCGAGCCAGGAGAGGGCGTGAACCTCGCTCGCAAGGCAGTAAAGGCGTAAGCCCATCATGACACCCCTTTGTTTAGCACTGACAGCCGCTATTCGTGTCGCAGATTTCTACGGAAGGTTTTTTTTGATGATGAAGCAAATGGGCGAAGAAAACCCGCAATTGCCGCTGCCGGACCCACTCACGTACTTGACGACACTCCATAGCACATTACGGACCAGTTTCGTACACTCCCCCTTAAGATATTTATTCGTCTCACCTTCCTTTCAACCCGTTCTGGTTAAATTCTCAATTACCTGATACTTTCCATTTTGTACCGTTCTCTGCATGTCCTGCTATTTTCGATACTGCATTGTATGACGCTGTTCTTGTCTCGACGGCGTGCACTGAGTGGCAGAAGCAAAGCCAATATAAATACTCGATACGGGCCCTTGACTATTCTGTCGGTCTACACACACAAGTGTAAAGAAGCACAAAAGGAGGCGGCCCTCACGAGAACAAGCGCCCGGCCCCCCCGCCGGACAGTACATCGCGGTAATGTTGACGCTGCAAAGGTGGAAACCCTCCATGCGCTGACGCCACTCGAAGACGGGGAGACGTTGACAGTGGGCCGAGCACGAGGACTGCATGCTCCCCCCCCCTCAGTAGACTCTAACGCCATCTTGATCGTCTTTTCCCGTTGCGACACCCGGCGTTCGGTGGGTATGAACACGGGTGGGGATATTAACACGGGCGGGGATATGAACACGGGGCGGGGATATGAACGCGGGCGGGGACATGAGCACGGGTGGGGATATGGAACATGGGCGGGGACACTACAGCCAGCTGTTAGCAAAGTATTTACCCAACTCATGTCTTGCAAACACTTACCCATACGGACATTAAACTAAGACGACCACGCTAGACCAAACTCGACAGCGACCAGGCCGAACTCGACAGCGACCAAGCCGAACTCGACAGCGACCAAGCCGAACTCGACAGCGACCAGACCAGTCGATTTGTGACAGGGCGGAGAACCAACGCAAAGCTGGCACTGCTTGACCAGGTCGAGTGGCAGAACCGTGAACTTTGGCTCAGAGTGGAGACCATGTCCATTGGACGGTTAAGTCTCTCAGTCGCAAAGCACTCGTACGTGTCGATGACAGGACAGATGGCGATGAGTCGAACGGACGGACACATTCTGGACTGCAAACAAACCAAATCGTCAGTACAGTGGCAAGCTCTTGTATTGTAAGCGGCGTACAGGAATAAATAACATTGGCGATGCAACCAACGCCCTTTCACTGGCAAACCCTGATATGTCGATGTCGGGGTCCCGGCTGATGCCCATCCATTCCTGCGCCTGGCACTCATGCTCAGGCCGTTCCGCCTCGTCGCTTGGTCAAATTCGACGATGTTGCACAGCGCGATCGAGACGGTGGTGGAACACATCGCGCGCCATGTGCTGAGTAGAGACAGCAGAGGCAGAGATGGCCGCGGTGAGAAGAAACAAAAGCCTTGGTGAAGAGCACGGCTGCGGGTAGGAAAAGGACGTGGCGAGGAGCGTAGGAGAAAGTGAGTGAGGGGTCGGGGGTCTTCGTTGGGGGTAGCGATATCCGCCAGGTCGTGATTGAGCAACAAGTCGACGTGCTCAGCCAAGCCGCCGTGGTCTCGAGCTCCCACTAGCTGTCGTGTCATCGTTGTAAAGGCCTTGCGGGTGAGCGTATACTAGCCGCTGTTGCGCGCGAACATTGTAGCGTCATAGCCAGCTTCGGGGAGATAGCAGCCACGTTCTTCGAAGAACTCTTGCAGAACAGGGGACAGTCCTTGGGCTGCATATACATTCAGTAAAGTATCACATGAGAACGAAAGAAACGACTTACACCAGTGCTGCTGCCGTACGGTTGGTCATGGTTGTTGACGAGGGTCTCGAGGATATTATCGCGAGCGCAGCAGACCACGATCAAAGCGAAGTATCCACGCTAGTGACCGACTCGATATGAATACGCGCGTCGTATCCGGGGAGGCAGCTCGACCGCTTTGCTAGGCCGAACACAGCTGTTTGAAGCGAGAGACCACGCGGCGAGAGTCGGTGATCAGGCTGAAGTAGGTGATCAGGTTGAAGTAGGTGGTCGGGTCGAAGTTGGTGGTCGGGTCGAAGTTGATGGTCGGGTCGAAGTTGGTGGTCGGGTCGAAGTTTGGTGGTCGGGTCGCAGTCGTAGTGGTTGAGTCGAAGTTAGTGGTCAAGTCGGGGTTATCGTGAAAGTTGGGGCCATTGTCGTCGCAGATCATGGACCGATCTCCGAGATATCACTAAAACTACAAACATGGGACCCGGTCCGAGGGGTATGTTGATATATGTGACCATTAATTTTATTTTTAAAAAATTACAAGCTAATATAATAAGAATACATAACAATAGTACCACCACAACCCCACCCAATAAAATATACGCGTCGAATCGAGCTGGCTGTTCTTGGACGCGATGTCGTCAAGATACCTGTGATGCAAGCTGTGAACATAGATAAGAGCGGGTTAGCAGCCGTTGTGAAAAACAGCGACGTGGTGCAACTATGACTTACCAGCCCGGCTGGACCAAGCCTACCCCCGTGGTATGTCTTCAACGGACAAGAGAGTGGGCGTACAGCGTATAAATGTCTTTGGGTACGATTAGCTAGGCTCACTCCAAGGGAAGCAAATTGGTGTAGTGCTACTTGCCTGAACTGCCACGTCAACGACACATTTCCTGGGATTCAGGCTTGAAGCGAATGTTGGAATCGACGCAGCTCAGTACCACGTTCACTGAGTGGAGTACTTGTCCCTCGTCCTCTTCCCCTCTCCCCGCTACCTGCACACCGTTACATCCACCACCGATTCGTCTATCCATTAAATCATCGTCGCAAAGTCTTCATAGTCCAGGTTACAGACCTGAGTGACGGTATGATGAGCCACTACACACATCTTACGGTTCATTGAGACCTACTTTCAGAGTTTCTATCAAGTCAATTCGTCGGTGCGCAGCCCTCCTCTTGTTGCTTGATGACACCCGGTGACTGACCCACAAGGAGTTCAGTCACCCGTCAAGGTCAACCATGTGCCCAAGTCGATGCGACTGGTGATCACACGGTGGTTGACGTACAGGTGGGGTATCGCGATACAGGAGAGGATACGACATGTGAGGAAGATCAGTGTCAAGACAAACAGAGTGGTCGTCGTCGTGTAGTCAGTGGCCTGCTCGTTGCTTGATGACACCCGGTAACCAACCCACAAGGAGTTCAGTCACCCGTCAAGGTCAACCATGTGCCCAAGTCGATGCGACTGTGATCACACGGTGGACGGACGTACGGGTGGAGCATCGCAACAAGGGAGAACGGCATTGCATGAGGAGTGGTCGTCGTAGTGTAAGGAATTTCGATTTGTGAGCGCCCCGCGCCGCCAGCAGGCTATTTGTGCCTTTTAGGTTTGGAGGTTCCCGGCATGCCATGTTTGGATAATGCCCCAGCTGCGCAAGCGCTACGCACGCGCTACGCACGCACTTGCGCTACGCAAGCGCTACGCCGGCAGGCTGCGCAGACGCTACGCAAGCGCTACGCAAGCGCTACGCAAGCGCTACGCAAGCGCTATGCAAGCGCTACGCAAGCGCTACGCAAGCGCTACGCAAGCGCTACGCAAGCGCTACGCAAGCGCTACGCAGCCTCTCTAACAAACGGCTAGCCGAATGTTGATGTTTGGCTTACAGTTACAGCTCACACGCGTGCCTACGCATGTATAAAATAACAAACGACACTTAGTTGTAGTGACATAGCACATAGGAAATACTTACCTTTGTCCGGGAGACATGTTTAGAGACCGCCGTGTCAAATTTGCGCCAAATGGCCGCTTTCACACAGTGCTCAGCGCTTCAGCGCTCCGCAGCCAGGTTGCATATTTCGCTGTGAGGTTGTAAACGTTCAAGCACTAATAGTCACAAGTCAGACTGCTCATGTGCTTGTTCCTTGAAAATGACTTTCGATGCTTGAATTACAAAGGTCTCTCACACAACCAACGCACAATTCTACTTTATGGTCCAAGTTGGACAGCTCCTTTATCCGAGTCTCTCCAGTTTCGCTAGGTAGTTTCTCTCATCGCATCACCCCGCTCCAGCAAGGACAAGACATGTCTTTCGAGTAAGCGATGAGAGCATATCACATCCTCAATTCGTCCTAGTATAGCCTGAACTGTATCCTCCAAGTGCGAAGAGGCGATCTTCCAAGTGCGAGAGGCGATCCTCTAACCGACATCGGTGGTGTCGTTGGTCTAGTCTGATCGAGGGAGGAGGTATCTGGAATAGAGTCAAGAAACGACGTCTGCTCTGGTTGGCCCGATTTGACACGCTTGGTTCCGTCTCGAACCTTTTTACCTCTGTTGGGAGCCTTCTCTCCGCCAGTCATTGCGCGCTTGCGCCCTTCGGACAGCCGATGGCTGGCTTCTTGTAGGGGCTTGAGCAAGTAATATAGAGCAAAATACAATGAGGACGAACCCTCAGGAGTTGATTGCGCGGGGGCCAATTTCAGGATGCCCAGTGGATGCAGCACATTCTTGTCTGCATCGCCTGAAAACAGTTTTAGCGTATACATATATGTCACAAGAAGACTTACCCGAGCCTCCAACGAGACCACGGCCACGTCTCGCACTTCCAGGCTCCTGGGATGCCTTGCCACTGCAAGATTTTGCATTCCGATCCGTCGGTAATACATCCCTGACACTTCGCGTTTCTCTTTTAGCGGCATGTGCTTTTCCGGCGTGTACCTGACTAGACACAAGCAAAATAATTACGCACCTCGATGGGTCTTTGGGTGACGGATCGAGCTATCAAACTTTCTACCAGGGGCTTCCGCAGTTTTGATTCGTACTCCATCAATGTGCTGATCTTCTCCTTGACTGCTTTATCAGAAGGGCCAGGGAATTGCGAGCGATCCCCAGGGAGGCACATCCAGGCATTTTCGAAAGCATTCTGGTTTGATGTTATAACGTTATGAAATATGTGTGCAATATAGAGTGTTGATGAACTTACGTAGAGAGCTCTGGTGCTCTGAGTCCACTCTTGAACAGCGTCTCCTGTGTCAAATGTTTTCGGCGCGAGCGCGAGAGCTTGTTGAAGAGCTGTCCATGATATATTGTAGTGATCTTGCGTTTGCTTGTCTCCAAGACTGGGTCCCATGTTCGGCCGCGGTGTGGGTGCTTGTGCAATGAGCGCGACAGGCAGTGATAAGCCTGGATAAGAAAGCCATGAGATACTTCGTTCAGGCTCTCACTAGACGCGGGTGCTCGCTCCGGGACGTTTTGTCTTGCAGTGGAGAGTCATTACTCAACTAAATATCTTGGCTATGTCACAGCCCTTCGAACTGACACAGATCATTCACTCATGCCTGTATTAGAACGGCCCGGGTTCTATACACAATGATTGTCGAAGGATGTAAAGGTCAGTACTTAAAGCAAGTGGCAGGAGTGTGCGCCGAGAGTGGCTGATAGCAGACACCTCCCAGTACACACCGCGGTTTGATTCAGAGTAAAAGTCACACGTCGTTAGTAGCTCACAACTCCTGATTGTAATCCCCGTGGCACGACTAAGTTATCTCACGATCAATGAGGGTACTTGATAGTCTTATGAAAAGTAGAGAACCGTTTGACACATTTGTGGAAATTGTAAGTACGCCGCGAGCAGCAATTGACCACCTAGGCAATAGCGGCTGCAACGACCTGTACACTCCGTTCTAGTAGAACTAAGCCCCCCTCTAGTGCGATTAAGCCCCACTCCAGCATTCTGACTACAGCCCGACCAGCCTCTCTCCTCTCTGCCCTTGTGTTCTCCCAACAGTCGATTATGTAGACTAGGAGTACGACGCAGATCGCGGTCTCAACTAGTTTGCATACGGCGTGGACGAGCAAAGTCTTGAGCCAGAGCAGGGTAGCAGACCGCGAAAGGAGAGGCACACCCCATCTCGGGGTGGACGTGATTTGCTGCATCGGCGGGGCGTCGGCAATCGTCTCTACAGGAAGGGGACGTTCCTCGTGCTCGGGCGTCCTCTCATGAGTCCCCCTGCGGTAGGCGGGCGTGATGCGATAGGTGGGAGTGATGGAACGGCTGTCCGTGTCCTCGTCGCTGGAGCTTTCCGTATCCCCGAGTGTGCTCGTGACCGTTGTGTCGCTGGGTTTCCTATAGACAGGATCAGAGACCGTCCAGACGAAGAGTATACACTACTGCGTACCGTGCCAGAATGGTAAGACCGGGTATACACAATTGATGTATCCTGGACGCCTTGAACTGTTGAGTCTATGAGATCGTTCAAGTTAAAACTGCTTGAACCAAGATGTGGTGATGACGCACCATCGCGCTGACGCACATTCTGCGCGCTTTTCCCGGAGACGAAAGGGCCCAAATCTTGATGCGGAGTGGCGGGCGGGGAAGCTATGGGCAGGGGGTTCTCACGAACCACTACGTGCCAACTATTGCGGGACATGATGGGCGGCGTAAGAAGACTGTGTAGGACAAGGGAATGGGGATGGGCGGCGGAACTTACCCCAAGAACGCTAGGCTTAAATACTGCACACGATGGTAATAAAACAAACCTGACGGCAGGGAGAGCAATCAAAGCAGGCTAATTCGGTATCAATAAAGCCATCTCTCCACCCCGAACTCATTTTACGACCGAACGAGCTGTTCTCGAAAAAGAGGTGAATGTTTCTTTGTCTGCTATCTCGCCAAGAACAACTGACCTTAGGCGTGGAGGCTGGAAGGTTGTCCACGGGAGATTGACACGGCTCTGTACGGGCGTAAATCGCCTCGTCCATTGAGTTCGGGACGTTTCCAGCCCGAGGATGCTCGTGCCCTGGCAATGCTTGCCGCCTCAAGGTTTTCGTGTATCATCAGCGGCAACTTTATGAAATGCGTTCATGGCGGCATCCTCTGGACATACGTGTGTGTCTGAGCAGTTTTTGAAAGAACCATGGATCGACGCACCCAGTCCACAAGTACACGGTGGTCTTTGCGCGATGTGATCGCTCATAGCACCGATAGCTCGTGTTGGCACCACATAGGAAGACAATTGTGATGGGATGCACTATCCTAGAAGCAGCAGTCAACAGGCGTATTGCAAGCAGCTTACGCTTCTCAGATCTCAACAACGATGCATCGAGGACTTCGTCGGAGTGCTTGAGATGGTCTAATCGACTCGGACGTTTGCGCGACGTTCGACTTTCCGTGTGGACCCCCGAAGACTGCGACATGCTCCACAATTAGCTCATGAAGCAATGCAATTGCGCAGAAGATCTGTTCGGCGAGTGCCTAAATGCTTCGTCATGGGAAAAAGCATTGCGTAGGGGTGGCTCGAGATGCTGACCCGGCCCGGGATCTGTGTGTGTAGCTTTGGTAATATCTCCGTAGTTTGCGTAGATCAGGTTCTCACTGGGAGATCTCAACCGCGATCCCCAGCGAAAGTGAGTAGAACGGCGGCTTAAAGGCCACAATGCAAGAGACGGGCCATTCCGGATAGGATGGATCGATCCATCACCATATATATCCCGGTCTATGCAGACCTCTGCTCGCGTGCTCCCACAGCGTCTAACAAGGTCTTGGCTTGTCTCTGACTCTCTGTCACCTCGAAAGATATATGTCGATCTCACGTCCTCTGTGAGGAACCTGGAAGGCGACCGACAAGCAACGTGGTCAGGCGCGTTGGGCTCGGTCTTCAGTCGCTTTTGCACTTGAAGTTTTGCACTTGAAGTTTTCGCCAAAGTTCGTTTGTCCTGTCGCACCTCGCCCAAGGCACGTCTCAGGCTGTCTCAGGTCACTGTGGCTGCGGGCGTGGCACACAGCAGTCGGTGCCAACACCTGTGAGCCCCACATCTCTCTCCTCACCTGTTTTCTGACTGACACCAGGCGACGCGCCAGCGGCTGGTCCAGGAAGACTCCTACACCCGCGACGTGGAGAGTCAACGAAACCAGAATAGCCAGCATCGATTCCTCGCGTCGGTATGTGGTTGGTGGCTGTGTCATCGTACGCGCTGATCGAAACTGCGAGATTCCCACAGCACTAAGGCGCAGTGCACGGTTTCAAGGATACATCGATGTTGAAGGAGCCGTAAGTAATGTCATCCGCTTTAGCCATTGGATGTGTGGTCTTCTCATGTAACTATCTACAGATTCTGAGTTGGTCGCAACGGAGAAGGCCTATCTACCGCAGTGACGGGCTCTGAATTAGCGCGGCGAGCTTGTACAGGGTTCTGAGCCGTACCATCCCATCTCAAATGGATCTCGGAGGGCCGAAAGAAATAGGTACGCTCTATACAGTTCGATTTGGACCTGCCACATAGCCCATATCTCATCGGTGTATCACACATCGTCTAGCTATACAATAGGTCGGGCCGTCAACGTAGTGAGTTGAAGCGATACTACTTATTACAGTGGTTCGAACTTTACTGATCCGCACCTCGTAGGCCCTCAGAACTGTTGTGGTGTCAGCAACAACAACAAGCACTCTGGCTTGCCTCCAAGTCGCGAGCTGTCTAAACCCAATGTCAGAATAGCTCTAGTAGGACCTGTACATATGTAGTATCATCTTCAGATATCTCTGGTGGGCATCCGTATAATAAAAATGTCATTTTTGAATATATCTACTGGGATCGAGTGAGATGCTGAACTACAAGCGCGCCGCGCGCACATTGCGCGCATGCACTGCTGGCCTAGATATGCTGCGTTCCGCAACGTTTTCCCCTGGTCCGCCATCTCATGTGATCTAAGCTTTACCTCTTCGCTATCCCAAAATCTACGGTGTCTACCTTTTTGTGAGTTCCTGTTAGTTCTTCCTAGATGGGGGTTCTCACTGGGGTTAACGTTGAGACGTAACAAGATCCCTCGTGATACTAGGACCCGCAGCGCCGCGTCCGCGTCCGGAGTGAAAGAAATTTAACTACACGATTAATTATATTGATAAATCTAGAATGATGATTCGACTCGTGCAAAGCAGAGTAACAAAACTTTACATGACAACGACATAGCCAAACTACATAACTACATATCAACGAGAGACCCGATGTGATAGCATTGGAGCAAAACAACAAGGAAAGCGAAAGAAGCATGAGACTCATGGCAAACTAGAATAATGTATTTAGGGCGTGTAGTATGTTACGCACTTTCCAATCATGATCACGAGGCTGAACTGCTGTTGAGATATACCTGAGGTTTTGCAGCCTGCTCGAGTATGGAGACGCGCGCGTGGTGGGCAGCAATGTTTGCCTTGAGTTGGGTGATCTCGTCCAGAATGTAGCGCAGCAGCTGGAATCGTAGACGTCAAGGGTTCACGGCCGTGTTTTGTCGCTGGACTGGCTTCCTCAGTGCGGAGAGGTGGGGAGTCCGTGGCTGTCAGCCCGCGAGGAGGAACAGCATTCCGACTGCTTGTAAACGTGGGAGGGCACCGCTGCTCCTGTGATTTGACGGCCCGAATATGGGCATTGATAAGTGAGATTCTCTGACCAGGTAGATGTCTATTCACCTCATCCCTTGCGTCATCGCTCTTGTCGCGTCGGCTGATAGGGTAGTTACGGATTGCAAGGTCTCCGAGTCCTTTGTCATCCTCATGTGTTCATAAACGAGCCCTGTTCGAAAAGTCTTCACCGGAGTGTATGCTGGAACGGTTAGGAGAATCTAACTTCTCATCGATGACAACGGTCCTCATGGCCTTAGGATCAGAGGTATGGGCCGCTACTGGGGATGCAAAGGATTTGGATGGACAGGCGTCTTTGTTTGGGATGGTTCTACTTGATTGTGGATGCGAGTCGGGGCTGGGGCTGCGAAGAGGCTCCATAGAGGCACCTATGGAAGAAGAATTGCAATTGGACCTGCCCAAAGGTGTAGAGCTCAATGGATGCGGAGGTGCAGATTCGGATAAGGATGGTGCAGGCGAAGTGTAATCGTGGTCGCGACGTAGGCAACAGACTAGGGATCGTAACCGAAGAGTCGATAGCATGTCGCTCTGCCGACGGTTGGTGCATGACCGATGAGCTGTCATCTTGGGGGCTAAAGGCGAGTACTGGATAGGTTTTTGCGCGTTTGGCAGGGGGAGATTGCGGTGAATGACTGTTGGCACTAGAAGTCACAGACGAATCCCTCTTGCGCTTGATGCAGCTACGATGCGCTGAACGGCATTCGTCGCAAGAACGCTGACTTCCACGCCGACCCATTGACCAAGTGCAAGGAAGCTCTTGTTGATCACATCTCTCTCTTCGCAGGACCATGTGTCCGCGTGATCTTCTTGGAAGGTTGGATCTGACGCATCTTTCGGGTTTCGAATGGTGCTGCTTCGGGCAGTATCCTTGGGCTGGACTTCAGGAAAATCTAGCTTTGGTTTGGGATCAGCTATATCTTCGCCTGGGCAAACAATAGGTATAATACTCACCTGCAATTTGCGCTGTCCCGCGACGAAGAAAGATTCTCCCAGAGAAGAAGCTTCGTTGGGAGCACTCACAGATGCTGCAGCAGCCCCTTCCGTAGGCTTCTCGCTGACGTGAACACTGTTGTTCCAGCTTGAATACTCTTTGGAACTCTTACCTGTTTCCTCGGTCTCCCTCGCTTTCTTTTCGGCGGCGTATTCTCACTCTCGAGACTCTGAGTGGCCTCCGTTACATCCCGCAGAGTGTGTGGCGGGCTCCTGGGGGGCAAGGGACAGTTTTGGCCCGCAGGTCCCTGGGTCAGCAACTCCCGTGCGGCGTTCCCTTGCATGAGAACGTATTTCACAGCGTTCACTGGTAGGGTCTTCGAGGATCTTATTGGGCGAAAGCAGATATGTTGCAGGATCATTAAGTAAATGCCAGCCGTTTCTAAGCCGATCCTTGGCGAGTTCAGCTGTGTGCGGGACATGTCTCTAGAGATAGCTCACCCCATGTGTTCCGAAGCTCTTCAAAGTCGCTCGTGGTAGCATAGTTAAAGTTGTGTGCCAAGGTGATCAAGGTTTGAACAGTGTCAAGGTATTCGATTTCACGGCCTAAAGGCGCATTATTTGGGGTGGTGTTCGCCATAGCAAGGAACAAGAGAATGAGCTTGCTTAGCCGCGCTACTCGCGCTCCCCGTGGGAAAAATGAGGACGTAGATGTGCGTGTGACGCGTCCGGACTGCTGGACATGTCAGCTACGTTTCTGCTCCCTAAAATCCAAAGTCCTTCGCTACACCCTCAGGCCTGAGGCCGCAGCCGTGATTACTTCACGAACGCTATGTCATCCGAGTCACAAGTTTATATTACTCCTCATAGTGTAGCTGCGCTTACGACATACCTGAATACTCTAGCTGAATTGTGTGTTGCGCTCACCGCTGAGACTGCGGACAATACTGAGCACAAGAAAGCCTGGGCCGAGGGAGTGTCCAACTAAATTGGTAAGTTTCTGGAAGCAAATCGTTACACGCTGCTTGACCGAAGGCTGTAGTTAGCTGCACAGTCTGCATACGAGCTAGCCAGGACATCGCATGGTGTCGAGCCGCCGAGGCAAAGCACCAAGGCTGTCCCTCAGCGGCATTGTGGGTGAGATATGATACAACATGATGAAGGAGATGAATCAGGTTCCGGAACCGTTTTTAGAGCATTGATGATCGCCACAACCCGCAGGTGAGTTAGTACACTCTTCTGTCGCCCACATAACCATTTGACAACATTACTATTGCAGGAACTCATGCAGATAGACGACCAAGGGGCGTCACAGCGGCACTTCACGAATAAAACACTCCCGACAACTGTCGACGCCTTTATCAACCGTGAAGATAGCGTCCAAAATGGTTGACACTCCAGACAAGGAGGCCACCGTTGAGTACCTCGTTTCTTCTCTGCTGGAAATGTAGACAGCGGGATTCTACCGCCACACAGATGCCTTCCAGCACGATTAGCAGCAGAGACTACACGCCAACAATCCAGCTAGCTGCTTCAACACACGAACAAATCGAGATCAAGTCAGCTCTGGCGATTGGTATCAGTGCCCAGCTACGTCAAATTGGGCGCACGAAAGAACACACGGAGGCTCTTATATGAGGTCCGAGCAGATCGTCATGGAGGAAATACAACGACGGGTTGCTGGCTACAATCACTATCTTATGGAGTGCGAAGCCGAGATTGAGAGGCTGCGCGCATAACCTTGCAGCGTTGGACAGATGCTAAGTGCTAGGTAACGCACTGTAGTTTTGGCAGTCATCCACTACATGTACTACCATATTGGATACCTCTGCGTATCGGCTCTGATATATTCCCTGTACGTCAAAAGCCATCTTGCTACGTTCCAAATCAATGGCGACGGCATTGACATGACACAACATTGTGGATGCCCCATCCCGACTGTGGCCTGCGTGTGCGATTTGTGTTAGCGTTTGTCGATTAATGCGGAGAGCTGGGGGCTTAACAGCCCTTTCCTCGCTGTTAACGCCGTCTGCTTTTGGGAGACTAGAGCTGGGTGCCAGCAGACCACGCAGATCGCGAATCGCGATTCGTTCCGGTTCTGCTGTTGCGCGCACCATGCTGCCGCCATTGATGTATCGATACTGCTTGCACGCGAAATCAATAACTGTCGGCCGTGGTTGGGCGACTGTATCCTGATCAGACCTATGTAATAAGACCTGCATGCGGCTGATACACTGACAGAGGTCGTAGATAGTCAAAGTCAATGATGGGAATTGAATTTGTGAGCCTTCGAGTAGTATGTATTTGTATTCACGCAAACTTAACATCAAGGATGTGCAAATTTCGCATGAGATCCTGCTACAATGACAATGACAGTGTTGAGACGAAGCGGAGCCACGAGGCTCGGAACCAGACGAGCCATCGAATAGCAGGGCTGTCAGCGAGAGCGCGAAATCCTCAGGAGGGAACTTGTGTCATGTGTTGGCCTGAATCCTCGAATTGAGTCGTAGGCGGCTTTTTATTGCACGTGTGACTCACTGGTATATAGCGCGTAGTAGCGAGCATACACTTCTGGTTGTTGGACGCTGGACAGGCCAGGATTGCCTTCAGATGTTCCTCTGATAGCTTTATTCGATGAAACTGTGCCCTGGAAAGCGTGTTATAGAAGGTGTGTTGGATCGAGGACTGGTACAAGTCATGTACGCACAAGTGATTTTTCACACCGCCTTCGGTCCATCTTTCTTTCGAGGATGGCCACAACCGGGATCTGGGCAGCCATGTCGGTAGACCTTGGGGTCCCTGTTTTTTCCTCGCTGCCTGGTATAAAAAAAAAAAGCCGCGCTCGTTTAGCCAAGGCCGCGGCATTTCTAGTGACCGCCTTGCTTTGAGAGGTAAAGAGGCACATTGGTTCGACTGCTTCTGCTGTATCTGGAGCAAATTGTCCAGCGAGTGCCAGGAATGCCAGATCATCGTACGGGTCGCAAGTACATCCTCTAATCCATCGCGTTGACGTTCAACCATGACACGCAGCGTAGAGTCTACGTCACCCACACCGAAGAAATCTGTTGCAATCTTGATACATGCGCTGCTGTTTGACACCTGGCGGCGAGTGAGTTAGAGTGATAGGAAAACGCCAAGACTCACCTGGTGTGCAACACCGGGAGGTATGAACACAGCCTCGTCTTGCTTTTGTGTGAACTCGAACGGGAAGATATTCCTCTTCTTGAGGCGATTCTTGAAATCGGCGTCAACAAAATAAGCCTGAGAATGTATTGGGTCCCGAGTCTGTGTCCGATAAGCCGTACTCCTCCCGGACAGCCGAGCAGAGCTGATCACCGTCCTCCTCCGCATATAACTGCCACGCTGCTCCGGATTGACCATCTTTCCCCTCGTCTCCGACCATGCCATACAATTCACAGCACCAGTGAGGTCTTTGTGAAGGCGTGTCGATCCCTGTTGTAGTATGTCCGCAGAGGCGATGTAAAGTTTTCGGCCCTGCAAAAAGTCAATAATAGATGTCGCTTATATTGGTTTGCTCACCAAGATCAGGCTTCTGGTCGAAGGTGTCACTGGATTTGCCTTGTGCCGAACGACTTTGCCCTATTCGGATGGATGGCAATCGGCCAGTGAGCCGCGATGTTCTCGATTCCGTCTTCCCCCCCCGTAAGAAAAGGCATAGGTAGACCTTTCTGGAAGTTGGCGTTGATGTCAGCAAACTTGGTCTTGAAGTCCTGTTTCGGGGGATAGTCCTGAAACGACAGATGTGAGCTACGTGTCCAAGTTATGATTGATCATAAGGCAATACCTTCAACTTCAGCTCCCGATCTTCCTCAGTGCGCTGAACGAACAGCTCTAGAAAATTGCGCAATGACATCCTCAGGTCTTTCTTCTTCAGGCTATCTAGCACTTGTACTTGCTCAGAACCGTGAGTGCGCGAAAGGTAGTCCGGTGTCCAATCTCCGGGTAGTCTGGCGTTTGTCACTATTACAGGAATGCCACGCGCCCATAGTTCGCGAAAGACCGCCGTCTCTTGTTTCTTGATGCGGGGAATTCTACGATACGGGGGCTGCGCATCGTTAATGAGTCGAAGCGTCCGATCATGGACTTGAGAAATGATGTTGGATGGGGCGCATACGAAGCTTTCAAGATCTCTGTTCAGCTTTGAAAGGATATCAGACTGAAGTCTTGACACTGGCCGTAGAGAATGGCCACCAGGGGATGTAGATGATAGACATTCTTTGGAATACATGTTAAATATGTCGAAAAATCATCGAGGAGTGTGATTACCTGAGAGAAGGGCGAGACGGGGAGCGTTTTGCAGTCTGGTTGGCGCAGTCCACGCATTGATCGAAGGCACAGTTGATGCATTGAAAAGTCGCAGACAGAATCCCGGTGAGACAATTGTCTAGTGGACCTGTATCAAACATACAGATGTGGAGACCATTTGCAACGCTTACCACAGGAGACCCTGTACCTTTCGTCCGGAAAGCGACGGATCAGGTCCGGCCGTTGCTCGTGATTGCAGTTGGACGTCAACCAGGGACCTCATGTGGGGAAAAGATGAAGTCCTGCAGCAAGTTTGATAAATATGGATCGGACGCTCGACGACGTAAAAAGGCCATGTACCTGAAGTCTTTTGATGGTTTCCAAGTCTAGCTTACGTTCACTCACAAAAGATGTCCTGAAATTGAGCGGTGCAGGCGTCGTTCCAGCGTAGTACTGAAATTCGTCCTTATTCGCGCCAAGAATTCTATACTCTAGGTGGCGACTACTCTCTAATGTGAACCACAAATTCCGAGCGGAAACTGACGCACCTCTAAAACGGCATCCATCTGACTGTGGTTGATGTACACAGACCCAGCAGCTGGGAAAGCCACATCGGCGCGCACGACTTGTTCGGCCTGTACACGTTGTTTTTTTGCACTATCGTGCCAGGAGTAAGCCTTCGTAGCACTGCGTCGAGTACCGATGCGCAAGATAATGTTCTTGTTTCGGATAATGCAAAACTTGCCTTCGAAGCATGTGCCCTCGCTCGCTCTGTAGCCCCTTCACCACCCGTACCGAGTTGAACGTTGCCTGTCTTGATGCGCTTGCCGTCTCCTTGCTCTTGACTGTCACCACAGAAAGACATGACCGAGCCGCGCTTCTTCGAGGACATTGCGAGGTTTCGATATCCCTAATGCAAGAGTAGGTAGCGATTGTCTTGCTCAAATGGAGCCTGTCGTGGAGACCGATGTTGGTGGTACGTGGGAACAAATCATCAGTTCACCACGCGTCCCGACCCGTCCGACAGGCTTGATGCGATACTGATGCACCACGCCACTGACCGGAATCGGGCACCGCACGCATGCTGGCTTGATATTGCCGCGCTGTGAGTATTTCATGTATGCGGACGCAAAAATATTTATGGGACGATAAGCATACAGCTACACGCCGTGTCGAGACATGCTGGCCTTGAGTACTGAGTAAGCCTCCGTGCTATCCATGGATAATGTCTATTACACAGTTCCCCTGTCCTCGTCCCGAGACTGTGGCCAACCCAAAGACTTAGTACTTATTGGTGGTCGGTCTGTTGCGTCAGCTTTCGATTTCTTTCAGATTTTTCAACTCACGGTCGGTATTATTGCCACCGCTGATTCCTATTCATAATACTCGATTAAAAAGCTTTGCTTTCTATCTTGAATACTTCTAGTGGTACAATATCAATGCATCGACTTTCGTTCTATCGACTTGTTGCTGACCCTCGCGAGCTCGTTTACGAGCCACCGACTCTCCCATGATTGTTTCCTCGCCGATCATTCCGCTCGAACGATTACTATGAACACGGACCCATTCGCTATGTCACGCGAGAATGGAGAGTAAAGACAATAATATCATGGAGACGCGACAGTACAGTATACATACAGGTCTGACGAGAGAGAGCTAACAAATATACAGCGAGGTCATGAGTGGCCTGGCGTCTAGAGGGAAAGGCACAACTCAGCGTGAAGAGGGAGGGGAAGTGAAGAACGGAAGGCGACAGTTCATTACGAGGAGCGGTGACCTTTTGGAGGTGCGAGGGCCACGCCGTCATGACACAACGAGTCACAGACAGCAAACATGACATGGCAAAGGGGCGCACATAACGGGGAGCGCATTAGCCAGGTACATCTAGCAAAACATGTCAGATTCCTCAGACTGTAGACAGAAACAGACCACTCACCTCTATAGAATGCTTTCCAAGCATCTTTGCTAGGTTCACGAGGAATTCAAACCCTCCGATGTCGGTATCCGTGCGATCTCGGCCTGCAAGAGCGCAATCTTCCTCGCGAGCTCCGCACTCAATTGTTCCGTCTGTCCAATATGCTCAATAATCGAATCGATGGCAGCGGTTTGAAGATCTCTTCGCTCCCTTGTCAGGGCGCGTTGGCCCTCGAGATTACCAAGTAACGCTAAGTTGAACTCCTGCTCAGATCGAAAGACGCGGAGTTGTTCTTGGTAGATGCCCGCACGGAACGTATGTTCACGAGTATTAGGGTCTTGAAAGCTACCATGAATCAGCACACATGCCAGCGGGTATGTTAGAACATACCGTTCGTGTGAGATCGATGGCCCAGCTTCCCCAAGATGAACAGCCATGGCCACATATAGAGCATGAATGTCCTCTTTCGAAAATGCCTTCTGGCAAGTGGGGCAAAGATATGGAGTCATACACTCGGCGCGGTGAGACAGGCAAATTTCATGGAAGACATGACCTGGCTAGCATTAGAAAGGGCGCGAATACGCTCGGTGCCACTCACCGCAGCCTCCGATGTACGCCATTTTCTCTTCCTCCCGAATTCTAGAGATGCAAATCCGGCAAAAAGCGTCGTGACCTTCTGTGTTAGCCATAGAGGTGACAGTCTACGACAAGGGGCCTGCCTTAGCACAGGCGCCGACGACATCTTATATATACGCGAAGGGGTGACAACTCACGTGGCTCTGGCCTCACTAGCACTCGCCACACTGGCAGCCATAAGCATGCACTACAGGGGCGAGCCTTAATCTTGAGGGACGTCACAATTCACTGGGTGGCTGGCCTGTTTCGGCGGTCGCAGAAAAACGCGAAAGGAACGTGAAGTGAAAGCAAAATCCGGCATTGTTTCCGACATTTACGGATTCTGACAGTAATCGAATTCTGTGTTAGATATGGCATACTGCTTTGGGCCGTGTTTAGGGTCAAACTCGTAGGATCGTGAAAACGCTCCGATACTGTAGTCTGTTTCCGTTATATTTGACATGCGCCCGGAATTTGGGGCAAAATCAAATCTCTTTCAGGTTCCTTGTCCGCCAACCGGGACAGGATTTTACCACCAGTCAACTTTTTGCTACGGTTCTCCGAGCCTCCCTCCAGTGCAAGCCTAGACTCATGCTCTCATTTCCGCATTACTGACGCTTGCCGGAGTAGACGCCTGAGACATGTGAACCGCGCTGGCTTACCCTCCGGGTCCGCGGTCAAGCTTTCAAGTTGGCTTGGTGCCAGAGGCGTCGATGACCGGCGGTAGCAGTCGAAATCGGTGACCCCCGACAGCCTTTAACTTGCTTCATAAATTACATCCGATCTTCAAGCATCGACTTCGCAAATCGACTTCGCCCAGACAGCTACCAAGAAGCGGGACAAACGGCCATTTCCAGTGGCACCTTTGGCAAGACTACTGGGTGATGCCGACATGGGACCTCACACAGGGCATGTTGCCACCCCGTGCTTTCCGACTTTAAATGCCACTCGCTTTCAGTGTGTGCAAGTCGTTCGCTCCCACCTCCACTGCCCCCAAACACAACACTAGCAAGATGCAGCCCAAATGTGTCGTGTGCTGGGAAGATATTACCCAGGGTGTACCTTTGCAAGCTATACGGCGATGTGGTAAGCCCGGTGTTTGACATGTCCATCGCACCACTCACGCAAATACTCAAGGCCACCTTTACTGTCGCAACTGCGTCTCCAATCTCATTGCACTTGAGGAGTCATGTGCCTTCAAATGCTTCGGAAACGCCACGCTCACGCAGGAAGATGTGGCGGATGTCTGCATGGAGATGGTGCCTCGGACAATCACTTTGGATCGCGGTGTTCCTATCACGTCGTACGCCCCTATCACTCTCATATAAAAGCTCGAGCGTTGACAATGCATGGTTTCTAGGGGTCACAATCCCGCAAAAATGCTTGAGACCAACATCTGCGCTGAATCCATGTCCGCTGCACTCAATGCCTGCATCGAAGAAGTAGGCAGGGTTGTCTCTGCGATAGATGCACACGAAAATCTGCTACGGCGTGAACGAGAAATGGCTCATTCGGACGCTGCCAAGCTGGTGAAGTATCGTGACGAATATTACAAGAAAGCCGACCATGCGAATCAGCTCAAGCGAACTCTACACGATTTACAAACTCAGGTATGTTTCAAGTCTACGCTTGTCTACGAGATTTAGTTTTCTCATCTGCCATTCAGTATTATCAGATACCTCCAGAGCTACGATCGATCGCACGAGAAGCGTCGATCTTTTCCCGAGCGCAAGCCATCTACAGCACCCTCATCCCCTCGTCTCATACCGCCCGTGCGATCACCAACGGCGAAGGCGATTCCGGGACCACCGGTTCTCAACTGATTGTTCGCCGCAATGCACCTTCCCGCGCCGGCGACTCCCAAACCGCTCGGAACAAACAGGTCTGTAGCTAGCACTGCGGTAACTCGGAGGAACGTTCAAGAACCTTCGTCATCGAGGAGGAGGGGCGCTATACGCGCCCCGCCTTCACAGACGCGTGACGATCAGTCCACGGCGCAAATTGAGACTATCGAGATCGATTGAATGGCCGAGGCGATAGATTCGTGAGCGAGGGGCCAGCTGTAATCTTTTCCAAAAATATATAGTGGTTCGCGGGTGTGCGTCGTTTCTGTAGCCATTGGTTGATACAGGTCTCGATAATACGTGTACGTTTCCCTGCTAGCTATCGTGATCCGCACAGATGAATACAACTCTTGAAATCGTTTTGCGTGCGGCGGTCCTGCTAGGCGGACTAGAAGCCCGACAATTATATCTCCCATGACTATTCTTTTGGAGTCGAGGAGAATGCATACGACTATGACTTGAACTTGCGTGTTCGTGCGCGGAGCCGGACGGGATACGAAATCACACCCGGGGATTAATGTACATGCTCTGTAGTGACTCAGGCCAGCGGTCTGGGAGTCTTGATCTCCTACCTGCAGCGAGAACTCGAAATGAGTGAGAACAATATCTGGCTTCATCCAACGAAACTTTCGACATGTTTACAGCCCGGAGCACTACTATGAAACCAGAGAGGATCGTTGAAATACACTGAATACTCGGTCACTTCAGAGGTACATGAGGTGAAAGATACCTCCTTAATCTACAAGAGCCTCTACAGCCAGACTGCGAAGAGCGGCGATGCGGAAGACCCAGGAAATGAAGCCGACGAAAGCGTTCCGCATCCAGAAAGCGCAACAGTCAAACCCGTAAACCAGCGCCTGTGCGGCGAGTACTAGGAACATGAATCCCGTCTTTTCGCATGTGAGAGCGGGGCAGAGGGGAGGCAAATGTCGTAGATAGCTCACCTGCCCACCTCAAAGACGACATTCCAGAATTGCTTGCTCAGGAGCATTGCAACACCGGCGAGAATGTAGGGTAGACAATTGAGAGGACGAGGAGTCGGAGGTAAGGCAAAATCGTCGAAGGTTTGAAAAAAGTCGGCACCCGCAGTCCTCGAAAGACACGAAGTCGGGTAGACAACCCCTCGCGAAGACTAGCGGCTACAGGAGTCATCTTCTCTTGACTACGGAAGACGCGTACGGAGTTTGCTGCGTCCTCATCACCTCACCCCCGGCCGAGCCGGTAGCGATATATTTGGCGCCGTTGCGTTCGCTGTACGCCTACGCTCGTGTAAGTGCGCGTGACGAGCTTCAAATGCGAAAACCTACAATTGCCTGGACTTTTTCTCCCCGCTAGGACGTGTTATCAAATCAAAGAGTCAGATGAGCTCCAAAAGCACGAACCAGGATGGGTGAGGGTGTCTTGAACACGTCGAGTCCAGGTGTCTCGAATGCGGACCCTGCCTGTGGCGCTCCCTAGGAGTACACTGCGTCCGTCGTGGATGAAGGTGACAGGTAATGGGTAATTCGGGTCCCACAATTGGTATGTTGTACTCGTGCTTCATTGATTCGATATTGTAAATATCAAACCCATCGGCCAAATTTGATACTGCTGCAAACTGGTCGTCTGGAGACAGTGCGCAGTGACCTCTACAACACGGATGAGCTTCGTCGCTTGGACTTGTGGCCTGAAACTCACATCCGTGTTTTGGGCGGGAGACTCCAGACGATCCTAGATTTTCGAGCTTCCCAACAGCTAAACGGTCACATGAAAAGACATTCGGAGATGGATGGCTGCACGACAGTACTCACATGATACCGTGACTGAAGTAGCTTACGATAACGCATTGATCGTTTTCATCCGTTCGACCACTCTGTACAAAATGAACTGATCGGGTTCGCAGTTCATCTGTATCATTCACCGGTGAGATGGTGGTCGGAGGGCGCGGGAGCATATGAAAAAGTTCCAAAGGAGCATCTACCGAAGTCGTTTATACGTCAGTAGCTCATCAGATACTGTGGCGAATACTCACCGTCTTCCGTAGGCATGTCATAGATAAGAACGTTCTCTCGCCGCAACCAACAGCGAGGAAGGCATCGTTGTCGCAGGACATGCAGTCAACTCCTCCCGGAACAGCGACTTTTACAGGCCGCGCCTATGAAGCCATGCAATGATAGTGCTGTAGAATGAAGTGTGATCGCCTTACCACATTCTCTTTTCCCACTGAGTGTATGCGTATAGTACCATCAGAATAACCGATGAAAAGTTTGTTCTCCTCGCACGGGTGCCACAACAATGCCGAGACGGTTGAGGCGCCGTGTAACGTACACACGGTCTTACCATCCGTCGTATCGACGATTGTCAAGGCACCGTCGTCGCACCCAAAAGCCAGGTATTGGCCTGAGTTTGAGAACTCGACGACGTTCACACACAGTCGGAGAGATCGGATAGCTTGTAGAGTAACTTGTAGGACATGGATGCGACGGAGGTCAATGGGACAAGAGCGAAGGAGCAACTTGAGAAGTCAAAGCAGTGAGGATGGGGGGGGTGCACAACGCAGTGAATGGCCTAAGCCTCGGTGACTGCTTTGCCCCCAGCCGAGACTACACCACGAGCGTAAAACACGGCGAGACCACGGGTATGTTTGTGTTAGGCACGTACCTCGGAAGCAACAGCGTGGTGGAGTAGGGTCGCCCCGCAATTGTGCGACATCGCCGCTCGGCACACAGCCTCCACTACTTGCTGAAATTCGATGCAAATCCTGTTCAAATTTGATGTTCAGTTGAATGTTCACAGCTCGAAAGTTCACAAACAACACTCACGCCTGACTCCGACCGGGCGTCACGCGTCACGATCGTGACGCATACAATGTCACGCATGACGAACGGCTCACCATTGCGATACGACAGAATGTCACGGCATTCTTCTTTACGGTACAGCGACAGATATCGAGCATTTCCTGCATCATCACTCGCCGTCACTCATTTAGGCCTCAGGCCTCGCGGGGCTTCATGTACAACGGACACGCTCGAGAAAGCATAATATCTCCACATCAATTCAAGCTTAAATCAAAGGTTGTTTCAAATTTTGGCTCGGAGCTTGAGATCTGGAACCTGGATCATGAACCTATGCTACCCTAAGGACATGCGGTATTGTCATATTCAGAGTCCACGCCCAGACCCGAATGTTTGACGTGTGTGGTGATGACATAATCGAACACATTTCTTCCTGGGGCTGATCAGACATTGATCAGAATGTCTATATCGTGTATTGTGTCTTGACTGATTGCAGTTCAGCCCCACCCACGAAGAGTTCCTTAAAAGATTGAGAGATAGGGGACTTACAGAACATGTTCATGCACATAAAGCTTTGAGGCGCTGTCTTGTAGCAACGGGGCTCCGAAGATAAAAATCGGCTCGCTATTGCGACACATTTGTTCTGACAGTAGCATGACGCAGATAATATACACACCCAACTTCCTGTGCTTGTGCATTCAATGACGCGGAACTGGCGCTGCACACGAGATGAGCTCCTGGAATGCGCAGCATCCACTGGCATCATGGGCGCATTAAAGTAGAGGAGGAATACATGGGTAGTGAGCAGCCTCATCACGAAGGTGCGGGTGAAGAGGCCTTTGTGTGAATGACCCATACTGACAAGAAAAGTGGAGACGGTGACAGAACACAGGGGCGGGACGATTAAAACGAGAAACGGGCCGAAACCGAAAGACGGGAACAATGACGGAGAAGGACCATAGGGCAGCAAAAACCCGTGGAATGGAAGACTCGAAGCTCGAGGGCCCAAGGAGTCATAGAAGGGATATGGAAGCAATGAGGGCGGGCTGTGGAGGAAGGTCCGTCATCACTCATGCAAGATGCGCATTTCCAATAACCGCCGCATGATCGTCTTTCCTTTACTTTTATATCGAAAAGAGTAAAGATGACTGGAGGGCGTGGCGAGAACTTTGTCTCACTCCAGAACCTAGCTTTCTGATTAATCTTCCCCCCGACTTCGAACCTGGCACGTACCATACATTATATACACGACTGATACACGCTGTCGCGCCTGGTCTTCAATTGTGATATATTTTGCGCAAATAAAGACGGAGAAATTAGGAATACTCGCATGGACCTACGCAAGTGTCGGCCGCTGGATGCAAACTCAATATTTGGTTGCGTCCGGTTGGGCTTTCATGAACCACGGCCCACCAACAATCTATAATACAACAATTGAGAATTGGTACGTGATTACGAAGGCAAGTGCGACTACTTAATCACGATATATCAACTACGTATCTCAGGCCGGCCGCGTCAGATCTGAGCCCTTCGTACAGATTTAGACTATGGTCGTATCGGATTTGATCCCCTCATACAGATTTAGATTGTGACTACATACACCGTAATTAAAAACATCAGGACAAGTGATCGAAGGATGGTCCCCTGACGTGCTGTCGTGATCTATTGCTGTCTATTGGACAATATGCTCCTAATGCGTACAATTTCAAGCGCTGTGGGTCCGCTCCGAAGCTTCTGAAGCTTGAGGCTTGAAGCTTGAGGCCTGAGGTTGCCATCACCACGTGCACCAACTTCAGCCTATTTTCATCTATCGGCCATCGTTGAAGTTACGCCCGAGGACTCATCGAATACTTGTAACAATAGAAATCTCCATTGCAGGATAATACTACTACGTATGGTCAGTCAATAGCTGAACCTCATCTCAACAAATAAAATACGTCAGATACACTGGAAGGGCCCGAGCTGTATCCGACTGCAGGGTCAGTCAGCGCATAAGTATCATGATGAGGCATGAGGAAGAGAAAACGCGTGAAGTTTTGTATGAGAATCGCGTGTTGCTTATCTACCAATGGACTTTGCCAGGCCGTACAGCGCAGATCGACACGCCCGAGACTGGGGCTTACCTGGATCCTCGAGGTGGTCGGAGTCAAAATCACGGCGATGAAGAGCTTGAAGGAATATCTCGTCCAACGCATCCTACCCTCCGCCCTCATCTCAATCCCCCTTTTCTTCCAAGGCTGTGATTGTGTAAGTGAGGTTCCATTCTCATCCGCTTGTCGAGGGCGGATTCCAAATTTTTGACTCGAAGACTACGTAGTCGTTCTAGGCGTATTAAGCAGGATTCTTTACATATGGTAAGTGCGTAGTACTTCTTACCAGCTGCGGTGGTTAACAGGAGCAGTCGGACGCTTCAATGGCTTTCAAGGAAACCAGAGAACGGAATTCTGAAGCCGCGGTTTTCGAGGATGGTGATGCCCCCGAGCAATTCCAGATGCCCGGACGAATGTATCCCACTCCTCCGCATGGACTGTCTTCCGACGAACATACCATGGGGTATATCGTTGGCAGCTTTTTCTGACGGGCCTCTGGGGGCAATCATTGCGAGAAGATCCGAGCAGAAGAAATTCGAGAGGCAGAGGACGCAGAAGCGGCCAGACGTCTGTTGGAAGCGACGCCTGATCTTGAAACAGCTCGGTCGCTCGCAATCCGACATGTGGTGAGAATCTAAAAACACTTGGCCATTTTTTGCTCTTACACGCTTTCAGAAAGACATTGAAGTCCTGTTGGACGCAGACCTTCTAAGCAGAGAGTCATTGTTACCTCTGGCAGGTATGATGGATAGACATTTATCTAGTGATTCTGAGCTCATTACATTCTTTCCAGAGTACTTCCACAACATGCTGCATGTGGAGTCCAACCACTTGCCGCCACATAGGGTCATTGTATTTGTCGAAGACAGGTTCACGTGCATAATTCTGTACTCCATATTTATTATTGCAGGCATGGGTTTGATTTATCTATGTGGGGCGCGTCCTAAGACATGTACATAATGAGAGTGAATCTGTAATCATGTCTAGTAGCTTGCTCCGTATGCTTGTTGAATTGTACATAGACCTTTTGATCGCTGGAGGAACAGAAACTCTGATTATTCGCAATTTTGTGTGAGGCGTATTCACACGAGCGTGTTGAACATTTGAAAAGGTGAGGCGCGTATGAAACTCGGCGCGCAAAATGAAGGACATTGAAACGGAATCGAACCTGCGCCATTTGCGAAATGATGAATGTTGAGAAGCTGACGGATGCCTCGCGCGTCGCTGAGGGGGGCTGTAGCGTTCTACCCCGAACGCGCCATGACCTCGTCCGAAGCTTCTGCCGCTGCGGGGCTTCTTGTGCATGTCGCAGACCATGACATGCGCCATGGCTGCGTCTTTCTCCTCTCGTGCGGTGGGAGCGATGCGGCGAGAGCGCCTTGCGTACATCGCGGATGGCCTCGATGGGCAGCCGCCCCAAACGTTGCCGAGGTATCGATCTAGGCGTACTCGCTTATCCTGGCTTCAAGTCTGTGTTATGGCATGGGAATCAAGATATATATACCGCACTCGCGATGTGGTAGGCGCGACAATGTCGTCATGAATGTTCGAGGATCTGGAGAAAGTCAAGGTCTTGGCCGGTGCGAAAGAGTGATCACTGCCACAGCGCGGCTACTGCTCCAAGCGTGGAGGCTGTCAGCTCGAAGACGCGATGATTCAAGTAATATATATCACGTACGTGTCTTCGAAGCTCCATAGTGGGCCCATGCTTAGTGCTCACAGTGGCTTGATATACCGAGATACTTGGTTGCCAATCCGTGTAAGGGGCAGCTACCCGCTCAAACAGCATCGTACCCAAGCCCTGAGGCTCTGAGCGAGGCATTGAGCATGGTACCGGTGCGCGTCGAAGATGTCATGTGCTGCAGCTTGGGCAGAGTTTGGTATGCGATGATATGCACCAAGTCGACAGAGAACACGGCCTGCAACTCCGCTAGCACGAACCGGAAGGTGTGTGGTCTCATCGCATGAGTCTACACAGCCTGGAGTTCAGTGATTAGGACCACCGTGTAGACGTCTAGTTACCACTGGCTCGTACCTCTCTGGTTATGTGGTTGATGGGTCCTTTCTTGCTGTCCACTCGGTACCCTTCTGAGCCATATCAGGCTCCCCACTCTCCGTCATTTCCTTGAACCCAAGAGCGAACGTTTTTGACGACCGCAAGCGTCGACATTGCACACCAAAGGGAGGATTGATCTCGACCCGGCCACGCGTTCCTGTTCGAGCGGACGTCAGCGCCAGTCTTCTGCAAGCATATGCAATGCGGCTGGCCTACCGAGTGTGGTATCCACCTCCTTCGGACCTAGACTTTCGATTTGTCGAAGTATTACGCCCTAGTATGCCACAATGAGCTCTCAAATTCTCCTATCTGGAAGGGGTAAGCTCAATGTATGACGTAAGAGTAAACATCAGCTCACTAGAGAACTTCGCCCGCACCGCCCTGACTCATGTTTTGGGATCGGTCGTGGAATGATCTCGAGAGTTGTTCGTCCAGTCAGATTCAGGTTCAAGCCCAAGCTCTAGACGGTGGGCCGACACGGAGTGCTCTTTACTGTCGAGTTTCACTGTTGAGTTGCGCTACATGGCGCGTGCTTTGGGGGATACGAGTCGGCGACTGACCCATATGCATGAGGTCCAATCGCCTATCCAGACAGCTCCGCGCCCGAGTCAGAGACTATGAGTGCGAAGCAACGGACGTCAATATCACAAGGAGGAGCGCAGAGGGGACATTAATAGTGATGCGAGGAGAACCGCGGAAAGATCCCTGCAGGTTTGGGAGGCCAGGGTAGTCACGTGATTTGTGGCTTGAAAATGGAGGCAAGAATCATAAGATGTTTGAGCGCTGAGCAGCGAGAAACATCTATCGAGCTACACATATATATAGCTGATATTTGCCATCGGACATAGCCCGCCGCTTGGTGACAAACACCAGGACTGCACATCTCTTCGTTCCGGATTGTTGTCAATATGCGCCCGGAGGACCAACCAACCGCAAGCGACAAGGTCCCAGCCCAGACCATGTCCATCTGGAAAAAGCCTTTCGTCCAGACCATTAACCCATGTACATAGATCACTTACCATCACTCAGACTAATAGATACCAACGGCGGTGAGATCCCTGTGCCGTGAACCGTCTATGCCAAAATGAATGTCTCGCGCTTTGATCGATACCACGTGGAGACTCCGGGGCCGCCAGCGTTAGTTCCAGGCAAGAGCGACTCTGTATCTCTCACACCACCTTCATCACATAGCGCGCCGTCTATAGTCTCCCTCAAGCCTTTTCCCCGACGTCTGATGCTAGGCTCAGACCTAAGAGCTCTTTGTCCGCGTTCAAGGGCGAAAGGATGGACACTCGGGGGGCTGGCGTCAGACTCAGAACCCCAGACTTCGTACGAAGCATGAAGACTGCCCACAGTCGTTGGTACCGATGTGTGCAAAGAGTAGCCCGGGCTGTAGATCGCGCATGTGCTATAGGTAAGCTCTATCTCCACACCAGCGCGACTACCCTGGCAACGAATACCAACAGTCATCGCCGTACAGGTTGGCGCTCAAGTTTGCAGCCTGAGAAGTGCGCGCGACCTCAAGTCACTTGCGCACCACACACAGGCCCTCGTCCTGCAGCTCAAACTCTCCATCCTAAAGTCTAGTCTTCTCATTCTTTGCCACAGCTTAGACTCCAGGACGACCTACCACATCGCAGCCGGCTCTGCGTACTACCTCTTGCTAGCCTCACCGGTATACCATCGTGAAGGCTCGCCAGCGACACCAGGCAGGCACCGACGCAGCTCAAGTCGCAGTTCCAAGATGGAGCAAATAGCCCTCTTCTTGTACCACACGAGAATTGGCTGCTATATCGGGGGCACGGATTTCATAGTACGTTCCCGGCTCCAATGTGATATGGAGACTCAGTCGTCGCTTGCCTCTTTTTAGTTTTTTGTACCTGGTGGCGCGCTCACCACTACTTGCAAACGACCGAACTTCAATGCAAATCCGACAAGCCGTTCAACATTGGCATTGATGGCACACTCTCGAACTCGACCGCGGTCCGCTGGTTTCAACACGCCATCCGAGCTAGGCCTGCCCGCGCAAGCGCGATGACGCGATACCTGACCACAGAGCTCGCCGCCCATCAACAATGACCCCGATATGACGTCACGCCGCCATGCGTGCGCCGTCCGCGACTACTTCCCGCTCACCGCCGAGCGCGTCCGCTCCCGTTCCCCCATCCTCCAGCTGACTCGAAACGCGCCGCAAGACTTGTACCACGTTCGCGCGCGCAGCGCGCTGCAGGATAGGTATTTCTTCAAATAACATAGATGATGTAGCTCCCTGCGCGCTGACAATGTGGACATTCAAGTGCAGGTAAGTACTTCTCCGTCCTGCCTTATTGATCAGCACTTGGATCACTGGGCTAGGGCTGGCGGCAAAACGCTATCTTGTTTACTGGCGCAGCTTAAGCCCAACCCTTGCAATGCTTGTGCTCGCGCGCCGGCCGTCTCTGCCCCTGTCACACGCCACGGGGCATCAAGCCATGAGTACGTCTATCGGAACGAGGGGCTGGGAGAGCGCAGGCCAATGCCTAGATTAGACCTGTACCATGTTTCTTTTCATGATTCTGAATAAATCAAGCATGTGAGACGGCGTCACCCCTTCTGTGCCTATGTGTAAGACAGTGCAACTTGCGATCTGGCGCTACGAGCACTACCTGTCCTCCCCGTCATAAATTTGTTTTTTAGATTAATGGTGTAGAGTTGTAAAATCGATTTTTGTACATAGAATAATTGTATAGCATAACTTTTGCAGCGCAGGCCTATTCAATAAATAGGGCTATAACTAGCATATTAGGCCACTAACCACCGGTACCAATGCTATGCCAACCATAGTCACTCTCCACGGTCACTATGCGGCATTTACTGAAAGCGCGTCCATCGAAATTGGCACGTCCCGTTTACTAGTCTTGCTTCCTCCGACCACCTCTGTCATCTACCTCGACGCTCTACATAGGACTTGACCTGGCACTCTCTGTGGAGGATGGCGTGATGGGCTGCATACACATGAAGCTTGCCTGAGCGACTCGACTCTCCACGCACGGAAGTGGGAAATCGTCGCCTCGGCAGGTGAATTGACATGCACTCACCATTCTAGCTAGCTATACCGCTGGCAAACTGCCCCTGGCTCTCCTCGCACTGGGTTGCTCGCCAATACCAACACCATTGTGGACCCAATATTGATACCTTGGCCACACCCTGGGACCCGTTCAACGTTGAGGACTCCGCTCCTGTCGCACATCTGCCTTTACATGCCGACGTCAACAAAACTCTCAATCTACACTATGCGCGAGTATGTAAATATCACAATGTCGGACTTGAACTGCTCGTAAAAAGTATGTACAGGGATGCACCAATACAATTATCTTTAAATTGAAATATACTTAGTCACCATAAGGCTCGGCCGTGTATACAGTGACAGTGCGCGTGTCGAGAACAGGTCCAAGGTAAGATATGGGTTGACGAGATAAGTGTCAGCATGTATTGAGGACATTTTTGTTCCGATGTCCAGCTGCGGTCAATTTCTCGTCCCACACTTGGCGGCGAGATGACACAGTCCAACAATTGGATCGACCGTGACCACAGTCGCATTTCGCCGCAGATTGCGCGTAGAGCGCTGTACTTGGTTTTCTCCTAGTAGAGCAGTGAGTTATTGTCGACCCTCTGGAATGGCGTAAACCCACTCAATATAAGCGAGGGGATGAGGACGTAGCCGTACTGTATTGAGCAGGCAGCTCGAAGATGATCGTACTCGAGCAATACGAAGGCCTATAATTTCGAGACAAAGTGAGTATGCGCTTGTTCATCATAATCGTCCCGTGCAGTGGTAGCTTACCATCTAAAGACCCTGTACGACGTAGCTGGAAGATTTGCGGATCCTCGATGACAAGGACCGTATCAAAATTTCCTGGCATGGCTGGTTTACGGCCTCGTGCCACTATCGGTGCAGTGGCTCGAATTCGATCCATTGGGATTTTCGACCCGACAAATGGGTTCATGGTCTTTGCAGCTTGATCTGCTTATACACTCGCAAGGTGAGCTGGCCGTGAGGTAAGAGGACTGGGGGTAAGGACGGAGCTAGCTTCTGAACGAAACTTTGCAAGGGGACTCCCGGGTATGATTTCAGGAGCGCTGTACTCTTTTCTGCACAGTGTCCAAGGTCATGCGAGGATGTGGGCAATGAAGAGCGATGAAGATCTGCGGGGTACGGTGGGCTGAGAAAATCGTAAGTCTTCAGCTTCAACATCTTCTTCGTCTTCTGAGCTCTCGCCGCTCTAGGCGCCATTACCCAGCTCCGTCGTCAAGCTCTTGTGACTCTGACTCGATTGTGCTGGTACGGCGGGTTTGCTGCAAGATGGGCATCTTGAGTAGACACTGCAGCTGCAGCCCGCGCCTGGCCGTAAGCCAGTCAACGAGGTAAGCGGTACGGATGTCTATTCGCGATACTTCGAGCATATCTTGTCGCTCTAACCATGTCGTCCATATGCGCAATATAGTCCCGACAATTTCCGGCACGGTAGGCATGCTTGGCGAAGTCCAATGTGTAAGCGTTCAGAGAGCTCAGTATTGAACCCGTCAAGTACGCCTTTTCGTCGTATCGCCATCCAGGTAATGTGTCATAGCGTGGAGCTTGGAGATATTGAAATGCTCACGTATTCCCAGCTCTATGAATATACTCTTGTGGCGATGAAATGTCTCCAAAAGCCGTTTGAACCCTGTGCGCGGAGGAGTTGTCGTAGTATGCCGGTGGAACTGGGCGTAAAGATAGATGAAAGTTCGACAACAGCCTGGGCTACCTCAAGAACTTTCTATTCGACAGCGCCAGATAATAAAGGTAACGAATATCTTCTGCATTTCTTTATGCTCAGTCTCTGTCACTGCTGCACGTGAGATATCCTCTTTGCGAAGTGGCGTAATCCAGGTACGTTGGAAATTGCTCGAAATCGACGATCAAGCCATCCTCGCCAATGACAGACGTGCACCACGATACCAGGTGCTGTCTTTGAATACTCTCTTGTGGAGCTGATGGAGAATGTCGGGTGTGTGATGCAGGACAAGATGAGTCCTGTCGTTTCTCCCAGCAAATACTTGTATTTTTCATGTCCGACTTAGACTCACCGAGACTCAACTACCGAATTATCGCTGCGCTCAATCTTCGTGTTTCGCCGTGAAGACACAAGTACTAATCCGGGACACTGCTCGCTGCATACATGAACATTGTATCGACTCCATAGTGCTACGGTACAGACCCGGTAAACCGTCCACAGTGATTTACTGCACAGTGGTTGGCTCGCCCCCATTCATCTAGCCCCCATACTCTCGGTCGCACTCTTGCCTGCCTCTATTCTCTGAGCCCTTTCCAGACGAGACACAAGTACTGGCCTGGAGTCGGTGAAAAGAGGGTTTCCCCTTAGCACAACTCAGTTGCATAGCGCTATACGTAGATGATTGAGCTTCACGATTCGTCCTGCAATAGCAGAGGTTCCTGAAAACAAATCGGCGGTGTATAAATCACCGTGTACACTTCACACAGATGGATTTGTTCACCCCTAGATAGCGAAATATGGGGGAGTGTTTGCGGAGGGGGTGTTGGCCTTGTTCTTCCAAGTTTGTCTCTGTCGGGACAACCGGGGTCAGGGTCGAGGTCCCGGTTGGTGCTGGTCGCCGTGAGTCAACAATGGTTCCACTCTCTCTAGATTGGTTGAAGCTCATCCTGCCAAGACCGGTAGCTAGGGTGAAGTGGATAGTTGGACCTCGCCGTTGACACGTTCCTCGAGTTATGATAACGTCCTGTCAAATTTGCTGCGTGACCCGGGATCGTACACATGCAGCCATGTTGACTGGGGCCCAGGTCCGAATCGCAGGCCTGCCATGCTCCGGGAAGTTATAAGCGGTTAGTCCCTGGTATTAAACGGGGTGGATGTAGGGATCTTATGGGATCGCGGCAGTACGCGCGAAGTTCGAGCCCTTTAGGTTGCATGTTCTAAGGAGGGTCCGTATGTCGCTGAACAGAGCTACCGCGCTGGTATAGCGGGCTCGGTTTGAATGTGGACTAAATGGGCGGAACATGAACGGGTGACGGTGTGGTTGCACGAAAATTTTATGTAGATTGGTCTCCGTAACGAGCGAAATAAACGTTAGGCTTGCCCTTAGATGCGTGCGTCGGGCGTTCTAAACATATACCGGCGGGTGTTGTGTGAGCCAGTCACCCTACCACAACGTCCCTAGCCATTGCGGATTGGTAATGCTGACTCGTAGTCGTTGTCATGTGGGTCTCTGCTATCTCCCGTTAATCTCAACAATTTGGTGGCGGGATCTCCGGCAGCTTTTCTCACAGCCTAGTGTGGATTTTGTGCGGCATCACAGTGTGCGACCTTCTAACAGACATAGCTTTGGCAGTAACTGTGAGCGAGGCTGCGCGGCTCCAAAGTCGGGATTACAGCTGTATACCCTATAGGGAGCCAGGACATTTCATTGGGGGCACGTTTGTAGGTTGAAAAAGTAGTGTAGGAATTCGTCGACGCACAGCTGAACCCTTGCCGGCAGGGGACGTATTACAAACGGGTCAACGCTAGGGGAGGGCTTTCGGCAGGTCAGGGGTGGCTGTGCGTGTTAGTTTCAACCGAAGATGGGAATGAACATGGTGCGCGTCACTGGGGTTTCGACCAAGGCCGTTACGGGGGGGGGTGCCCCGAAGTTCGGTTCAACGAAGACGATAGTGCCCTATCGAGGATTCTTGGCATCACTCAAATCCTTCGGTCCGGATGAGGGGTACGAGCTCACTGTGCATTTCCAACCGTTTCCCATGCGAGCTCTTGCTCTGTCACCGGTTCGTTCCAGCTCGTGGTCTTCGGGATCATAATCCAATGTCGTACTCGTCAAAGAAAATGCGACGGGTTTAAGGGACGGGTTGTGCACAAAAAAGCTTTGTACTGGATGGTGATCAGGAATCAAAGAGAATCTAAGCTCCAAACAACACTCACAATTCAGGTCCCCGAAAGATCACATCCAGAAATACTCAAGTAATCAAAGTCTGTGTGGTTTTAAGCCAAGTCCATGACGAATGGGATGGTTTTGTTTCGATCAGACCCTCCTCTTTGGGGGCCATGATAGTTGAGGAGTGAAAACATGCCGAGAAAACAAATCTGACACTTCAATGAGACGATGAGCAACGGGCAGCTGATATGCCATCCCACACGAAACTCTAATAAGAGTTCCCGCAGTTCCCCCATATTATCATTTATGGATGCCATGGGAGAGTCGTACAGATAGAAAGATGGTTTGCTCATTGAGTTCTGGAGTATAGGAAGTGTCGTGAGCGACTATTGGGGGTATGTCAAATCCTGCGCAGAACACTGGGGGAATGAGGGAAGGGAATTCGTTGTTTGCTTGTTCGATGATGGGCGGCACATTGTCCATGCACTTCGGACCCTGGTGGTCGACCAAGGACTGACAGTCACTGAACTAGTATGAACAACGACAGAGAGACTGGGCTAAAAGTTTGCAGCGTCGAGCCCGAAGATGTTGTGTGCGATGTCAGATTGGGCCGCAAACGGCGATAAGCACACGTGTACACACCATGCACGCAGATTCGAGCCTGAACAGTATCCTCACTTGATCCCTCACGGCAAGACATAGCAAGGATTGAGCCAGCTATACATGCGCCCGTCCCAACAACTAGCTATCATCAGACCAGTGGCTATGGAGAGTTCTATGTCAGCGCTCCACCGCAAATCCAGCACAAAGAGTAGGCTCACGGTGGAGGTGGGAGGAAACCGGAAATGCTGGTGCGGCGCGGATGGCGATGAGTCTGCGCGACCACATGTGGTTTGACTGTGATCTGTGGATCAAGAAAGACAAACATAAGCTACCCGGATGACGAGGTTGAGCGAAGGCGACGTGGTAGATACGTACTGTTCGCCAGTTGCCCTGGACCTGCTAATACCGTTCCTAGCCCCGCAGTGGGGGGCAGGGGCATGAGCTCCCTTTAGAGCACTTGCTTGGGTCGTGACTGGAGGGAGTCCCCCGTTTAGTCTTGACGATGTTGCGGAGTTCCTGCGGCTGAATCCAGCAGGAAAAGTGGGGACCTTCTCGCGGTGGCTGGAGCTCGTCAATAGGGCGCTGGCTGACAGGGAGGAAGGTGAGGCGGGGTCGATTGCAACTGATTAAGGGTGGACCTGCTGTCCTAGGTACCAAGGGGTGGACGGCCGTGCGCATAAGCCCAAGGAGGATCTTGATGGGACGTTCAAATGCGTCGTACGCCGATGAGGCAACGAGAGCGGTGTGCAGGGCGGTTCGAGGTGGTGAAGCGTGACTCATGGATGGCCGAGTTGCGCTGTTGTTAAGAGTTCGGTCTGCATTGCGCACGCACCCATCAGCCGTTGCGTACAAGTGCGGCCGCGAACAGTTGATTTTGAGGATTTGAATACCGACAAGAGGCTATGACACTCTCGGAATATGGAGTAAGACAGGTTCAAATCACCCCGCCCCTGTACGGATTGGAACAAGCTTGAGCCTTTGTCCATAGGAACATAGGACAGTGTCCGGATCATGTACATGAGCCACGACTCGGAACGCGAACTTACCGATGTATGAAGTGAGTATCTTCACGCACGGGGAACTCGGTGTTCGCAGTCGCGTAGGTAAGCACCTTCAAGTTGTAAGGCGCGATGAAACCGAGGACGCTCGCGAACATGGCCGTCGTGTCAAAGTCATGCATGAGATGAAATGATAAATAAGAGTCTCCACCATGAGCTCTTTCCAAAACTCGATAGACGGTAGAAAATAGTTTGGTACGATCTACAGTGACATTAGACGGCCTAAAAAGGTGATGATGGTGGGGTAATGGTTGAACGGGTATGATGTGGTGGCGTTGAGCGAAAGACTACGTGCCTAGAGCATCAAGCTCATACACGACTTCGATCGCGCGCATAGTCGGGAAAACCAGTCCAATTCGTTGGAAAGAGTTCCCACCATCATGTATACCAGCTCGCTTTTCGGGTCGTGGTAACAGCTGTACTCGCTAACGAAAAGCCGCTTGCAGAGTTTTCGCCCACAATTGCTACATAGATACTTGAGGACGGCATGGTGGACTCTGCTGAGGAAACGCTCGACGTCATCGACTACGAGACTCGGAACGATAACTTCGGTCTGGATCTGTGCCCACAGCTTGGTCGCAGGGGTTTTCGACTAACGAGATCGCGTTCTGCTTCATCCTCCCTTCCCAACCTTCCGTTCCGGTTATATAACGCAAAACGATCTCGCTTGCCAGGCCTTGTCCACCTAGAAGCCAGCGCACCATCGCCTGCCAGCCCGGAATGTGCCAGCTGGTGTTTGTGGGGGAGAGGGGACTGGGGTCTCAGGCATTGTCCCGGTTCGTCTTCTGAGAGAAAAGGAAATCCCAGATGCTATCTGGAAGTGTTTCATCTTGAGGTATTGTGTCACAAGGGTGTGGGTCGCGTGTGCGCAGGTTCATCTGATACCGTCTCGCATGGGCTTGTTACCGGTTGGCGCTCCCTCAGAAGTTGTACCAGCCGTGGGTCGAAATGCTCGTAGGGTGTTGTTTAGAACTCGCATGCAAAACGGTCGGTAGCAGAATGGCCGACTGCGCTTCGCGAATGACGTGATACATAGCAAAAACTATGTCAAGATGCATGAAGTCTTCCATGTCCTAAAGTCGTAGGACAAGGAATCGGCGGGGCGCCTCCACTTCCGAAGAGGTTTGCGAGTTTTAGAGCGGATAGAACGGGTCGTAAACGGAGAGGATGTGTCTGGGGGGAATATGTGGGTTCATGGGTAATTCAACGGTGTATATTTCTGTCATGAAAACGGGCTGGTTTCCGTTCGGATCGGTAATACCATTGTGGGATATTGGTGGACAATGGCCTGCCGCTATTTTAGTTTAATCTGCGAATGAATGTGTTGAGGCTTACCGAGGAGAGAAATAGAACACGACATCAAGCAGGTAGTCGAACTCTCCAGGATACAACCAGTCCATGACAATGGGATTTCCCTCGCTCAAACCTTCCTCGTGGGGAGCCATGAATGCTCGCATAGCAGATAGAAGCACATTTCTTCGAACACCGTCGACGATTCTTATCTAGTTCCAGGACCGGCACCCTGTACGACACACGGCGGATCTATGAGGCGCGTAAAAAACTATGCTAGATGATCAAGACTTTGGAACCACTTACGGAAATATAAGCGCATTCTCCCATCAATATCCTCGTAGTAGTGTCGCGAGCGAATCCTGGACGGAGGCTTATGAGAATGGCACCATGTCGGTGCGCAGAACTAACCGTGGTTCCGTCGACATGTCAAACGCTTCACTGGGCCCTCGATGACGATGTCGGCAAATGTACACAGACGAGTATGGATGGGAGAGGTATCTGGAACAAAGACAAAGAGCTACCCCATGTGCCCTTGGGGCATCGCCCAAACTCGTGGTGAAAGCCACGTGCGGCTCGCGTTCGCGCATGTAAGCACATTTCAGCTAGTGTTGCGGTATATGGTCGGTTCACGTCCTTTGAGAGCAAAAGTAAACGCTGCAAGTGTCGAGCGATTGTCCCAGAAATGACGCGCCGTTAGTCAGTACATTGTGGATGTGTGGTCCGGCATTATTCGGAGAATTGAGGACGCAACAGAGAGAGTGGAAAGCCAACTAATGGTCCAAATCCTTAATAGCACACAAAAACGTGGGGAAGACAAGGGATGTTGAGCGCTGTCAAATTGGTGAAACCACTCTTAGGTACGTCACACAGAAACAGTTAGAAAGAGAATAGCACTAAATGATCAAAAAAAGGATCGAAATACAGACGAAAAAGGGAAAAGAAAATAACGGATTGACGCTGAATGCACAAAGTGGAAGACTCCTTCCATCTGGTTGCGCTGACGCACTGTCGATACTTTTGCGAAGACCGCACGGGGAGGACTGTAGATGCTCCCCCTAGTAGACCTACTAAACAGCCATCTAGCGTTGATGGCGTCTTTTCTCCCGTTCTGCAACATTTTAAGATGATAAAACCCCGTTTGGCGTTACAGTTGCTAGAATGGGTGCCAGGGTTTAGCCGTATGTTGATAAGTAACACGGGCGGCCCAGGCAGTATATGAACACGGGCGGGGCGACACTGCAGCCCAAAAAAGCTGTGAGCAAAAGTATTTACCCAACTCATGTCTTTGCGAAACACTTACCCTAGACGTGGGGCGATTAAACAAAAAAGAATGACTACCACGCTGAGACCAAACTCGACAGCGACCAAGCCGAACCTCGAACAGCACCAGACAGTATCGATTTGTGGTGACGGGGCAGAGAACCAACGCAAATGACTGGTCACTGCTGACCAGGTGTCGAGTGGCAGAACCGTGAACTTTGGTCTCAGAGTGTGAGACCATGTCACATTGGACGGTTGAAGTCCTCTCAGTCGCAAAGCACTCGTACGTGTTCCGATTGACTTAGGAAAGCAGATGGCGATGAGTCGTGAACGAGGCAACGGACACACCTTCTGGACTGCAAACACAACAAATCGTCAGTACATGTTGCTGGCAAGCTCTTAGTATTTTGTAAGCGGGCGTATCAGGAATAATACAACAGTTGCGATGCAACCAACAACATGCCCTTTCACTGGCAAACCCTGATATGGTCGATGTCGGGGTGTCCCGGCTTCGATGCCGCCCATCTATTCCTGCGCCTGGCACTCATGCTCAGGCCGTTCACGCCATCAGAACGCTTGGTCAAATTCGACGATTGTTCGCACGAGCGCGAAGAATCGAGAGAAGCGGTGGTGGAACACATAACTCGCGACGCCATTGTGCTGAGTAGAGACACGCAGAGGCAGAGATTGCCGCGGTGAGAAGAAACAAAAGCCTTTGGTGAAGAGAAACACGGCTTTGCGGAGTAGGAAAAGGACGTGGCGAGGAGCGTAAGGAGAAAGTGAGTGAGGGTCGTGGGGGATACTTCGTTGGGGGTAGCGATATCCGCCAGGTCGTGATTGAGCAACAAGTCGACGTGCTCAAGCCAAGTCCGCCGTGGTCTCGAGCTCCTATCAAAAGTACCACTAGCTGTCGTGTCCTCCGTTGTAAAGGCCTTGCGGGTGAGCGTAATTACTAGCCGCTGTTGCGCGTGCGAACATTGTAGTAATAGCGTCATAGACCACTTCGGGGAGAATAGCCACGTTCTTCGAAAGAAATCTCTTGCAGAACAGGGGGACAGTCCTTGGTGCTGCATATACATTCAGTAAAGTATCACAATGAGAAAGAAAGAAACGACTTACACACAGTGCTGCTAGGGCCGTGCGGATTGGTCAGGTTGTTGACGAGGGGTCTCGAGGATATCATCGGCGAGCGCAGCAGACCACGATCAAAGCGAAGTATCCACGCTAGTGACCGTCGCTCGATATGAATACGCGCGGTCGTATCCGGGGAGGCAGCTCGACCGCATTTGGAGAAAAAAGAATGCTAGGCCGAAAACACAGCTGTTTTGAAGCGAGAGACCACGCTAATAAAAGGCAAGAAAGCGGCAGAGAGTCGGTGATCAGGTTGAAAGTAGGTGATCAGGTTGAAGTAGGTGGTCGGTCGAAGTTGGTGGTCGGAGTCGAAGTTGGTGGTCGGAGTCGAAGTTGGTGGTCGGGTCGTAAGTTGGGGGTGGTCCGGATGGTCCGGGTCAAGTTGTGTGGTTCGGTCGGGTCGAAGTTGTTGGTAGGTCGGAAGATGTCGCAGTCGGATGTGTTTGAGTCGAAGATCGGTTAGTGGTCAACGTCGGGGTTATCGTGAAATGTTTAGGGCCATTGTCAGCAGCATCATCAGTGTACCCGGATGAGCCGAGGGGTTATGTTTTGAAGTACCAGCCACGCGTCGAATCGAGCTGGCTGTTCTTGGACGCGATGTCGTCAAGATACCATAATGCAAGCTGTGAACATAGATAAGGCGGGTTAGCAGCCCGTTGTTGAAAAAACAGCGACGTGTGCAACTATGACTCACCAGCCCGGCTGGACCAAGCCTACCCCCGTGGTAGGTCTTCAACGGACAAGAGAGTATGGCGTACAGCGTATAAATGTCTTTGGGTACGATTAGGCTCACTCCATGGGAAGCAAATTGGGTGTAGTACTACTTTGCCTGAACTGCCACGTCAACGACACATTTCCTGGGATTCAGGCTTGAGGCGAATGTTGGAATCGAACGCAGCTCACAGGACCACGTTCACTGAGTAGAGTACTCGTCCCTCGTCCCCTCTTTCCCCTCTCCCCCTCGCTGCCACACCGTTACATCCACCACCGATTCGTCTATCCATTAATCATCGTCGCAAAGTCTTCATAGTCCAGGTTACAGACCTGAGGTGACGGTATGATGAGCCACTACACACATCTTACGGTTCATGAGACCTACTTTCAGAGTTTCTATCCAATTCGTCGGTGCGCAGAGAAGCCTCTTTGTTGCTTGATTGACACCCGGTGACTGACCCACAAGGAGTTCAGTCACCCGTCAAGGTCAACCATGTGCCCAAGTCGATGCGACTGGAGTGATCACACGGTGTTTTGACGTACAGGTTGGGGTATCGCGATACAGGAGAGGATACTACATGTGAGGAAGATCAGTGTCAAGACAAACAGAGTGGTCCGTCGTCGTGTAGTCAGTGGCCTGCTCGTTTGCTTGAATGACAACCCGGGTAACCAACCCACAAGGAGTTCAGGTCACCCCGTCAAGGTCAAAACCATGGAGTGCCCAAGTCGATGCGACTGTGATCACACGGTTGACGGCACGTAATCGGGTGGGGAGCATCGCAACAAGGGAATACGGCATTGCATGAGGAGTGGTCGGGTAGTGTAAGGAATTTCGATTGTGAGCGCCCGCGCGCCGCCAGCAGGCTATTTGTGCCTGTTAGGTTTGGAGGTTCCCGCATTGCCATGTTTGGACACTGGCATCACGACGGGCTGGTCACAGTCCCACTTAAACTGAAAGTACTTCAACACACACCATGTACATGAAGCAGAAAATCTGGTGTGTCTGTGCTTGCGATCTCAACGTCCAGAAACTTATTATATCGCAGGAGGATCCAGAGTCCAGCATCAGAGCATGACACCAGGGGGGGCAGGGGGGGGGGGGGGGGGGGGGGGGAGGGGCATTGCATTTCTAGCTACTAACGTATCTCTGAATCGCCGTCTTTGTGATCTAGGTTGAGTATCGTGCCAAAACTCATTCAGAAGCCCGATTCATCTGTAATATTTATCATCTGGGAGAGCTATATGGGTCAAATTCAGTTGGATTGTCTTATCAGAGCGAGAGAGCGACTCACGCGGCTGAGCGGTAGAACATGGACGCAAGGGCGAGAAAATCCCCGGAAAGACGATCGGAAGTGCGGGCAAAGTGACAAATAATTCGGTCTGGTCTAACGACCTCAGCACTTCGATATCCTTCGTAAACATAGGCAGGTACCCCCGAGTAGCTGGAATATTTTCTGTACACGTCGGCTTCGGCAATCAGCAGGAGAGAGCTCCTCTAGCGCTTCAAATGACGAGGAAAGGCTCCTCGATGGACATCCCGCCCACACTGACTACACTTCGCCGGTGAAGAAATATAGAGACGATGCGAGCCGCGGAAATCTTGTTCCTCGTGTACTGTATCATGACATAGGAGTTTTTGTATCCTTCTCTGGAGGGGCGTAAAACGTCACACCGTTCGTCATGACGTTAGAACACCCCTGGACTTCGCGAGAGAGAGTGAACACCTGGCTGGGATGTTTAACCTTCATCATCGGATCGGCGTAGAAAGGTAAAGGGAGCGGTGTCAGAGGGGTGGTTTTCTTGGCCTGCCAAAATTTTCGCGGTTGAGAAAGAGTAGAAGAGATTTGAATGCCGCATCATCGAGTTGCATCTTGCCAGGCAGAGTAGACACGCTGATTGGGGAATCGGGTGTATTGCCTAGGTCAGGGAACGTAGATTTCTGTCCCAGTTGTAGGATGTCTGCAAGTCGGGTGCCTCTACCGTCTTCGCTCTCCAGCTTGCTATAGACTTCGATGATCTCGGAGACGGAGTTTTGGATTTCTTCGTTCCTCAAAATGGCACGAAATTTGCCGCGCGACAGGTATGGTTCATGAACGTAAGCTCCACCATCTCACCTACAATGGGTTCCACGGTTAGCTATTAGTAGGCCAGCAGCATAGTCCAAGCACCTCTCTTGTGATTGGTATTCAAATGTTGCAGCAGGAAGTTGAACCTTTCGAAGACAAAGGCCTCCCATGCGTGTACGGGCCAAAATTGCCGTAAAAACTCCGCAATGTGAATCGCTAGGTGATGAATGTTCTTGATGGTCGACTCCCTGTAAAGCTCCTTTGCCTTCTGGAATTGGGGGGTAGCGGAGGATGAGCGCCTCGTACGATCGGATATTCGCCTCAGAGGTTACCCAATAACCCGGACAGCTCCACAGCGCCGACAAGATCCATGAAATTGTCAAGCATCTCTTTGAATCGGGTCGTTCCGATTGCCCCAGAGACGAATGAGCGTGATGGGGAGATGAATTGTGGCTAGGGTTCTCCATTGGTCTGCGCTAAGTTTACCCCCTTTCTGTACCTCCAAAATTGGGAGGTGCCGGAGCAACCCAGCTTGGTAACTGGGTTCGTCGTCGCATGTCCTTGTGGATTTCATCGAGCGTATGTTCACCCAGTACATGAGGGGTCGTTTCTTTGGATTCGGTGGGGGTGCTACCGAATGGGCTTCCGTATGTCCGCGATCACGAGGCGGAGGTAGGTCCCCCACTTGCGGCGGCGGAGGTAGGTCCCCCACTTGCGGCGGCGGAGGTAGGTCCCCCACTTGCGGCGGCGGAGGTAGGTCCCCCACTTGCGGCACGATCTCCTGAGAATACGACTACGTCACGGATCAGCTTGCGCATTGAATTCATAAACGAGATGAACAGACAGCTTGGCCCGTAAACGGCAGCGGCAGGGCATGATTTGCTGCGCCCGGTCGTCGAATCGATGTGCGAAGTTCCAATCTAAGGAGGTAATTCATATAAAGCACATCTTCGCTTAAGATGAACCATCAAGATTACCTCTCGATTCACCACCGAGGCGGCAGGTAGGGCCATGCTTTCTTCCCCGGACCCGGCAGCACTAGTTGCCTGAGCCACGTCAAGTATGTCTCAATAGTCGAGGAGACTGATACGTGTCATTTTACATACGATAGTAACCGCTTGTTCACTTTCTGCGTGGAGAGCCGTATTCCGCTAGCCCAGCGAGCACGTTTAAGTCAGCCACGCATAGCTCGAGTGCTGGGTGAAACATATACTTACGTAGGCAATCAAACGACTAGCAAGGTCTCTCTTCGTGCCGGTACTTGACAGGCAATAGAAAACAGACATGTACTCGAGAATTGCTTTATTTCTCTGCGAAAGAGCAGCCTCACTCTGTCCTCGAGCGAAAGCCGCGAAAGCGTTGAGAATATCCCCTGATCGGTTTGAGAGCGAGGTTGGCAGTGTCCACGGATGTCATCGTTGGTCATAGGATAGACTAAGACCGGTGCATCGTTTGGTTAAAACGCCGGATGAACGTCCTGAGGTGGTAGTCATCGCCGGGCACAGGGAATCTCGCCGTGCTTGGATTTGATCCGGACATCGCAGACTCTTGCTGTGATCTAGACGTTGTAGGAAGTGGACTCTCTATAGAGGGTGTCACTTGGGTCTAAATACGGCTCGTTATATTCATCGTCACCTCGAGGAGATGGGGCCGGGTTGTGTGCAGGGGTTGTGTATCTGTCCTCGATCTAGTCGGTGCCCGAGACGAGTTCGTCCGGTTTGGCCGATGGGACGAATCAGGAGCAACCGGAAGACCCTCTCTTTCTCTCTAGGACGCGTCAGACACTCATGCAACGTCAGTATCTAACCGATACGTACCCATAGCATTAGCTCCTGAACCAGCGCTCCTTTCGTATTTTTTGCCCTGCGTAAACCCCGCGCAAAGCATAAGTGCCACAAGGCCTCCTTAACGCTGGTCATGAGCTGTTCCTTTGTGCCATGTCGAAGACACCAAGTTGCAAACTCCATCTCTATAGCCGCGGGCTCCTGCGCTGGGGCATGCGTGGGGGTGGAACAAGCCATCACCATCTGGTGCATTGTCGCTCATTCCCCACCATTGACACGGAGGTGGTCTTCCAAGAGACCCAGATAAAACAAATGGATGCTTTCTGGGAGAGTGAATTTGATAGGATCCCAGTATGGGAGGCGAAGCAGTTCTGACCATCGGACTTGGACCATTCCTCTCGAAGATTCGCTTTTGCTCTCTCTCACTAGTTGCGTCCCGCCACGCTTCGGCGGCCCGCCTATGACTTGCCAGGTCACGGCGCGGCCAAGAGGTATGCTCGAAGTTTTCAATGTTGTCAGAGGTGAGAAAGCAGTACGGGCAAAAATGCGTTGCAGTGGCGGATGCGAAGCCTGACACTTGGCCGGCCAGCGACGACATCCAACACGGCAGGTATCAAAGCGGAATATGTGTGCCTTCCGAGCGGATACTTTGCAGTGCGTTTCAGAACCAGCCCAGGGTCCCAGGCGGGCAAGAAGTCGTCGACTAGCAGTTTGAGCGAATGATTGATTTGGCTCTTTGAAGGCTTCCCCGGGATGACACCGACGAGAAAGGTGTTCTCTGGAAGATATCGCAAATGAGGGGGTAGGTTGAGAAGAATTATGTACAGCCCAGTGGAAGTGACTTGGGGTCCAGCGGGTTTCATGCCGTACGGATTGAATCCGTGCCGCACCAAGAGCGAAGATGAGTCTTGCTGAGTGAGGTTCGTCGCTGTTGTCCAGGTACGGCTTGTTTTTGACTCCCTGGTCCCTTGAAACTGCGAAAGCCTGGCGAGTGCATGATATCGTAGACGTCCGGTGTGGGTTCGGATTTAGCCGCTTGGAGCGAAACGATCGATTGCATCCTCTATCTCCCGACGGGAAAAAAGACGTCCGAGCCACGGTGCGAATGACTGATGATGGATATTTCAGGGCAGGGGATGTATAAGATCTTCCGCCGACATATCTTTGTCGGTAAAGCTCAGTCGCGCACGGGTCAACTCGAAGGAGTCAGCTGATAAGTGCATGTGAGTGGGGCAGGTTTCGGGGGTGTATAGAGCAAAGCAACTAGCACAGCAGACGTTAGATGAGCGAAGATGTGGGTCGAGATTATACTTGGGAACGATGGTCGTGATATCCTTGGCTAGCTGCTCAGATAGGGGGCGAGGGGCGGCATGTTGAGTAGTGAAATGTACTGGCGAGGCCTGAACGGTGAACCCGGCGAATAAGCGGAGAAACTGAGCGAAGTCCCCCAAGGATTGCATTACACGCTCTGTTCTGGGACTGTTAAATATGAGATATTGCATGGATACGATGATATGGCAAGCAAAAATGACCGCTCTCGGGCCTGTATAGTCGTAGCCAACGAAGAAGTGATCTGTCACATTATTGTCAGACACGGTCGCCGTTAGTATTACTGACGAGGCTTGTACCCTGTTTCAACAACTATGAACTTGATTCGCCGATGGTGCTGCCCGATTTCTCTGTGCTAGATTCCATGCAGCGACACGAAGTATCTTCCAGTCGCTTCAGTTCATCTGACACCGTGTACTGTTCTTTGTCGAAGAGGGCTAGAAGTTCTTCTACAGCTTCTTCTGGGTTTCTTGATCACCATCGCAAAAACGAAGCAGTTGTTCTGTATGATCTCCCGGGTGTTGTGTAGATGTAGTTCATGGTCGCCAGGAAATCGTTGTTATTCGGGTGACCTGGGACGAGACATCGAACGACCGGAGTTAATGAACAAGGTATTCTGCCTCGGGTCTCTGTACCAGCGCGATGTCACCGGCATTGGAAGGTTGTGTGCGAACACGAGTGAATGTAGGTCAGGGCAGAAAATCGAAATTTGCTCAAGGAGTTTGATTCGTATCGCGGAAAACAATCGGTTGGGGTACGCAATCTCCCAATGTTGGAGTTTGCACGGGCCTGGATCGGCCAACGGAACCTCTCAGCGACAGTAGTTGACTCGTGCGAGACAGCAGCGACCAGATCGTGAGGAGCCATGGCGATATCCGTTGGTGTCCGACTCTATGTGCCCGAGTGTAGAGACTCTTTTTGACCGTCGCCAAGCGGTTGTGCGACTGAGACGGTTCGAGGCCATTTCTCTGACGGCCTGATGACTCGGGTGGTGAGGTGAGCCTATGTTAAGTTCAGGTCACAAATTACCTACATCTCTAGTCAACGGTTAAGCTTTTAAAGTTCACAAACGGTGTTCATGTGGAGGGCTTGAGCCTCCTTACGATTTTGTTCGATTGACATCTAGGGCACCACGCGCGGGAGGCATCAATTACTGCTGACGTCGACATCATTGTGATGCTATGGTGATCGTGTGTAGTAACTGTCAACAGCGCCGTATATACATAGCTGCCCGTGTGAGAACACGTCTCGCGTTAAGCCCACTCCCATCCGATCAACTCTCCCTGCTTAACCTTCCCTCTCACAATTCAGCATCAATCCTGTGCTTCCCCACGGCCAGAGGCACTAGCCACCAACCCACAGCTGTACTTAAGCACACTAGCCTCACAGCTATGCGCTACACCCGGGGTGCGAAACAGCCTAGGGAGACTCCTTGAGCATAAGGGGACACGTCTGGGAATAATCTAGGTTGTCGGTACGTCCACTTCCCATTGTCACCAACCTCCGTTAACATCAATCGGTACCATCTTCACCTTCTCAACAATCTCCTCCCATCGCGCCCCCTTCGAAAACCTTGGCTGCGTTCCATAACATGCGAGCCCGAGCTTGGAGCTTTGAAGCTGCACGGCACCTCGGGCGACACCACGATGACAAAGTGGATGGAGGCCCGCCAGTGCCAATGGCCGCGGATGACGATAGGGACATCGAAGAGAACTAGGAACGAGAGAAGGTCTGTGTGGCTACTGAGGCATCATCTGCTCATTGACTCAATGTTTTGCAGTGTGGACTGCAGAGGAGGATGAAGAACCCGTCTGCCTGGAAGGAGGCAAGTTTAACACTAGAAACTCCGGTATCACTGGGAAGTCCATACGGTAATTTGTGCCTCCATGGTGTGTAGTGAACGCCCAACGGTGAGCTTGTAAGTCATTCAGGTTCTGCGACGACAACACTCAACACGGGTGCAGATTCACTCACACAGTCTCGGAAAAAACAACACACACATACTTGGCCGTGGATTCCTTGGTCACCCACTCCGTGACGGCCAGCCTTTCGTAATGTAGCCGATTTCATTTTATGCATCTCAGTCTCAGAGATCCAGACTCAGCTCGCAGGGAGTTCTGAACACGCCGTGTATCCCACGTGCGATTATCGTGGTACAGGCCCCTCTGGCGTCGCACATCAATCCTTTGTTCTCAGAGCTTGGACTTTGACAATTCTGCGCGTACTCTTCCCCCACCACAGACGTTTCTTGCGCACCTCTCACGTCGCCAATAATGCCCAACCCGTACAACACAGGCGGATGGTGAAGAAGCGTGAGTCTCTCCTCTACGCTGTCTTGCACTGAAGCTGACGCACCCGTCCAGTGTTTGCTCACGGCATTTCTATAAACCTAGCCCGGGAGACCAGGCGGGTCTTCATTTCCGTGCGTTTCGTCTTTCTCGATAGTCCCACGAGAACACAATTAATTCTCCTTAGATTCGCGATGTCTTGTACCAATTACCGGTCAAGCGGCTCGCTGAGGTCTCAGGCGCGTTTTCGGGGATGTTTTTCTCCCTTGGTCAATATCACCTACCTACCGAGGAGGGTCTGGACGGGCAACATCCCATCCTCATGGACTGGTTGTATCCTGGAGACTTTGACTTTTTCTTGGACGTGATCTTTCAAGGACCCGCATTGTGAGTGCTGACCATATAGACACTGTGTACTCGTCTAATCTGTGGTTAGTGCACAGTTCTTATCGCGAAGATGTGCGGGCGGACCGTCTCATGAACCCAAGCGACGACGACAAACCCTTCTTCCCCACATTTTCCGCTCGACGCCCTGCTCTCCATACCAGCCAAAAATACCGCTTTCGATCTCGCGATGTGACGTTCCGTTCCGTACTCCCGATGCGCAATATCTACGGGCATACTTATCCGCGATGAAACTCGCCGATCAACTTGACGCACTTACGTTCGTTACGATGACTACGTCCGTCGGCTCACTCGTGCACGATTTTCGATTTCACCATCTTACCGTCGAGGAACTCATCGCATTCGTCCGAGAAAAGTCAAGCAATCGACCTACTGGTAGTCCCCCTTCGCAACGCTTTCCATTTTCCGACTGGCATCGAAAATGGACTCCTTGGGGGATGGCAAACGAGAGTGTGATTCTAAAAGCTTACCATTGACATCCACCGAAAACCACGGGTCCCTCCTCATGGCATATAACCGGCTTGACACCAGGAGCCTATTCTACTACCCGTTTGCTGTCGAAGTTGGTTACGAATTGGGACATCGCATGAGTATGAAAACGTATGCGCATGTTCGTTGCGATAACCCCAGCCCGTACCTGTCCGGGGGTCGCGCGCTTACGATCAGCGCCCCAAAACCCCACGAGTCGATTCCCCCACCAACCATCATTTGCGCCCATAGCCCTCGACAGTACCGGCTAGGGATCCACTAACCTTCCACAATCAAGTCGAAGGCACCGTCTCGCAGCGAATCACAGGCTGGGATTCGAACGGCGACGAGTTGGCTTGACTGGCTTCTCGGCCAACCAACGAGCGAGGATGTCTTGAGGAACTTACCGGATCATAACCCTCGGTATTCGCCGAGCCCCTAAGAGCAACCCCGGCCGGACCCCTTGAAGAAACCCACCGGGCTTCCCCGGGCCATATCAGCAGGCTGTGAAGAGACCCTATCATCGAGCGACATCACGACGAGTGAGCGCCCTACCTGAAAGAAAACGTTACCCGAACTTCATCCACCCGGACATAATACCCACTGTGAGAACCAAATGGGACGTTTTAATCAGGCAGATGCTCGCTCAAAGACATATTGGTCCTGTCGCGACATATATCCATGGGTGGGGATCGTCAAAAAGCGACTGTTGCGGAACTCGATGACGATCTCTAAAAGGACGTCGAAATTTGCCCTCGCTGTCGGGCTAAACTCATACAGAGGCTACCATCCAGGGGCACGGTGTTATCACCTAGAGGAAGAGGGATAAGATAGCGGAGCTAGCAGTCCATGCAATCATGGAGGACGCGAGGGCGAATGGTGTTTAACTTGAATGTGTATCTAAGACGTATACGCTCATGTGGGAATATCGACTACTTAATGATTGACAAGAAGCGCCTCAGCTTCGCTCTTCCCCCATCGGTGGAACCATAGTGAGCTGACCGATGTCGGGTGATGTGGGGCAGACCTAGGAGTTGTAGCGCGCGAGAGACGTTGTAGGCTACGGGAGAGGCGGCAGGGCAAGTGGTGTGCTCCACAAACTGCAGGACTAAAGTAACAACTAAAAACTCGCAGGACGGCGATAATGAAGAGGCATGCACGAAGCTTTTTAACTTGGAGAATGGCCATGATGAGCATGCAATGAGAACGTGAAATTATATTTGGCTCTAGGTTACGGTCATTGGACTTTATGCTACGGGAAGACGGTAATGAATGAAACTTTATTTTCATGGACCATGGTGCGGCCACAGCATCATTTATTGTGCACCACCTGTTGTGTAAAAATAACACATGGCCCAAACACCATGGCCCAAACAGAAGCATTGGCTACAACGGCTGGTGAAGAGAGGTTTTTCTTTTTTATTTTATTTTGCGACCTTTGCGGGACTGATGTATTGGCCATCCGTTGAGAAGTACTTATACAGGCACCGGGCGCCATAGGAAAGCAAGGGAGAGGGAGATGAGAGGGTAAGGAAAGAGAGATGAATGGAAAAATGAAAGCGGGACGCCATCTGCCAGTGATATACGGCGTATATAAATTGATTAGGGATTAGTGATAAAGTTTTTATGCGATGTTGATTTGCAAAAGCTCAAACGTTGATCTAATCGATCTTCATCAAACATGGGCGAGTGGCTTTTCCGAGCTTCCTCACTTTCGACAGGTCACTCGTCGTTATTGCAACCTGCCCCTTGCCAGCACGCTCGGCTCGGGTGATACGAGTGTCTACTGCTGCGTGCTCACAGTCGTTGGCTTGGGCCCGTGGCAGCTCGACCGGCAGCTGAAACCCTGTGTGGGTCAGCAGCCGAGTATCCCCGAGCAAGAGGCTCTCTAATGCCAGAGATGCGGTCGTGCAGTGAGCTCTTAGCGAGGTGAGTACACCGTTGATTCTTTCCACTTTCAATTGAACTCACAGCTGATCAGGGGGTTCCCGAAGAGCTCACTCGCCGCAATCGTCAAATCCCATCAAATCAATACTCATTCATGCCAGGTTCCTCGGGGGCGCCATCCTGTCGCAAGACTAATCCACGGTACCATGCAGGGACTGTGTCAGCACACCACGAAGCTTTCGAGTTTGTCCGGTACCTTCACCCCAGCGCAACAAACACGCTCATTTGATCGAAAGCAACCCGCCATGTCGTCGACGTGTGACCCATATCAAAGCTGTGCGAAACTCTTGGAGAACCCTTGCGAAAATCTCGGAAAGCATTTGCGGGGCTCTCGGAAACAACCAGGCGGTGGCCTCGGTGTGTGCTAGGGTTTGGATCTGGCGTCGATGCAGAAGGCGAAGGGTGACAGTGAGGATGTAGTTGTATTCAAGATGCCTACCAGTGTCCAAGCACCTGCGAGCGAGATTTTTGGCTAGAATGCTACAGTATGGCCAGCGTACAATGGTGAGTCTAGTTTATCATGAACCTATAGTGTCGGCAAACTCACGAGGGGCGACCACAACAGCCAGTGTACCCTACACTAGCTCGAATCCCAATAGACTGCGTCACTACTCGCGTAGTCGACCTAATAGAAGAAAATCTCGCGCTTTGGTACCGTCATTCGCGGAACAAGACTACGTACGATGAGTCAATCGCCCACCACGCAAGAGTGAACTCAACTCAGGCTGCGTAGGCATGCGCCGTGTGACCCCCATACGACGCCCCAGCCTCTGTCGCGTCTTCGTGAGTGGCCGCCGTCCCCCGCTATCGCAATGAGCTGACTTCTTGTACAGTTTGACTCAGTGCACGGCGACCGGTCCGTGCGAGCACCCCTCGCTGCCTCACACACGACGTGACACGACCCGCCTTCGCTCGTGTCCGTGCGTCCTGGGTCGCCGTATCTATCTCGTGTGTGGTCTCCATTCCTACAGGTCTTGTGCGCGGGGCTCTGCAAATGGGAGGCGCTCTCGACGGCGCTCTTGACGGCGCTCTCGACGGCGCTCTCGATGGCGACTCTCGACGGCGCTCTCGGCGGCCCTCCCGACGGCGCTCCCGACGGCGGACAGCGCTCGTAGAGCCCAAGCGCGACTCTGTCTTCCACCGCCGTCCTGCCTGGCTCCTTTTCTCTTCGCAGTTCATTGTTGAAAGGTGCGTGTTCGTACTTGTCACTGTGGTCTGTCTTCTAACAGGTCTCCATTCAGGTCGCGCCGCAAAGCAATGCAAGTCAGTTGGATGTGCAATCCATCACTACAAGAACCAGCCGAAGGTCCCGCGCGATGCTTGAGGAGTGGGTGAGGGAGTGCAGGACTAGTCAGGATCAATCCGGTGGATGGGGTGCCAATAGTGCAGTGATCCGGTGAGTGACACATTTATAGATTGCCTTCAATGATGCTGACCAGTGGTTGTAGGAGTGCCATCCACAAGAGCAGGACGGACACCCAGAGTCACCTCACAGTCACGTACACGAACGCCAACGGTCACAAGAAGACCAAGCACGTCTACCTCAGCAAGCAAATCCTCGAGGAGACAGGGTTGAATTAGCGTGTTGTAGTAGTTTGTATCCTCTGCCGTGGAAATGCATATTTTGTTCCTGCTGGACCCATCTGATGTTTGTCTGTACTTACTGGAGCCCATTCTATGCGCTTGGTCCCAAAGCTCCATGATCAAAACCTCTTCTTACCAGCAGCTGTTTGAGGTCCCGTTCTCGGCTGTCCAAGCCGTGCTGGCTGATCGCGTTCTGTGCCGTTGCCACCACCCGTCCAACGGTAAGTCATTCATTTTGTCGTCTATGCACTACGCCTGAAAGGAAAATACATTATAGACCAGTTCCACAAGTCGGTAACGCCTCGCGCAACTCCCAGACACGACACCACGTCCACGAGCCCACGCCGCCCCTGTCCATGCCATGCCGCGCAGTGCTGGTACGTCGCGTCTGGTTGTTGTATGGTGAGTCACATGTGTCTTTTTCTTGCACGCCGACGGCCGCTGACTTGCCCTTGTCACAGCGGGTTGCTATGGCGCACGCACGACGCAGCCCGTCACTGCGTACGTCCTCCTCGGTGCGTACGTCGTTGTCTGCATTCGTCTCGACTCCGCCTCTAACCGTACAATTGCAGGCCGGTGCCCGACACCGCTCGCGTAATCGCCACGCATGGCGCCGAATGTCTTGGTGAGCACCGCACGTCCTCGCTCCCATCGTGCCCCATTCTAATAGATGCTGCATGGCGGCGGGATGCGCCGCCGTTTACCCCTCTCGACATGGTTGCTTTGTGTGCGCACAGTGGTGCGCTGGCCGTCTTCGGACTCGTCGGTGCGTCTCGCACTCCGTATGCCGCGGCCCGCATGGCTGACCGGCGTGTCGACAGCTCCCAGCGCGGCCCCCGGAACCAATGCTAGCGCAGAATCTATGCGCACCGAAGGTCAGTACATCCGGCTAGTCACGCAGAACGAAATCTCACATACCTCTTAGGGCTCGCTCTTCGACGCGAACGCATTGACCTGGTGCGGTTACAACTACCTCGTCAACGTGCTCAGATTCGAACCTAGAAATATCATTTTCGCAGGAGAATCCGCCGGCGCACACCTTGCCGTCGCACTGGCACGCTACCTCGTGCTCAATGCCCTGCCCGGACTGGCCCCGCCCCCGGCGGCCTGATGCTCGCCTCGCCCGTTTCGGACTGGGGAGGCTCGCACATTGGTAAAGAGTGCTGGGTACGCAACGACGACACGGACATGTGCCAGAGCTTCATGTTCGGGTACCCCACCGGGGCCCTCCTCGGCTCGCTCCCTGAGTACGCACGAACATGTGGTTCTCACCGGGCTCTCTCGAGATCGAGAGTACGCGTGGAGTTGTTCAAGGACTTTCCACCTACAATGATTATTGGAGGAGGCGCGTAATGTCTTTTAGACCAGATTCGGACGTTGAGGGAGCGAATGCTTGACGATATGGGAGGGGAGAAGCTCACGTATCTAGAGGTACCAGATGCGTTGCACGCCTTCATTACTATGGGCTGGCACGAGCCCGAGCGGGGTCGCAAACCATGAAACATATAGCCGAGTGGCAAAACCGGATCTTTTCCACACAAGCTCCTCAGTCGACTTAGACTTAGCTTTCGCGGTAAGTAGTTTCACACTCGTCGTTTGAGCTCTCATTGACGATTTCACAGCTATGAGCCGCTTTATACCATTTCTCTCCTGTCGTTTGTCACACTAGATTCTTGAGCGGTGTATTTATGGTCGGCCTTGCACAAAGTTACGTCAAGGCAAAACACACCGGTAATGCAGAGAGGTCTAGCAGGCTGCACTCTGTCTCGCTGTGCCATTTACATGTTCTCCATCGTTGCTGAGCGTTGAGCATCCACGAAGACTCGACAGAGAGAGAACGCTCTTGACACGTCCCGTCTGAGACATTAATCAGGAAGATTCCAGACTGGGCTGGCGAAGTGAGATCGTTAGGTCGAACCAGCCATCTGATGCAGTAGGTACCAGTAACATTCGCGGGTAGGCAATTGAACGACGGGACAAATTTCTAACACCGAGGGCGTCTCCAGAGTACCGTATGTCCTTCTATTGTACAAGGTCAAGCCCTCAATGTCTGCAGGGTTTACTTTAATGAAGTTATGATACACGTGGGAGCAAGTAGTAGCTTCCAAGCTTATATCTATCCCTCGAGAACACGATAGATCTGCAGTGTACGCGTTAGCCGGTGTATTGTAGACAAAACAAGCCACTGACCTCGACGGTTCCACTCTTCAGATCTTCCAACCGATAGCTCACAAATTCCACGCTCTGAGGAGACCGATAAGCTTTTTATTCGAAGCATCTAATGACGAACGCACCTGCTGCCCGACATGCTGATTCGCCTGGAACACCTTGACCTGGGACTTCTTCGTCTCGAAATCGCCAATGATCGCACACACAGGTTCTCCCACACCCACATTCTGATGGTAGATCTGCAAGCCCTTGTGCCCTTTGAGCTTCGCGTCGTGAAGCGTAATCACATCGCCAGGGAGGATATCGCTCGCCACGGGCTTGCACAGCGGCGCCAACCTGCCTGTAGATGAGGTAGCCAAACGATGCGTACGGCGGCACAGGCTTCGCGGCCGTCGGTACCTCGTCCAGCATAGCCGTGACGAAGCCCACAAACGTGCCGTCGCCGATCAGAGCGGGCTCTCGAGCGATCGAAATAGCGTCATCGCGACCCGTCGTGGATCTGCACACACGACGCGGCCCCCGAGTGTGCAACTAGGTCGTCCGCTCGCGGTCACCTCCAGCTTGGTGGGGACGGGAGCGCCGGCGCTAGGTTCGATGGGCCCGACGGGTGTGATTTGCTGCGCGGGATACTGTGTCGAATCCTCGGACCAAGTTGCCGCGACAGCGACAGGTCTGTCTCACCACCAAAGTCGAGCGTGCTTGAGCTTCCCCACTGGGAGGACGCATCAGCAAGGGGGCGGGGCGGTGGAGGTGGCGGTTTCGGGCCTGGGAGCAGGCGCGCTGCGAGTCGGGTGGTCCTTTCTTCAAAAAAAAAGACTTGCAGTGCGGGTTGAGGGGGGCGGCGGGTGGGATCTCCTCACTGTCGTCAGGGGGCTGTCGACCATGACAAAGTCGCTATTGAGTAGCCGTGGGCGACATAGCTGGCCGGGCACTAGGAGGCGGAGGCGGACGAGCAGTCGGGACGGGTGGTCTGAATGACGGCGAGAGTGGCGTGGGAGAAGCGTCGGGTATCGCGGGGGCACGATGTGCAGGACGGGTAGGCACGGGTGGGGGAGCCTCTTCTTCCTCTTCCTCTGGGCGATACACCTCCTCCCATTTCGCTCTCCGGATTCGGCCTCAACTTGATGGTATCCTTCGGATTCAGCATCCGACTCGGCAACCGGCGGTGGGGGTGGGAGGAGGTGCCACGCGAGGCGGAGGCGGCCGACTGGGAGGCAATGGCGGAGGCGCATCTTCCTCCTCCTCGATCTGCCGCTCATCGCGAACAGGAGGCGACTTCGGTGTCGGTGCAGTGGGCGGTGCTGCGGGCGTGGGGAACATCCCGAAGCGCATACCGCCCATGCTCGCGAGGCGCGCCGCAATGCGCTGCTTTCCGCGCAAACTCGTCCTCCTCCTCGTCTTGCACAGGAGCCACTTGCTGCTCTCTCTTCGTCGCCCACGTGCTCGGGCGCTTCAGACTCTGGCTCTGCGTCGCGAGCGGGAGCCGGGGTGGTGGTAGGGCGGGGCCGGGCGTGCAATGGGGAGGAGGTGCACCAAAGCGAATACCTCCGAGCTTGGCCATGCGTTCGGCAGAAGTCCGAGGGTACGTTTCCGGGTGGCTTCTTCGTCCTCAACGGTCTCCTGTTGCTCATGGTCAACTGGTGGCTCAGGCTGCTCTTCCTCTTGAAGTTGTTCCGGTTCCTCCGCGTGGGGGTGTGCTGGAATAGTAGCAGACGACGACGGGGATCTTTGCAGTTTTATAGAATGATGGATCGATGGGATCTATGAGCCGATTCAGCACCAACAGCACGCGCTATGAACGAGATCACTTACCACCATCTTCCTCATCCAACACCTCTTGATCATCCCGCTTAGGAAGCTTTAACGACGGCGGTGAGGCAGCGTGCTCAGTACGCGGGGGTCGCAGCGATTCAGTCGATTTTTGGTACGGGGGGCGGCGGTGGAGGCGGCACTTCCTCTTCGTCCCGAGGAGCTGCCTCCTCGGAATATTGACTCCCCTCATCATCTTCAGCCTCATCTGACCACTACTGGCCTGCACTGGTGGCGGACAACGGAGCCCGTGTCACATCTTCGCTTCCCCGCCGCTCGGGTGCCTCGCTAGTTGACGGTGGTCTTGTCGATCTGCGCACCGGGGGGCGGCGGCGGAGCGACCTCGGGAGATCCACGCTCTCTCGACGCACAGGCGGAGGCGGTGACCTCGGCGACTCCAGACTCTCTCGACGTACAGGTGGAGGCGGCGACTTCGGAAGCTCTACGCTGTCTCGGCGTTGTGGCGGAGCAGCCACCTCGGCATCGGCATCGGTTGGGCGCGTCGATTTGCGCACAGGCGGCGCAGGGCGCGGCGCACCAAACGGGTTGAACCCGCCCTGCTGGCGCAGGCGTTCTGCGATGCGTGCACGCCGTGCGGTTTCCTCGTCTTCTTCTGTCGGCGCCTGCTTCTGCTCTGCACTGGGTTCGTCCTGTAATTGGGGAGCCTGTGCGTCACTATCGACCTCGTGCAATAGTGCAGGAGCTGGAGGGGGAGGCGGAGGACCGGCTCTGTGAGTGGGATAGACACGTGGAGATGTTGGGGGTGAGGGCTATCGGTTCTGGGTGGTCATCGTGCTCGTTCGTATCGTCGGCATACGATACGACAGGTGGTGGTGGGGGGACGGACGGCGCGTGGTGGTTCCCCCCCCCAGGGACGGAGGTACGTTGAGGCGGCGGAGGTGGAACGTCTGCCTCCTCTTCAGGACTCGTCATAAGTGAGGATGGGGGAGGGGCGCGCAATAGAGGCTGTGCGTTTCGGCACGGGCGGAGGGGCTTCGTCCTCATCCTCTTCTACCTTGTCTGATGGAACCGCTGGAGGGGGCGGGGGTGGGATTGTGCGCGCAGTTGGTGGGACGGACACTCGTCGAGGAGGTGGTGACAGGGGCCTCTTCAGAATTCGTCGTTACACCTCTTGCTCGTCTACGACCTGAGGGTGGTGGAGGCACACGGGGGCGGCGGCGGCGGCACCCAGCATGTGCAGTTGGTGGAAGAGATGTCCGTCGTGGGAGGCGGTGGAGGGCGCCTCTTCGGGCTCATCGTAGACTTCCTCCTCATCTTCGGCCTGAAGAGAGGGAGACACGATAGGCGGCGGGCGGCGTGGAACCGCGCGTCGTGCAGTGGGCGGGATGGAAGCCCTTCTACGAGGTGGCGGCAGCACATCTCCAGACTCGCCGTAGACTTCTCCTTCGCCTGTGGACTCGAGGCGTTGCCATGGGGCTCAACACGAGGGGGCGGCGGAGACGGTCAGAGATCCTCCTAGGAGGCGGCGGAGGCTGGAACTCCTCGGCCTCATCATACACTTCTTCGTCTGACGGGGACGGAGACCGCATACCCGCTACAAAATGTCCGTGACCAGGCTCAGATTCAGGCCCATCGAGCACCGGCACGGAATCATCGTGTGTGAACGAAGGTACCGGCTCGCTCTCTCTCGGGCGCATCCACCAGTAGTCTGCACCCTCGGCATGCACATCCGCCAGGCGCGCCTCTTGATCGACCTCGTCAACGGTATTGTCATCGTATACATTGCGCGCACCTACAAAGATTTCCATCAATCCTACTATTTGCTAGTACACGTCAGCCCCAAATAAATTCTATCTACCATCCAGAGTTTCCTCCCCAACTTCGTCCACCTGGTGTGCTGACGTCTGACTGTCACGTCTTGTGGGTACGTCTTGTTTGGATGCAGATGCAGATTGGACGCAGGCGCTCAAAGGGCAAAGGGCAACGCATGCCCCTAAACTGGGACAAATCGCTTGCGAGAGCCGCCCGCCAACTTCGCAAGTTGCCACTGACCTCCACTCTCGATACTCCATCTCTCACGCCTCAGGCGACAACCCTAGTACCACAGCATCGCCCTTCGAGTCTTGGACGGCACATGATAAGACCACATCCGTTGTTTCACCACAGCATCACGCGAGCTTCTGGCCAATGAAGCGGACTGAAGAAACGGCATCCACTAGTGCTGTGCACTGGAGCTTTTGAGCCGAATGCTGGTAATATGATAGGTGGGTGTCGCTTCTTTTCTGTGCATCAACACTTACTCTCGCGCCACACGTAAGATTAATCTGTGCATGCATACTCACGGCCGATACCACACGTCCCTCGCCGCATCACGCTCTAGAGTACATGGCGACGCCGACAACAAACAAGCACCTCCTCGCGCTGCTGCCCCTTCACGCATCCAACCGCGCTCCCAGCCCTCACACAGAGGGAAGCGCTTTTGTAGCATGTAAACACCTTCCACATCTCCGTCTCGCTATGCTCTTTCCTCGCGCCAGGTGCGATGCCCTGCTAACATAAGACCTCCGGCGTGCCGTCTCCGCACTCCCACGCGCTGCGCGAACGGTCGCTCGAGTGCCGCTCTTATTTCGTCCTCTGGCCTCCGGCGCCTGCCACCCACTACATGAGGTTTGCGCAAAGTAAAGACCCGCCTTGCACAAGCTATTGCCTAAGGATCGATGGGCGCCGCCGGCCGTGCCCACAGGGTAGGCGGGGTGTGGCCGTGGCTGTTCAAGCAAGTTGGGCGCCCATGACGCTCGAGGTGCTAAGCGGATCAACATGACGCTCCCATAGACCTACACGCGTGGCATGCATCGGGCTGATTTGCACCCAACCAGCCGATAGGCCAGTCACGAAACCGCAGCGCCCTATCACAGACTGTGATGTTGTATCGCTCTGCGTCGAGCATACTTCAAACCTGCCCCTCACGCACACAAGCACAGTGTTCAGGACCAACGATTAGCATTCACTAGCGACAACGACGTAGTTTCACTGGACCAGACTGAACTTAAAAGTAGTTCATAAATAGCAGGCGGGTCATGGAGGTACGTACCCGATCTACGCCCCATGAGCACCCACTAGCACATAAAAGCTCTCAGCTGATACACCTGTCAACACCTCACCACGCATTTGTAGTCACCACGCAAGAGGTCTAACACCAAAGAAACGCAACACGTCGTGTGCTGCAGCAACTACACTACGATGATACTCGACAATCGATTGGAACTAACATGTACGTCACATATTCACAACACCTCACGCGCGTGTATCTACGGACGCCACGAGGAACCTCTTTCGTAGCTATTCTCTACTCCATAGGTTCTTCTCTCGAAAGCGATACATGCCGTCGTAGGAGTCTGTCCATTGACCACATACGCGGGCGCGCGGTGGGTTGAGTTAACGCCACAATCTGTGAGTGCGGAAAAGGGGTTGAGCAAATTCAGACGTGATAGTTGTTGTCCACTGTGTAAGGCATAGAGAGTATAACTCTGCTGCCATTTGGAGACCGGTGCGATCGGAGGGGGGCGTGTTGGCTCAAAGCAATGTTGCGGTTGCGTCACAAGAAGGGCGAGCTACCAAGGAGATCCATCCGTCCGGCGACCGTGTGCCTAACGCATAGGCAGAGTCCTAGTCGTTGTGATCACGCTTGCCCGTGCGCGACGACACGTGAGGCTTGCGACTAGCGGCCGCCACAGCGGCATCCAGCACAGCACTCATATGAGGTGCGCCCCGCCGTGAGGAGACCCGTCACTTCAACATGAACCACATTCAGCCGTCGCGCCCCCCGATAACGATGTGTTGCGCCGCCATGAATGGGGGCCTACATGTCCCTACATCTACTACTACCCACCAGCGCACGCCGGTGCCCGGCCCTGCGCACACACACCCCCAAAATGCCGTCGAGTTGTTGTAGCAGGTAGTGTTACCATCATATCCGCGACACACATTGCACGCATAGTACAATCACACGTGCATACATAAGGCTAAGGTTCCGCACCACTGGCCCAATACGATCACAAGTAGGAGACTGTCGTCTTGATCAGATCATAACAGTGGTGTAGTGTCCACCCACTCGCGTCCGCATAATTCGAACCTGCTCTCACGTGCATGTTTAAACAGTGCAGCCCTGTCTAAAATACTTCTGCGACTCCACCCTCTTCTGGCGCTGACCAAAGTTGAGCCGCACGCCACCCTCTGCATGGCTCCGTTTCGTCCGCACCGCATGATATGCACCCACACTCACCGGGGCCCTAAGTCCAGCTCCCTTAGATCTCGACAACCCCTGGCGCCCCGAACGGGGGCAAGAGTTCCGACTTGCGTCTGCATGGTGGATATGGGCACTTACAGCGGTTATGGCTGACGTGTGCGAGTAGTCCAGTCAATAGATCTAGCAAAGACCTTTCTTTAGTCAATGTATAAATTACTTGTGTGCTATCACGCTGAGCTGACTGGTTCGGGCTCGAGCACTCTCTCGTCGCTTCATCACGACGTGGACACGACTCGCCTCTCGCTCGTGTCCTGCCCATGTGCCCTGGGTCGCCGTAGTCACACCTCGCGTCCTTCTGGTGTCCATCGTGACGCCATCGTCCGTCCAATCAAAGACGTTCGTCTGTGTAAGACGTGACATCGGCGGGCCCGAAACGAGAACGTACCCTGACCTCAAGCCCTCTCGATAATAGTCGATTAGACTTCCATAGATATAGTTCAGTCGAGGATAGAAGTAGTTGATTGAATGTAGTTCACCTAACCAAAGTACCTGAAAGTTGTTGTCAAATAGAAAGTTGGCGAAATTCGATTGTCCTACTAAGTATTGACTACTGTCCACTAACATCATTGGACATTAAACTACTTTCTAAGTATCCGGGGTCCCCGCCGTATCTGACGGATACATTGTGAAGATGTGCGGCAGGAGTTCATTTGAAATTGATCTGCGTGCATTATTTTTAAAATAACTCCAGCAAATATCTGTCAGAAAAAATTATAAATACACTGCGCGCAGAAACATTCTGGAATTATCCGTTAGATTCGACAAGAACATATACAGCTGATACATTCTTCATGAGGGATCGGGAAAATACACAGTGTTTATGCCGTATGCGTGTAAGTCATTGATGAGAATTATTTTGAAAGGATACACCAATATCCCCCGGAGTATCCCCTGGATGTTTTTCAAATATGTTCCTCCCGAGGGCAGATACCATTATAAAAAAATACCAATCTTCTGCTCCATTTGGCGGCCGTATATGAATAGAAATGTCTTCGATGTATTGCTTAGATACAAACAAGCATTGCGGCCCAGAATCATTCAAAAAAAAAAAAAAAAAAAAAAAAAATCGGCGCATATCCTTGTTGGAATTATTTTAAATAAATACTTAATATATCTAACATGTTTACTACCACGTCGCGCGTCGACATATGTTCAGACGCATTGTTTCAGCGTCTAACATAAATCTTAACCCATATCTGGCAGATTTATGGGATTTTCTCCGCAGTGATAGTCTCAAACGAGTTACTCGTTTTGGTATCGTCGACTTGACCCTCGGTAAAGTCCGACGACATATCCAGATCAAACGAGGAGCGATCTCGACTAAACAACTTTCGGCGCGACTTCTCACCCGACGACCGGTTGCTCGCCACCGCCAAACACTGCAGATGCCAGTGGACCCGCTGGACTCGTTCGACATTCGCACCGCGTCCGGTCGGTGTGGGCGACGCGGTCGACCGTGGAGGCAGCTCTGGGAGAGGGGATGCTGCGCGCGACGCGCTGGTCCATGCTCTTCGAGATCGACTTGCTCCGCCGGGGCTTTTGCACTTTCGAGAGCGCGTCAATCTGGCGTACACTGTATATATGCATTCAGTCGGAAATGTAATCGGAGTCAATAGATGCAGCTGACGTACCCTTCATTGGATTTGAACATGCTATAGACGGACGCATCTTCACATAGTGCAACAAATAGGTCCTGCACTGTTATGCTACAGTCCGGCTGCTATCGCGTTCAGCGACGCGACTGACGTTGGACAGTATGTGTCTGGTGAGACGAGGGGATTTTCAACTTCTGCAACGTGATTGTGGGATATCTGGTAACGTACTCGCAAAACGTGTCTGGAACACAATTGGATCAGTAATGTCAAATGCCAGAGCACATATAAGAACGCACTCTCGAGGACTGCCGTCAAATAGAGCGCGGCCGGGAGCCACCAGACTCTTGTGTGGTGGCACTGTGCAGCCAGCATCCAGCATTCTCCCGTACCAAGCGTCTTTCAGCCTCTTCATCACTCGTCCAAGTCGGTCATCGTAGTGTACGCTTCGCATTTGAGTCGCAGCAACTATGACGGAACGGAAGTGAAGCCGCATACACCCAGCTGTAATGGCGAAACGCACTCGAACGACCATTGTAGATCGAAATCCTGTCTGTTCGGCGTGTGTGGCGTTTTCCGTTCCCAGTACGCTTTGAGCTCCACCTCCGCCTCCAACACGGCCGCTTTGCCGAGGCTCGTGGGCAGCACCTTGCTCAGCCCGGCCTTGAGCTTGTCCGTCGACAGTGAGCCTGCCGCGCTCAATATTTTATAAAGGAATTCATCCAAAAGAACGTTGACCGAGCGCAGGGCTTCAAGCTTGAGCTTAATGGGTCGCACATCGGAGATGATTATGTCGGCAGAATGCGACGAGATGTATGTCGGGCCTGTAAGACACGTTGAGAGCACACTCAAATCTAGACAATGAGGTGCATGTACCTGAAAGACTTCTCCATGCTTCCAGCCATCTGAAATAATTACTAGGCTATAGACAGATGAGACAAGGTCGCAAGAGGTGGTATCCAAGTAGCACAGGCTGGCGCTGCGGGGGGCCAAGCTCGCTGCAGGTTATTATAGGCCAAGGCAGTGGCCCTGGTCAACTGCAGGATGGGAGCGGACCAGCGCTGGGATGGTGGTGGCTTCGTTTGAGTTGTGGTACCAGAGCTCCGTCCCATAACAATCACGACCGAAATGGCAGTTCCCACCGCCATCAAACTTGCGATGCGGATCCCGTTTTTTCTGGAACCCAGCCTTTGGCCTTAATTAATTCCTGCCGACTCTGAGCATTTCGACATTGAACCAATATTAATCTGATACTATGGCAAGAACCAAATGAACGGTAGCAAGTAAGGTATAGCATGAACCAACGGTGCAAGGACAGACATTCAAAGTCTAGAATTAACCAATAAAGTCGTCTCATTGAACCTCCTCGCTCGCATCAGGCAAACACCTCCCATCCGCGGTTGCGGCGACGCGCATCTGCTAAAGTGCGCAGAACATGCAGTTCCTCACGCTCCTCAGCAACCACGTGACGTCCCATCATCCGCGGGTCCCATCCGCACATGGCTGTCCACCACCGTTTGTAGCATCGTCGCCACCGTCATCTGCGAGCTCCAGTCGGCTGATTTCCTCGGGCAACAGCTGTTTAGCTCGTCCTCCTCGCCCATGTCCGTGAAAAAAAAACGCCGTCCGCATCCTGCTCGTGGAACTCCCAACCTGGGTCGCCTGCGCGTGAGCCCAGTCGGCGTCGATTAACGAGCCCGTTGGAGAACATTTCGGTGGACCGCCTTCGACGGAATGTCGTCGCATAGCCGGCGTACACGGCGCAGCGCTGCTGGCTCGAGCCAGCGGTCGTACGGCCCAGGAACGAGACGCATCCCTGCAGGCGGACTTCGCTGTACTGGCGGAAACGCACTTACCTCGCTCTCGAGGCTTTCCGTAAGCTTGTCAGAGAGTTTAGGACGTCGTGGGGTCCGAAGCGTTGTGGACTCCGAGACCTCGCCGAGGGGACTCCAAGTGCTAATATTCGCTGCGATCTATGAAGTGGATATTAGAGGCAGCTCAAAAACAGTAGCGACACTACCCGTTACACGAACCCTAGGTGCAAGCGTAGCGTGACGTTCAGCTGATATCCGAGCAGGCCGGATTGGTCGTGGGACGGTCATATAAGAAGGCAATGTCTCCGGTAATGGAGGAGGTTCCACACTCAGATCCGGCGGTATTGGACCAGCGTCAGGTTTGAGTGGCTGTCCGCGATGCCTGGGTTGCTTGTGATGCATGACCATATCACGCGCGGCCCAGCACTCAAAAGTCACAGCCTGCAGGCGGATGTCAACATGTAAATCAACCCACCAACAAGATTTTCGGCTTTACCAGCCCGTACCAGCGGTACCCAAAACAAGCACAAGCAACCGGAAGTGCAACGAGTGCTTTCTGGACGTGATGGGCAAGCCGTTTCTTGCTTTTGTACTCGCGAGGGCATCCTTCCCATGGCGCACGTATAAATATCCTACGCTCAATCATTAGCATTTGCGTAAGGGGCGACGAGCAACAGAACGTGCAGTATCAGCCAGGTCGAATGCATGCGCTCTCGCATGCACACCGAGTCTCTTTTGCAGATTCTAATATTGCGGTGCAGCCATTCCACCGACAATTGCACGCTTTACGTCGAGTGTAGCACAAGTCCTGAACGACTCTAGCTTCCGCAGCTGAACAGACAACAATATGTTATTCAAGAAGATGTATAATTTACTACGACGGGAACATGCCTTCTTTCAACTGAGTCGCCTCGTCTTGTGGTAACGTCTTGTATCAGCCGGAGTATTCCACCAAATGGGTAAAAGACGTACCTCGAAAGTCCTCCGCGATTTCATCCACGTCGTCAGACCTCCTCATCCGAGCTCACGACCATCCTCCCCACAACCTTGCTCCCCTTCCCCTTCTTTTCTGCATGCGCTCGCTGCAGACTTTGCAACGCTTCGGACGGCGGCGGAGCAAGTACATACGCCTGCCGCAGCCCTCCTTCTCGCTACAGTTCGCTTGCCGGTGCTCGGCGGGGGGGAACCAGAGGCTTGTCGTCCGAATCCGACGAATCCACGACGATGGCCCTCGCTCCGCGCCACACTCGCGCGCTGCTTGCCTTTGCTTGGAGACGTCTCGTGCGCCATTGGTAAAAAGGCAAGGAGCCCCGAGGGCAGAAAGTCCGACATCGTCTCGTCAAAGTCGGGTCGGCACGTCCCAAGTCTTCTTAAGTCTTCGCTTGACGCGGCAGGAGAGACGTAGACAGCGGCTGCTTCGACAGGGCCGGCGACCGGCGTCTTTTTGTGGGTCTGGGCGGGGTCCTCCATGTCGACGTTCCGCCGTCGGGCTGTGTGATGCGAACATCGGGCTCGGGGTTGCTCACTTTTGGACGAGGGCATGGGAGCGGTACGTCGTCAGATTGTGGCGTGGTGGAAACGATGGAAATTCCACCGGTTCATGAGCGGTGGCGCATCGCGCATCGGGGAGCCCGTGTTCTTGTGGGGGCCGCGTTTCTGTTCAGCGCGGCGAACCGCTTCGTTCAGTGTGCAGATTCAATGCACCAGGACGGGTTTGTGAATTTCCTCGAGCTCCTCGACGACTGGCGCGTCAACGACTTTGCTTGGTGGCGAGGGATTTATCGCCTTGTACCTCAAATTCCTAGCCGGCGTTATGGTCTCCTGTGGGGGTAGACCGGCAATAGAAAGAGCTTCGGCGGTGAAGAGTCTACGGTGTTCCACCCAGCAAGGCGGCTATGAGCGGGCGCGCTAGTCTTTTGTCCTCGTGCGACATAGAATCGAGAGGCGACGCAGGAAAGTGCACTATGCTACTGAGTTGTGATGACCGTGCGCTGATAGCGGGAACTGACTGGTAGTTGGATGGTATGGCATTCAGGGTTCGCCCTTTGGGTCTACCCAACGACTTTGGATATCAGAGCAACCTTTCTTCTCCCCACCTCTCACTCCCTTCCCCCCACTTCAGGCGACCTATGTCGGGCGTGAACGAGGGGGGGCGGGCCCAACGCCATTCTGTTGCGGGCCTGGTACTTTAAGGGGCGAGATTGAGAAGAGGCCCCCCCGAAGGTGCAGAGGTTTGATGCGTCGTTACCCCGTCTAGTCGCACGACAGGTGGTCAGGCCGTTTGACGAACCGTCTGTAGAAAGTGAGCTGCTGTACCTGGCACATATATTTTGGAAGCTAGTCAACGAGTCTATAATAGTAAATTTTATACCAACCGTTGACCTCCTCGAGGTTGGCTACTGCTGGAGGCTGTTGAGGCCTGATTGGTGGCGCTGGGGCTGTTAAAATGGGTCGAGGGGTGGTTTGTGAAGAGAGGGGTTTCTGAAGGATGTAACGGGTCGTTGAGAGTTGGTGGCGGTGCCTGAGCAATATTTTCTCCAGCAGCAGGGATGTTAGTTTACAGGTGCTTGGGGCGCAGATCCTTTTGCCGTGTCTCCTATCCGTGTGTGTACACGTCGTCGAAGTGTATATATAACGTATGCGCTTGGTATGAAAGGCTCCTGCCCACAACGTTTCTTAGCAGAGTAGTCCAAGTATGTGAAGCGTGACACGTACCTCCAAATACTCAACGATTTTGTCGCAAATGACCATTTGGACGGGCGATAGTCCGTGTTCGTCTACCGTCTGACACCTCGACAACGGAACTTCCCGGATTTTCGTGCTGGCGTTTTTTTCCTCTTGAGCACTACACGCAGAATGAAGTCACAACAGAAGGTAACGGGAGTTCCTGAGGTGTGGTCAGTGCGACAGACCCCGGATCACTCGCAAAGACGGCTCACTTTCACACAGCATCATATATTCGACTTTCCGCCACGGCAGCCTGCCTCTTTAAGGTACGCGTGTCTTGCGCCTGGGAGGTTTGGTGTACCGTTGCCTGCGGCTCTGACGTATTGCGGCGTTGAGCTTCTCAGCTGCCCCCCGTGTTGGAAGAATGTTGGACGTGGGAACAAATTGAATACTCGGGTGTTGGTACGCGCCATGACCGACCCATATGGCTGCGGTGTAGGAGCGCAATAATACTGACTACGAGTCGACAGAGTCTCCATGTGGCGGCTGAGGGTATGTTTTGCTGTTCAGTAGGGTGTCCTTGTGTGATGGATTGAAACGGTGCACTGGCGCATGGTGGGGCGGATGCTGCTGGGGAGTCATTAGGCATGTGTCGAGCGGGTGCGGTGTAGTTTGGTGTGAAGAGGTTCATGTGAAGGATGTTGGGCACACCACGTGGCCTGTGGCTTGCGATGTTTACTCTGCGGGGTTCTACTACTCCCCTTACGGTATTTGTAGTCGAGACGATGCGCACAAGGGCGTTTTAAGGCGTACCTGGATAAATTCTCCAGGAAGCTCTCCCGTCAGAGGTGTTACATAGCCGCCGGTTTTGTAGTTTGGGGAGCCTGTAATATAGCCGTTGGTGGGATTGGTACGGGGATGGCTGGGTATTGGGCAGAAGGGGACACTGATGCGACTCTGGGAGTCGTGTGTCCATGTACCGTACAATGCCGCATAATATGATGTTCAAGAAAGCTTACTGGGCAGAATTTGAGCGAATCTGCGCAATGTGATCCGTCTTTATGCATAAAATGAGTCGGAACGTAAAGCTGGGGTAGTGAGAGGTGGGACATACTCGGCTTCCTTGCCCTGCATCACGCGATTTGTGCAGCTCCTGCTCAGCCATGGGTATATCTCCTGTATAAGTCTCCTGCCCAGTGCTCGTTTTCTTGCTCCATTCCGCGTGAGTGTATCGCGATATTCCACGAGTCGCCGTATGTTACAGCGCGTACTCTTCGTGAGAGATCATGCTTACCAAATATCCGTCGCGTATCCAGACGTGCTGGCCAGGAGTTTCGTTTGAATTTGGCTGTCCATTGCTCATACTTTCTCTGGCAACACGCGGCGTTGCCAGCTTTGACTGTACGAAGAGAGTGGGGAAGGAGGTGTGTGAGGACCCGCACCGGCAGAATGGACAACCCCCCACAACCGCACCTTGGGCTTTCGTTCGCCATATTACAAGGGATGTAGGCGCGCTGACTAAGCAACTAGCACGTGCTAGCATTGAACAACGCGTTGGGCGGCCCGATGCGTTCACCGCGACTGGGGGGCCGCCTCTTTAGATTACTTCAACAGTCTCATAAGGAGCGCATTGAGGTCAGCTGGTAGCCGGTGCATTTGTATATACACAGTGACGATCCAGCTCACTGACGCTTTTTGACTTAGATGGCTCTCACAGAATACTCCGTGCGGCGGCACGCGTGAGTGACAGCAACCTCGTCCAATACGGACCTTCATTATCGGTCCGACCTTGGAAACAACACCAATTCGTTGCTCCGAATTCCAGGTTTTTCGATAGAAATGCGAAGAGTAGTGCTGTGCAGAAGACCGATGTCGGTACCGGGGGCCTGCGATAATTGGTGGGAAACTTAGTAGAAGCCCGTCGACTCAGCGTACGGATAGCAGAAGTCGAGGTATAGACCCATGATTTGAAGAGAGGTTCTATTGGTTTTGGTTATTTTTCCCACTGTCATTACTTTGGAAATGACACAATGAAGACGTTTTTGCACCAGGACATAAAACAGGAAAATGTCAATACCATCTTGGATTCCTTTCCTTGGCTCAGGTCCTGGCCATTTAAGAAAAAGAGAGAAATCCCAAGAATTGTTGGGAGATCGCCACATGGTACGCAACGTGGCCTATTCATGCCCTTGAGTCTCCAGTGGTAGGGCACCTTTCGATGGTGTTTGTACATAGTCCCTCAGTCACTCATATCTACCAGAAAAGCTTCCTACACCGTATCTTCAGATTCCTGAGTTTCGAGAGGTGATTTATCGCATGATGCTGACGTCTGCGTCTTAATTAACTATCGTTTGGACTTACGTGAGTAAGTGTGCCGGTAGAGGCGCATACATGCCGGAGACCGTAAGAACAATTACTTGAGACACTCCCCAAAGGACTCACAGGAGGCCATCATATCGTTGCCCTGAGGCCTGCCACTGGCTGATTAGACGATCTATCTCGGTAGTGCTTAGTCCAAAAATCAGGGAGGCATTTACAACCGGACGGCATTCTTCTGTTTTGGGCAGCGTTGTTGTTTGGTGCGGGGGCATAACGCTTTTCCGAGTTGAGGTTATCAGTTGTGTTTTGGTGCTGTTGGCGGTGAAACGCTTAACGTCACCCACATGGCCCAGGACCGCTTCTCCCCAACCTTCGCGTGAGGCTTGAACGGTATTGCGGTGTCTATTTCGCCGCCTCCTGAACCTGTCTAATCCCAATGGACGATCGGTGCGCATGCCCCACATCAATGCAATATTTTGCTCAATATCTACAACGTCCTAGATCCGAATATCTCGAGACATGTCCCAATGTACTTGCCTTGCCTGGTGTTCACGCTTGCTCACTGTCGATGGTTGAGTGAGGTGAAAGTGAACTATCCCTCGCTATATGGGAACTCATGGATGACTACGTGACATGGAGAGAGTAACGCAGTCCTCGGACGGTGAGTATGCCCCAAGCGATGGCGCATCGCCTGGACTGCAATTCACGACAATTCCAACAGCCGGGCATATACTACATCGGGATACATTGGCAGCGGAGCCTCGTCAATTCTATACCGGTATGCATAGTGAAGCTGAGAACCCTTGAACTACTAAATATCTCACCCCCTAGCACTACACGCAAATGAGGACGGAGAGTATCCCTGACTACATTCCAAATAATCTATGTTTGTGCAGTGGCAGGTATCTCTGGTGCAACAGTGGCTTGTACATGCGTTCATCTCCCCACCTCTTCACCCTCTAGATTGGCTGGAAACCTGCACCCTACGCAAACCCAAGGACGCTGGAGCGTGGTGAGCGGCCAAACCAATCTCAAGGAGGTCCTGTAATTCAGCATTGTGGCGTAATATAACTTCAATTTCGTCATACTGGTGCCTCAGGGTGCTTTGTCATCCATATTTACAGCAGACGAGCATCGTCGCCCGCCCCGTCGGCCTTGTTTTGGGTTCGACGACCAGCGTGCCTATATCCCCTTCTGCTCCTCAGCGTCATCGCCCAAAGTCGTCTTCGCCCTCCGCATCGGCTTCGTCGTCCTCGAGATCGGCTGCGCTGATGACTACCGCTTGTCAGATATTGTGCACCAGTCCTGCTGTGGCTTCGCCAGCCTTTTCGGCTTCATTCTCTACACCTCCCTTTTTCGCCCCTCTACCCTTCTTCGTTGAACTTTCTCTTGGGAAATGGACCCCCTCAAGCGCGTCCCGTCCAGTCTCTCGTCTCCACCCACTTTAGCAGGATCTCGAAAAGTCTGGTTCACCGTTAACACCTTCCTCGTCTTCAATTCGGCCAGGTGTGTCCCGATAGGGAGAAGACGCGCAGAACGGATTCCCGAGGTTTCAGCCATTGTTCACAGGCAGAGGTTCTGCGCCTGGGTCAATTCACGTCATGACCTTGTACGGGTTTAGCCCACCTTGTATCGATTATGGTCACATATTCCGCCAATAATGTACGTTTCTCCTTCTTCAGTTCCGAGAGCTCGTCTGTGCTGTCCGCGTTGGAGGTGAGATACACAACGGTCTTCTTGGGCTGCACTTTGCGAATCCGTTACCGACCTCCACCTGTGCGCCCCCCTTCACACCCTCACCCTCGCCCCACCCTCAACCTCGGCCTTGAACCTATTGCTTGCTGTTCTGGGGCCGTCTCGCTTCTCTTACCACTCCCAAAGCCTCTCGTAACTTTCATGCACCACTGTGTGTCCTTCCACCTCTTGTATGCCGCGTCGCTCATCCCTTCAAGACGATCGTGAATGTGCGGCCATTTAATGAGGTGAATAACAGGAGCGAGAACGGGCTGGATGCTTTTCTTTCTTCGTTTGCGTTGTATGTGTATGCAAGTTGGCTTGTCAAAGATTTGACTTCCCTATGAGGAATAGCGCATACAATCGGTGTCTCTGCGTGACCGCCACTGTGCAAGCACACTTACGTTTTCTGTCATCATGTCGTCAAAGCCTAAATCTACGACAATACCGAGCCCCAAAACGGCGTCCTCGGGCGCCTCGAGCCTTGCCTTTCTTCCTTGGTCCCATCCTGCTCCTCATCCAACTCTCCCGCAGCCCTTTTGCCGCCAACTCTCTCTTCTTCTCCTTTTTCTTCTCTTTCTCGTACGCACGACGTTCCTTCTTCTGCTCTGCTATGCGAGCCGCCCTCGCAATCCTTTTCTGTGCATTTTTTTTGACAAGGGCTGCTGTGATGCAGTCTCCGTGGTGGTGGGGGCGGGAGTGGAAGCCGGTGCCGATTGCTCTGTTTGAGCTTGCGGGTCCGATGTCATGGCGGCTTTTGAGTGTCTTTTCAGACACCGCGTTCACTTTAGCGTGTGCCTGCGTGAAAGAAACGCGAATCGTGAAGACGTCGAAAATGACGAGATGGCGAATGGGAGAAGGGTGGAAGCAAGCGGGTCCGCTAGTTAAACTGTTCTGGTTACATGCCTTCACCGTTTCGCTTCCTACTCTTTCTCTCTGGCCTCCTCGCACTATACGTCTTCTTCACAACAAGCTCGGACGAGATGGCCGCTCTGCAACCTCTCAAGTTCTTGACTGTTGCTGCTCGCGCAAAGCACACGGCAACGGTCATCTTCGTACATGTATAATCTGGTTAGCTATTCACGTAGCAGCTACTATGCTGATCATACGCGATGATAGGGCCTTGGCGACTCTGGCTATGGCTGGCAGCCAGTTGCTACTATGCTAGGGGGTACACCTTCCTTGAAGCATATCAAATGGATACTCCCTCATGCGTGAGTGATCATAAGATATCGACCGAACTTCTAACGGTTTGTTCATACGTTCTCATTTTCACAGGCCCGAAACTCCTGTCACCGCCAATGGTGGTGCTCGCATGGCGTCCGTGGTACGATAGCCCTCCGCTTGGAGATGGTTCACACACCCTGACAACCCCCTAGGTTTGACATCGAGAGCTTTGACTTCTCTACCGAGGACGAACCAGGAATGCTGCGCTCAGTTCGCAGTATCAACGAGCTCATTACCGCAGAGGTCGACGCTGGGATCCCTGCCGACCGCATTATCATTGGCGGATTCAGCCAGGGAGGCGTCATGAGCCTCTTGACCGGTCTAACCTCAGAGCGAAAGCTGGGCGGAGTGGTTGTTATGAGCTCGTGGCTCCCGTTGAAGTCGAAATTCAAAGCTGTAAGTCATGTGTTGAATGTTTGAACTCGACGTCCTCACACCGTTGGTTTTGTTAGATGGCAAATGACCACGTTAAGAAGCTTCCAATCTTCTGGGGTCACGGAAAGAGCGACCCACTCGTCAGATATCAGTGGGCGGAGCAATCTGCTACTTTCCTGAAGAGTAACCTTGGTATCGCAGAGGCCACGAAGGACGACGTTGTCGGATTGGAATTCCACGGCTATGCAGGACTTGTTCACTCCGCCCAACGACGAGGAGATTGACGATTTGCAAACTTGGATGGAGAAAGTGCTGCCTGCCAAAGATGAATGACTTGACAAATGTAGGATTAGATTATGAATGTACAATATTCGGATGATTGACTGCAAACGTATGTCTGGAAACCCTGGATCGCATAACATAAGGGTGAAATAGAGTAGTTGCCGTTTTCGGTGAATGTTCCCACGCGCGTCTGAGTGCATCGGCGTCGCAAAATCTTTGCTCACACCGCCGCGCACGACCTCCTCCCCAAAATCCCGCCATGGCACCTAACGGCGTGAATGGTACATCACATGGACGATGTCGAAGACATTGATTACTCTGACATCGAGGCAAAGTCAGTACCAAAACTATCTTTGGGTGTGGGCGCAGTTCTCAAGTGATTCTGTGCAGATACCAGGTCCAGCTTGATGAGGGCTTGGACAATATTCTGGTCATAGACGGCGTCCCCGTTATTGACAAGTCAAAGCTGGAAAAGCTACTTACGAAGATCTCAAAAGACTTTGGCAAGAAGGGCGCGCCCATCAAACCCGACGAATATGCATCTACCTTGGGATGACAGTACGGGAAAGAGAGCAAGGGGTGCGTGAACTTATGGATTTATCCTCTTTTAATGATATCAATGGCTACATAGCCTTTTGTTCGCCACTTTCAAAACCTCCGAAGACGCTGCCATATGCTATGGCAGCCATGAACGGACATCCCTTCGACACCAGGCACACCTTCTCCATTACCCGCTTCACCGACGTTGAAAAGTACTTGAACATGGATGAGGCATGGAATGAGCCCGAGCCCGAGCCTTACAAGCCCAAGGTTAGCTTAACTCAGATACCTGCCGCCCTTGAAGGTTTACAGTCATTTTAGGAGCACCTTCGCGCATGGCTGGGCGACCCTCAAGGACGCGACCAGTATTGCTACTTACCGTGGGGAAGAAGTACAGATACACTGGCATGGAAAGCCCTCCCAATGTGAGGTTGCGCACGAACGCAATGTAAGTAGTTTTTCTGCTCTATATGCGGACGTCTCATTTCGTCGATTTACAGGGCTGGACGGATCTCTACGTCTCTTGGTCCCCTCTCGGCACCTACTTCGCAACTCTCCACAGACAGGGTGTCCGTCTCTGGGGCGGCTCCTCTTGGGAGGCCCAACACCGTTTCGCACACCCTTTCGTCAAGCTCATCGACTTCTCGCCAAACGAGAATTTCCTCGTTACTTGGTCCCACGACCCGATCCACGTTCCCGAGGGTGCCCAGCAGGGCCCACAATACTTCTCGCCTGAGGATGAGGGAAAAACAACATCGCCGTCTGGGACCTAAAGACAGGCAACCTTCTCCGTACCTTCCCGTCCGCACAACCCGAGGGAGTGAGGATGGTGCGAAGCGGCAAATGCAGTGGCCCGCGATGAAGTGGAGCGCAGACGACCAGTTTGTCGGCCGCGTCACGTCCGCGTCAGCAGATCAGTGTCTACGAGCTGCCAAGTATGCGATTGCACGACAAGAAGAGCATCAAGATTGAGGGCGTCGTCGACTTTGAGTGGTGCCCTCACGGCGACAAGGACCGCGAAGAGGCCGATAAGGCTATTGCCCAGGGCAAGAAACCGAAAGAGAACATGCTCGCGTACTGGACGCCTGAGGTCGCGAACGGCCCTGCCCGTGTCACTGTCATCAACTTCCCAGGACGCAACATTATGCGGCAGAAGAACCTGTTCAACGTCACAGAGGTAGGAATTTACTGCCATCGCAAGCACATGTGCTTATTCTCCTTTAGTGCAAGTTGTACTGGCAGAACCAGGGCGACTTCCTTTGCGTCAAGGTGACCGCCACACAAAGACCAAGAAGTCCATCTTCTGTAACCTTGAAATCTTCCGTGTCCGCGAGAAGAAGATTTCCCAGTGGAAGTCGTTGAGCTCAAGGGTGTGTATAGAGTCTTATTGTGAATGCTTTGCGGCTATTGATGATCTTCTCCAGATGCTGTCACAGAATTCTCATGGGAACCCAAGGGAGAGCGCTTTGCTATTATCTCCAGCAGCGATCCCAACCTTGGAAACCCTGCACCTGGTGTGTGACGATCAAGACTGATGTCAGCTTCTACCAACTCGTTCGTGGCAAGGGCGACTTCAAGATTTTGCGTAAGTCGAAGGATGGCATTTCGATGTGACGATGACTGTGCTTAAATTTGTGTTCAGGTTCATTGCCAGGGCGAACAAGCAACACGATCCGATGGTCTCCCCGTGGCCGGCATGTCGTCCTCGGAACGGTTGGCTCAACATCCAAGTCTGAGCTTGAGTTTCTGGGATCTCGACTTCAACTTGGGACGAGAACCGTCGCGAGAATGCCAACCAGGAGAAGGAGTGGGGAACTGGCATTCAGCACCTTGGCACTGCTGACCACTATGCTTTGACTGATGCCGAGTGGGATCCCAGCGGTCGTTACCTCGCCACCAGTGCTAGCGCGTGGAGGCACACGGTATGTCTATCTCGAACTCTCTAGGGCCTGTTCACTTACAAGGTTTGTGCAGATCGAAAATGGTTTCGCCATTTGGGACTTCCGTGGCCAGGAGCTCGAGAAGCACATCCTCGATCGCTTCAAGCAGTTCCTCTGGCGGCCACGTCCTCGTACACTTCTTAGCAAGGAGCAGCAACGCCAAATCCGCCGAAACCTCAAGGAGTTCAGCAGGCAGTTCGACGAGGAGGATGCTGCGGAGGAGAGCAACGTCAGCGCCGAGCTCATTGCCCACAGGAAGCGTCTCGTCGACGGAGTGGAATGCCTGGCGTATTCGCGCCCCCGGCAGCCAAGGAGGACAGTAAGAGGGACAGCACTCAGTGGCTCAGAAGGTGCAGCAGGAGGAGGAGAAGGAAGAGATCCAGGTTTGGTGTCGATGAAGTTATCGAGCAGATCGAAGAGGAGGTCCCCGAATAAACGATGGTTCTGATCTCGGTCCCCTTTGTCGTGCTCACTGTGCGCACTATCTATCCCGCCTTGTTGTACAATTGTACCTCTGTATCGAATACATGTTACCATACAGTGGTAAACGTTGACATTGTACTGCTAGGGCTAAATCACGCCACTGTTTTCTAACAACTCGCGGGGTTAGGGTCGTACAGAAATAAGGTTTCACAACAACACTGATGACATCAAAAGCCTTCTGGAGAGCGAGGGGCTGAGCTGTTTGCCCACAAGTAGACGCCAAAGACAGTCGTCCCTCCTACTTCTCTTTGGCCTGCGGCGCGTGAGGAGCGGCCTGTCAACTGGGGGCGAGCACCTCTGATGTCGGCGCGAATTGCGTCTTGTCATGGTCATAACCTCCACTGTTATTGTCGAAGACGGACTAGCGCGGACAGATGTGCACATGACTGACAAATGTTCTAGGACACGCCGCTCTTCTCCTCCCGCGGCCGTGGCTATAACACTGAGAAAGGTCGATCCGGCCAGAATGCGTCGGTCCCGTCGTACCGGGTGTCTACGGGTTAACCGGGGGGCGCCGGGCGCGGGGGGGGGAGCGCCGCATTCCTCCTGGACAGGTGTTCACGCAACACATTACCAGGCTACGGGCCGGGGGGGGAGCGCACGGTCCGATCGTAGGCCGCAGCAGCTAGAGCGATAGACTTGCCCTACTATGATCCACGGGCTCGGGTCGGGCTGTATGGCGTGCTGTGCGTGGAGGGGTTAGGGCGGTGGTCGAGAGCACGGTTGGAAGGTTTCATCGGGGAGCTTGTCGTGCTGCTGGGGCGAGTTCGCGCCTCATACTGGCGTTGGCGTGAGCGTTCCTAGCTCGGCTATGCGAGGTGGACATACAGTAGGAGAGCCAGTGTGCAGGGGGCTGTCAGGGGACGGATGGTTGGGTTTTTGGAGAAAGGGGGCAATCAGACCAGAATCCCGTGGAATGGACCGCGGCTGTAGCGCTCCTGCTATGTTTGACATACGGTGTGAAAGCGTCTGTCGTCGGTTGCCCAAGACGAGTTGATGCCGAAGTCAGGTGTTGTATGGGCCCCAGTTTTGGAATTGACTGTCGCACTAGTGGGACCGTTTGGGTCTGCACGGTCGGGGCAGGCTTGGGGCCAGATTCGTGGCGGAAAATGTTGCGTGGTCTATGCTTGGCGGCTTTCGTGTCGGCTGTGGATGACATGTCCGGAGTGTGACGAAGTGGTGGCTCGTCATGCTGGGCTCATACAACTCTTAGACTCTGGCGTTGAGTGTTTCACGGACTGGCTCGTTAATTGGCATGGTGCTTTCTGTGTGTGTGACCGGGAATATCGGTAACTTCTGTATCGAGCGGACGACGCTTGGTCTGTTTGGTACAATCGTAACGTAGAACAGATCCAGCGTTACGGAACGATCATTGGTTCTAACATTCGGTGGGGAGGCCATTTGACCCTCAAGAGGCCGTCGTCAGGCATGGTGTTGACGACAAAATGAGGACTGAGTCGAATGTGAAAATAACTGAGGCTATGGGGTGCGTGGGGACGGTGCGGGAATACATCCTGACGCAAGTACCATGGGTGAAGGACTTTATAAGACCGTGAGACCGTTTCAGTCCAATATCACCGGTGGGAAAGGCTGCCTGGCGGTGGGGACGAACCCCCCAATGCTGTCATTCTCTTTTCGTGTGTCGTCGCTAAGTTTCTCTTCTTGACTTCTAACAAACCACGTGTGTGGGACGCGGGCCGCCGCGGCCGGTGGTATTCACAGTCAAGAGATTTAATTCTCCTGTTTGTGGTGGAACCTTCGTACCGTCTGCTCACGTTGTCGGACTGTCTGGGGCGGCGACTGGCAGGCCGTGTGATCTGGAAACAGTGTTATCAGACACCCGGACGCGCCTTGTGACCTCCGGAGGACCTGGATGAGACGAGGTCCGGGCGCACCAAAGTTTGGACTAGAAGAGTGAGGGTAACCAGGTGAAGTGACCATTTAATTGTGTATGCGCCGCAGACCTGCCAGCCGCCACCTATACGGAGCATGGGCTGGCAATGACAATGACGACGGGCTCGCGCGTATGTCGTCCACCGCGCCCGAGATCCGTGGTCTTGGGTACGTGCTGTATTTGTCGTTGGCGATCATTTGTCTTATTTTTGTGGCCCGTGCGCGAGCCGGCCCACCAAGCAAATAGCGTGGCTATTCCAGAACTCCGACGAATCGTTCGGCGCGTCCGCTTCATCCCCCAATCATCAAATCGGACTCGCCATCCTCACGTCAGCCCACAGCGAGAGCGCCCCATCCCTCGCTGTCCCGACGCTGCACCGTCGTCGGACCCCACGCCATCAATCACACAGCCCGTCCTACGTTGCTTGGTCCCCCTCGCAGCGCCTTATGTATCACAGGACGTGCACCTCAAAGTGTACAGTCTCACGCGTCGCGCTTTCTGCAACATCGTCGAGCACGCCCCCGAGCACGTACACTACCAGCACACGCCTGCTCTAGTATCATCCAGTCTGTATTTATAACCGGCAACCATTCGCGTCCGCCTCTCTCGCTTTGCTCGTTGCCGCTTTGGCTGTTGATGTTTTGAATCTCCGTCGCCTCTCGCCCGCCCCTCGTTGAACCTATATCCACACAGTTTTACTTGGCCCATTCACGCCTCCATCCGCCCTTCCCACTATGGCGTCTACGATCACAGCCGTGGGCCCCTCGCTTTCCCCGGCAAAATCCTACCACCAACTCCTAGCCGACGAGGAGGTACATAACCGCTCTCCTTCTTCGGACAGCCTCAATGCACAAGCAAATACGGAGCCTATGTCGTCTTCGGACTCAGAGGGACCCTCGATCCTCTGGTACACCTGGGCCCTGTTGCGAACCGCACTTCCATAGACCCTATACTCTGTCCACTATCAAATTTCATGCAGCAGGCGCAGAAGTGCTCAACAGATGCACCCCATCCGGAGTCACCCAGAGTCGGAACATGTGCTTCCAACTACGCTTAACGGGTCGCCCACGGCTCTCTTGACGGATCCATTCCCACGACCACGGCCTCCGTCCTCAGCCAACTGTATAACAGGCATGGAGATATCCACAGTTCTCCAGCCTGATTTTCAATCTGCATCTTCCTATGAGCCACGATGCAACTCTTTAATTATCGGTAGCCTTCCAATCCCTCAACGGATTACCTTCTGACCCCTCCTTAGGTCGTCTGGGCCTTTCAATGCTTCAACACCCGAGCGCGACACCAAAACACCGCTTTCTCTTTCGGGGGGGGGGGGGGCTGGGAATAACTCTCAGTCAGCTTTTGCTACGCCCTTCATACTCCTTCCCCAGGAAATCTATGTGCAAAATTCCTCTTTCCCCCGTCGCAACTCAGACGGCTCGGCGACCTCCTTTAGGAACCGATTTCATCACCCAGGACGATACGACTACGGCAATTGGCGCCCAACAATCGGATTCCATCTTGTACAGACAAAGCCAACCGAGCCTTTAGCGCCATGGATGCTTATCGCGTCTTGGGCTGGAGCCTGCTCCCACGCAACATGAAGGCCCGCTCCCCCAGGAGATTTTTGCGGGACGCGCAGAACGCTTTGGTTGGACAACATCAGCAGGGCGCTCAGGCGTTGACAGGCACCTAAGCTGCCTGAATGGTATCTCCCACCCGCTCTCCCACACAGAACCCTCTACAACACGCAAGGTCATTTCGGTTCCCACCCTACACCGCGTCTCGTTGGTGGACCAGGCGGGGCACAGGGTTCCTCACTTGTCGGGGCAACCGCCGCTGTCCAGGCGTCTCAGCAGCAACCCCCAAGAGGAGATATCTAGCCACCATCTTCGTCGTTGGGTTCCCGGACGATATGTCGGTACGTGAAACTGTTCTCGGACTATATACGATCAGAATGGGCTGATCATGGGTCTAGGAGCGCGAATTCCAGAATATGTTCACGTTCTCTTCTGGATTTGAGGCTTGCCACGCTCAAGATCCCTAACCGTGAACTCACTTCGTACGGTTCGCTAAGCAAACGGTCAGAATGGCCGCACAGCCGGAGCTCCCGCGCATTACGCTGGTTCAAATGACCCGTATAACCTTGTAACTGTGAATCAAGGTGGTGTGGTGGTCGACGGTCGCGACGGAACCACCTCCTCGTGGGGCTCAGGACCGATGCCCTTTGGTGATGAAAAACCACTTTGTCCCGACGAACGTCCCAGCGCAGCCGCCGCGCAAGCAGATCATCGGATTTGCGAAGTTCCGCACTCGCGAAGCGGCGCTCGACGCCCGTGACGTGCTTCAGGGCCGTCGCGTCGATCTTGAGAAGGGATCTGTTCTCAAGGCAGAAATGGCAAAGAAGAATCTTCACACTAAGCGTGGCCCCGGTGCCAGCGTTTCCCCTGTGACCTCACTTCTCAATGGCGCTTCTGCCATGCAGTCCGAGGGGTTGAACACTACTTTGAACGGCCTACATGGCCTAGGAAGTAACGGTATCAATGGGGAGATCTTCTCTCAGCGCGAGAAGGAACTCGGGGCTCTCGGAAGCGATGGGTATTGCTGGCCTACAACAGAGGCGTGCCACACTAGTGGATGAGCGGGCAGACATCGGGCTTCCGGGCTTTGGTACGCGAGGGTGCTCGTGAGCGGGCCCAGATGAAGAAGATGAACGTGAACGCGAACGGAAACGCAAGGAGAAGGAGGCCACCCGGCTCCGCCAGAACACCTTCGCGTTCGAGGCGTTCCATTCCGTTCCTTCACAAATGGTCCGACAAGGCCGCAAACTCATTGCTGAGCGCTGAGAGAGCGGCATCACCAATGGTCACAGTCTCTCCGCCCAGTCGTCCGATGCAGAGTTTCCCCCAACCCAGTCATCCGACCCCCCCAGTCGCTTACCAGCCCAGAGTGAAACTTCTCTCAGGCGATGGCGCATCATCAATGAATCCGTGAGAGCTCCCCCCTTTCGCGACATCGGTGTCAGCGTCCTGCCTCAGAGGAAGATGACTATCTCTTCCCACGCAGCCCCCCCTCCCGCAGCGTCCTCCGTCCGCCGACGACCAAGTCTCGCCCCTTATCCGCCCATGAAGGTGCCTCCCAGTCCCCCGTCCGGTGCACTGTTATCTGCCCGTTTTTTTTTTTTTCTTGGAAGCACCAACCCGTCCGAGCACCATTCTCCACGGACTCCACCTCAATCTTCTTCTCCCCGACACTCGGTCGTTCCAACCCATTGGTGCCCCGCCCTGGCTCTCCTGGAAATGCGAGAACTTCCGACATCGAGCTCCTCGAGTGCCAATGGAGTTGGACACCTGAACCGGAGACGACCTTGCGCGTGCTGTGGGCGCTCTGGCTGTGAGCACTCAGCAACCACACCAGCAGGGTACTTCGTCGCCCCAGCTGCCCTCGCCGTCGTCGGGTACAAGCTCGAGTACTGGGAGGAACCCGGGTGATCACAACCCACCCGTAAGTCAAATATGCCTCACAAAGCCCCAAATGGTGTACTGAGTTTGCACAGATCAACGACGTTGTACGTTGGCAATCTGCCTACAACAACCTCACCTGGTGGCTCTTCGGTGAAGCTAGAGGAGCGCCTCCGTGAACTGTTCACGCGACAGACTGGCTATCGTCAACTTTGCTTCAGACACAAGAGCAACGGCCCCATGTGCTTTGTGGAGGTACGTTGTACGCACCGTCTTCGTGTGTACGCCTAGCTTACATTTGGTCCAGTTCGAGGATGTGACGCATGCTAGCCGTGCATTGGCGGACCTGAACGGCGACAATCTCGGTGGTCTCATCAAAGCTGGTGGTATCCGTCTCTCGTATAGCAAGAACCCACTCGGCGTCCGGACCCCGACAAGCGGAGGTAATGGAACCAGCCTCCAACAGCAGCAGCAGAGTCCGCAAGCGTTCAGCGCCGCACACAGTCATTCTACGGCGAGTTTGACGGCCTCCGCACTGCTCGTCGTGACACCGTGAGCTCGGGCATGACGTCCCCGACGTCGTCATACTTTTACTCGGGCATGTCTTCCCCTCCTCCTCGGTTCTCAACGACGTCGCCACCTGCAGCCGCATTTTCCCCCATATCCGCGAACAACACAATGTTTCCTAGGGCCACCGCTCACAGCTACGGTCTCAATGGCCCATCCTCATTTTCTCCTTTCGGCATTTCACCATCGGATACCCGATCAGCCCAGCGCTGACTCCAGCCACGATCATCTCACACGCAACATGTCGCCGGCCCAGGCCAACGTAGAAGCCAGTCGCGCGAATTGAACATCCCAACTTCAAACTCGGCATCAATTCCAACGCAATATTCGCATGTAACATAAGTCTAAGCACCTCGAACGCATATTTACCCGGTTCATGTTATCGGTCGGACAGTTGGTCTTCCTTTCTTCCCCTTCGGTTCTTAACTCCTTCGACAGCTCTATCTACGACATGTCCTCTACTCATCCACTTCATACAGCTACCTTACGTTTTGTAACCTCCCTAAACCGCCTGCTTCATATGATCAAGTATTTACCCTTCTCTCCGCTGCAACATGTTCGACACCACTCCCATTCCATTATTAAGCGTCCTTCCCGTCCCCCACCTGCAGCGCCTACTTTTCCGTTCGGTACTTGCCTTCGCTTCTGTCTCTGTTTGCATCCACCCCTTTTACCCCTCCCACTCTCGGTCGCATTGTTCTTGCAAACCTCCATGTGCTGTTTGGCTAGTCTCATTTCCTCGAGTCGGGGAACATTGCGCTGCTCTAGTACCCGTACAAGTCTCATATGTATCAAAAGCGTATAATTTTACATGTTCCTGTTATACTGTTTCCTAAGAATACCCTTGCCTGAAATACATATATCCGTGTACTACAACTCTGCGTGGGAAATGACGTCGTACTCGAGAGGTGCCTCTGGTACACCGTTACTCGAGGTGGACATGACTTTGAAGCGCAGAAACTTAGGATGTGCGGGGCTTAGGCTGAAACGGGCCAAACACACCCATCGCTATTGGATATTACAAGGCTGTCCCTCCACTTACGAAAGTTAAAGTAAAACCCGCGCCACTCTTCGAGACGTCGACACTTGCGTGGCACCAGATCCGAAAACATGCGGGGCAAGCCCTTTACTAACCGACCCTCCATAGTGTCATCCTCGGGAATTAACACGACAGTGCGCGAGTCGCCGCGCGCAACCCACGCCGCAAGTGCGATGTCCAGCGCCGCCCAGTCTATCAGCCAGCAGGCCCGCCAACTCGCCGAGGCTATCCCCAGCGTACCTGAGCACAACGACAAGGGTAAGCGTCGCACAGAATCTCGGGCGAACGGCAGCAGCGCCCCGGCGACGATTTCGCAGAGGTATGTGTACGCGGCGCGGGTTGTTAGAAACTGAGGGGGGTTGTTTCATTAGATACGCGTGTATGCCATATATGGCTGAGAGTGGACACAGGGAGGTTGAGGGTGGACACCGTGCGGAGGTGCTATGCGCGGGTGCAAAATGGGGAGGATAGAACTCAAGGCCCGGTGCGCCGACTACGCCTGCGGGGTTCCATCTTCCGGGTTTCCATGTCGCGACTTCTGAAGCCGATATGTTCCAATTGTGAGAGGATTGCCTGTGACAGAAGATCGGCAAGCCATTGATAATCCCAAGGGGTCACACATACGCCAAGCTTCTAGTGATCGAAGGATGGCCCCCCCCCCGAACACCGAACCGAATTCAATAGAGGGCTGGGAGTCGGCACGCATATGGTGACCACGGCTACTTCGAGGCTATGGGACGACACATTTTGACTGAGGAGGAGTCGGCCCAGGTGTATCCGCATACCCACGCTGCCGGATATCACTAGCTTGTCAATCGTATTCGCTAGGTTCGAGAATGCCCGGAATAACGGCCTGGTCAATTCTCTCGAGAATTAAAGATTCCAGGCGTTGGATGGCTGGTCGCACAGTGTGGGCATCAGCGTCGTAGATCTCTCGTTTGCCGAAGGTAAGGAAAATCCAGCGCGAGGGAACGCAGACCCTGTAAACCAGAGAGAAATATCGTGTAGCGTTTTCAAGCGGTCATATTCTCGCGCACACTTCCCAGTGTGTTTTTTGCGTCCTGGTGATTGCGAGATTGCGTGCGTGGAGTCGAATTGAGCTGGAGGTCCACCCCTACGAGGTCATGGACGAGGGCAAGTGTGCTCGACGGAAGTGACGACCCGCATTCTGTTACTCCGAGTTCTTTTGCACCTGGGCGAAACATATCCTGATGGTGCTCAAGAGACGGGGGAAGGGCGCTGACAGCGCGTTCTAAGTCGCGTGAAACTAGCGAGAACGCACACTTGAGGTCCTTTCCGTGCAAAAAGCTCACAGATTCGGTGCCCCAAGATCTCGAGCGGAAGATGATCCATCAGTTGCCAGTCTGCTCGGTTTCGGTATTCGTCTCGACGCTTTTTGGTGGAACCTGGTATTGAGAATCTTTACGAATTAACGGAGGGCAATAGCTTGCTTACCTTCACGAGCCTCTGAGAACGACCAAATCACGATAAGATCAAGCAGCGTCTACGCGATATTAGTTTTTGTTTTGAGATTATACGCCGACTCAACGACGCTGACAGCACTCAACACCGACCAGTGAGGACTTTTGAAACGCAGATGACAGTGTCAAAATCTGCTTACCTCAAACAGTCAATACATGTTCAAAGCCCCGCCACTTATGTCTCCAGGCTGTCATCAACATCATTCAATCCCAGCACCTCCCTCGCCAGTGCCGATGTGTTCGCATTACTTGCCACAGGAACGTCCAGTCCCTTGCCACATTTGGAAACTATCACCTGAAACACAACCTCCATGCCTCTGCAAGGCGCATTCAATCCAAACCAAGACGCATATATTACATCTAAAATCCAATTTCCGCGTCGCACGGCCTCCATCCAATCAATCACCTCGCACACGGCAGCACGAGCACACCACAGCCGCAAGCACACTCCCCGCCACCTGAACCCGGCCCACAGCACGTCCCGCATTGATGCGCCGATGCACCGCGCGGTAACATGCGCGGGTCAAGCACGACGCGCTTCATCGGCTCCAAACCGACGCGTTGTGCGCGGCCCGCGGCGCCGTCGCCCCACGCACCGTCACTTGCGGGTCCGTGACGATGCGCGGGTGCCCCCGGGGGCCGGCGTGGGGGCACCCCACGTCGTCGCGCGGGAGGCGGCCACGCGGCGCGATCGGCCATCGCGACGTGCGGTTTTGCGTCTTCGAGCGGCCCCGGCGGGTGGTTGGGTGTGCGGGCGCGAGACTCTCCAGGGCTGAGCTGCGTCGCGCCGCGGCCCTTCAGGACTTGGGGAGCAGAATCTGCGGTTGGTGTGAGTAGGGGGCCGCTTGTGAGGGGGGTTCGTGGTGTGCCTTACCCGCGGTACGGCCGAGTACAGTTCTGCATCGCGCCCGAGGGTGAGGAGGGGCCACGGCGAGGAGGAGAACGCCATGCGCGGCAGGCGGCCTTGCGTCGTGCCGGGCGCAAAGTCGATTATGAAGGGGCACCAAATGGCGACGGCCCCCAGCCTTGCAGAGCGCGCTCGAGAAGAGGCCGTAGAGCCACCAGTAGAGGGTCTTCTCTCCAGTGATGTTGTTTTGTGCATCGGCAAGGAAATGGGGGAGGGAGTGTGTGTGTAGCGAGGTCGATTAGGCGTTTGCTCGGACGGCGGTGGCGGAGGAGGAAGTCGGGGTGGTGTGTGACTGCGAGAGAGTGGAGGATTGTCTGGGAGAGCAGGCGGGAGGAGGGGAGGGAGTAGAGCTCAGATGTTGCGCCGAGGGGACGAGCGACTAACAGCGTGACGCGACGAGATCGCACTCATCTCGCCGGAGCGGCTTCGTTTCTGTTGGTGGCAGATATTCGCTACCAAGATTAGGAGGGTTCAGGCGGCGATCGGGAGGGCGGGTAATGCGCTTGAGAGCATCGGTTGAGAGGGAAGTGGAAGCGAGGTTCCGATTGGAAGACCAGGGCTAGTCAGGGCAAGCTCCCAAAGTGTATGTCGACGTCCGACGAGATGCGCTCGGCAGTTCAGCGCAGGCGTTGGCGTGAGGAGCGCCCGCAAGGGCTGAACGTACGGCGGCCCGGGCGCTTGAGCTCCTGCGATCGCGTGCCGTGACGGAGCGCAAAGAAGCGGCGCGCAGGTTAAAGACTGGTAACCACAGGCAGAAAAACGCAAGTTCTCGACCGAATGATCCCTCGCCGCTCAAGTGATCGGCCTCACAAGCTCCGCGAGGGCTGAGGGGCCTTCGCATGTCATCGCCTGTTAGGACGTCGTCGAGGGTGATTGGAGGATAGCTGAGGGGTGGAGTCGTGTATGCGAGACCGGTGAGAGGGACATGCTGCACTGTTGGCGGTGGGAGGGGAGAGGGACATCGGCAAGGCAGCAAACGGACAGATACGACGCCGACGGTTGCAAATAGTGGATGCGAGCTGATCCTGAAGAAGTCATCCTTGCCCTCACTACGACCTTAGTCCGCTTGCCTCTCCCTTGTTCCACCAATCGTTTGGAAATAGCTTGCTCCCGAGCTCAGGGGTCGCCAACAGACTCAAGCCGTCGTGAGCCCAAAGCTGTGTGATACGACCTCCTCCGTCACTTGGAGTTCAACGCCCCTCCGAGACTTTTTGCAGGCACCAGGCAGCCCGGAGAGGAAAACGCAAGGAAAAACACACACCGGGGTTTTGCTCTCCGCAACACCAAGTTCAGGAGCGTTTCAGCGGATACAGAGGGCATCACGATCGGTACTTCTGAATATCCCAACGCAGGTTGCATCCGGCGGGGTCATTCTGATTGTGGCCTCCGGTGGTCGTATGTCGGCGGATGGCAGTGTCCGAGAAGAGGAAGTTACGCCGTGCGGCTCAGCACAGCACAGCTCGGCACTGGTGGTAGCACTGATGACGAAATTGATGGCGGCATCACGCCGCCTCGCAAAGCCCCGAACTATTTCTTTCACACGAATTACCACATGCCGCAGTGAGTCAGAAAGTTGATTCTTTTATACTTTTTGTACGAGAATAATCTCCACTTGACATGCTCAGATTGAGGCCTTGCCTCGCGGCCTCGAACGGTAGCAACATCGCAATAAACCCCGACACGATGAACAATGCGCCCGCGACATAAATCGGCACCCGCCGAGGTCGCCAAATTCGGTTACAGGCGCAATAATCGGAGCCTGCAAGCCTCGTCAGCCTCTGGTACACACATCCTTTCTTAGGGTCAGATACGCACCATGATTCCAAAGACACGGTTCGCGGTCGAGACGATCGCATTGACCGTCCCGCGCGCCTTGGTCGGGAACAGCTCAGGCGAGACGGCGTACAACACGCCGTACATGACGTTTCGATGTGAAGGTTGTTCGAGCCGCAATTCCAACCTAATAGCGCGCTCGTGGGATGTGCGGGCCGGGTCGTACCCGCGAAGAAGGAAACACGCCTGTCAATACTGCCGGGCCCAGGCAGCGTCAGCGCCCTAAGGTGGAACAGTATATGGGAAGCTTCCTTACTTGTGGAGAGCGCAAAGCGTGCCTTTGCGGCCGAGCAAGGGAAGCTCAACGAGCCAACCTGCGAGCAGCGCGCCGGGCACGCCGATGACGCTCAGGATTGACTTGCTGCAGGGACGCGATCGAGTAGGTGCGGACGGAGACGGACACTGGTGTCACATTGCGATAGGTGATATACGTCGAGCCGTCACCAAAGTCGGCCACCGCGCGTCGCAAGCTCAATAGAAGAACAAAGATTCAGCCTGGACAGGTGCTCGAACGCGAGAAAAGGGGGGAGGACACACAAGTAGCAGATCACGAAGCCGTTGTATCTGTCCGGCCCTCCGCTGAGCATAGGGGGGGGAGCGTCCGAGAGAACGGGGAGCGGGGAGAGTGGGAAAAACGCCGACGGAGGACGCAGACGCTTACAAGTGGGGAACGCGCGTCTTTCCGGCGGAAAAACGGAAGCCGACGGGCCGATGAACCGCCAACAGGAATGAGTCCGCAGCGGAACGTCGACCGACGCGTTGAAGCGTTGGCGCGTCGCGAACAGCGCGGGGACGTTGTTCCCAGTCGACGACTGCTCCCGCCAGTTTTCCGCGCGACGTGGCGGCACCGCCCCGCGTCTCTGTGTCCATCCTCTCCCTCAACACCTCTAACATTTCTCACACTGAACACGCCGCCCTCAACACGCCCATCAGAGCATCGAATCGATCGTGAGCGCGGAACTCGCATCTGTTGTACGCCGCGACGGCCATGTGCACGACCGCAACGGCCTCCGCGTGTCGCGTCCGCGGCCCATGAGGTACTTGGGTGACATCGTGCAGCTGGAACACGAAGAAGCGCAGCGCGAAGAGCAGACAGCAGCATCAGCCCGCCCATCGTGAACAGGAAGTAGCGCCATCCCTGGTTCTCGCTCCGCCGGGCACGTCGCGGGCGTCTGTGCCCGCGCCCACGAGAAGTTCGCACGATGATGCGCGGCCAGGCGATCTGTCCGGGTGTCAGCCAGCACGTTTCGGGCAGAGAAATGGGGCAAGGTGTACCAGGCTTCCGATGAGCTGACCAAATGCCCACCAGATAGAGAGGACGTATAAGGAGATACTGATGCGAAGCAGGGATAAACTCTACGAATCCGTGAGCATCTTTCCCTGGAACCCGTCTTATGCATATCTCTTACCACGAGAAAAACAACCGCCGATGACTCGTAACAGGCCAAAATTCCCGCCGGGACGCCGAACCTGGCCCCCATAACCGTGTCCACCGGCACAACGCCAGCCACAGCGGAACGCGCGAAACCCCGCACCCCCGTTACACCCGGCAGCGGACCCGCCCAGCAGCCTTGGGTTTTTGGGGTTAGGCCGGAACACGACCACGTTGATGACCAGGTTCTTACCCCCCACTCAACCTCTTGACCACCCCTTATGAGTCGGTTTACTTGAACTGCCCCAGCGCATGCCGGGAGGGCCCACCCAGACGTCCCGGACGCGACGCCCCAGAAGCCGGCGGCGCCCACGACGGACCGGACCGATATTTGCCCTGGAGCATATCGAGAGAAGCGGCCCCTGCGAACCCCCCCCCGAATTCGTTCAACCACCGGCTGCAAATGACGAACAACCACACAACCGAGCGAGGAACATAAGGACCTCGTGACACGATATATGGGTGGCGTTGTTGAGTTTAGTGGAGCGCAGGTGCGGTGGGGCGAGCCGTGCAAGTGGCGTACCGGCCACAGATTATCCCTGTCGTGACTGATCAGTAACCTGACAGAACTGGGTGTTTGCTGGGACGAGTACTCACGAGAACCACCCGAACCCCGTCCGATGAACACAAATGCCACTACGGGCGCGTTCAATATTACCACCCCGCATCTCCATACACCGAACACACCCACCACGCACCTGGTACCGCCCCATCCCAATCTCCTGCAGCGCATCATTTTCAACACGCGCGCCCTTGGCCTGGTACACCGGTGTCCGATAGAGCGCCCGCCTCGCCGTCCCTCATACACGTCCCGCGTCTCCGCAGCAAACCCCCTCGTCTCCCGCGCGTCGTCGTACTCGTTCTTCGCGTCCTGCAATCATGGGCCGTCGGACGAGATCTGCACGACGCACCCGCCGGGGTTCAAATGCTTTTGCTATTAGCCAGGACGGCATCAGTGAGAAACACGCGCCACGGTTGGCCAGTCGCACCATGCGGCGGGCCGCACTACCAAGGCGGCAGTGGGCAGAGCGGGCCCACACGAGGCCCCGCAGAAGAACAACCACACGGAGGCCCAGCGCCATTCCGCCGCCCCCGGGACGCCCCCCGGCCATTAGATGCGCCTATGGCGAGCCCTATGCGCCCCCCCACACGACTCGGTCACCAGGGGATGCGACGGGTGTTTCGTTGCGGAGTATGGCTTGGCGGATCTGGACGCGTGGAAAGGTAGCGTGGCGATAATCGCCCCGAGAAGATGCGGGAGGGGTGCTTGCTGTGGAGATCTCAACACGCGACGCCGCCCCCCGCCCGCACCGACGACCCTCTTAACCAGCTACCCCGCTAGGCTTGCACCCCCGTCGTTTTAAACTCATTGCGTGTTGACCACGCCCCACGCCAGCGCCGCGATACAGCGATCGCAATTCCCCCGACAGACCGACTTCAACGAGAGGTGCAGCGAGCATCGTGTGAACAGGCTCAGCCACACAGTTGCAAATGCGCACTGTCAAGTGTGTACGGTCTTGTGATGGGGACTCGAGTACGCCCCGGCGACGACCTCATTCTCGGACCCAACTTGTCCTCTCGACCAATAAACCACCGCGAATCCTCCATGTGCGACTCCCAACCATCGACCAGCCCTCCGCCACCCGTGGGCGGTGCGCATGCTCACACGATTTGAGATACGCAGTATCGGGTTCTTCAGTTCGGGTCGGGGGAGGTTGCGCGCTCCGTGTCTCCGCGGGACGCCCGGACGGGCCGAGCACACACTGGTGGCTTTCAAGCAAATCACGCCGAAGAAAGCTGAAAAGTGTTTACCGCGTCCGAACCGCGTCACCACGAAACTGGCCCAATTCGGTGAGTGCTTTTGAATGGCAGTCAGAAACTTCCCAACGGTGAGCGTGGCATTGATTTGTTGTACAGAGTTGTGTTACCACAAGAGACTTGTTTCTTGGGTGGTGAGCTGTAGTTAAACCGGCGCGGGAATAAGAGACCACCTGAGGGGTCTTTGATGCCACCACTCCGGTGAAGGACAGCCTGTAGGTGGCAAAGTTCAAAACCGGAGAATGAAAGGGATTAACAAAGTACGCACAGGAACGGGCTCTATCCCTTGCTCCCTCACAGCGGCCATGCTGAGGAACAGTTTGGCCGAGTTGCCCTGAGGAGCTGGGGTCCAGACGGAAGCTACACAAGCCCGGCCCGACGTCATTACGGACAATTGAGCGAAAGACGAAGACATTATCGCACCTATATATCCCCTGTCTGAGTTCTTAGTCACAGCCCAGAGCGACGTGAGGCCATGTTCGCGGATGAGAATGCGTGCCAAAGACCATGAACTGGTTGTCGATCGGACAGGCCACTCTAGCGCGCACAACAGTGATCCTTTGTCCACCGAATGGGGGCGATCTCGTACATGTCCGTCCCAGGGACACGCGAGGACGTTCCACTACCCAGCATGGTTGAGGACCCCACTGCCAATAATGGATCGGACAGATTGGCTTACCTTCTGAGGGGGGCAGGAGCCCTCTGGGTAGCCCGACAACTGGGGGTCCCGTCCGTGGGATCTTCATCGCGCGTGACTCTAGGGACAGAAACCGTGCTGTCGAACTGGGCTCAGTTGAACAACTGAGTATAATGTACGGACCCAGGAGTGATCGTGATGACATGGCCGAGGCTTCGCGCGCGTTGAATAGGTCTCGAACGACACGGGAATTCGAACGCGACCCAGACGTCGAAAGACCTGGGGCTGCGGCGATTCCATCTCCAGCAAGCCATGCACGGATAGAAACTCCAGGTTTCAGTTCATGCTTCCGTTGTTAGTTATTGGTATAGGCGCAACACACCATGCCCCCATGGGTAATCATCAATAGTGTCGTTCATCCTCAGCAAAGGATAGCCGTCTGGACTCAGCGCGCCCAGACGCGGGCCACCACTGTTCGTGCATATCAGGAACGACGATGAGCTCGGTTTTGTGGAGATCAGGTTTCGAGGGATTGAAAACATCCTGGTCTTCCAACCGTTGCCCCAACGCATTCCACCTTTTCCAGTCCCGTTGACGATGCAAGCGGTATCTAGCACAGAACGACTTCTCTGACGTGGTTGTGGAAGCCGGCGGAGACTCCGATTCCAGCGGCCGTCCAAAGCTGCACGTGGGCTAGCTCGTCCATGGAGTCGTCGGCGAAGCGTACGTGGAAGCCAACCCAAATTGTAGAACTCCAGCGCCCTATCATGCTATGTGAGACTTTAAATCACTGGCGTCTGCCTAAACTACTCACCTTGAAGCGTCCGTGAGCCCAGGGCCGATCCTACGACCTACTTACCAATGGGAACTTCCATCGCGCGCACGTCTGTGGGCGCGGTCCGAGGGAAATATGTTAGTGCGCCACAAGCTGTTTCATAGAGGAGAAAGGCCTTCTGCGCCCCCTGACGTCGGTTCGTAGAGGGCTTGAAGAGCACAAAAATGGCGCCCTCTTCGCACACTGGTGAGGTGGTCGCGTTCGGAAGAGGCACAGACCATTGTCTCCAGTAAGTCGTGGCGAACGGCCGACGGGATGGCGTGGGACCTTGTCCAGATTTCCCCAGTGCACGCTGCCGGCCATGACCATTGAACACCCGAGCCCAAGCTGACGTTCGCAGGTGCCCCCCCACGTGACCGGAAGGGGAGGTGTGAGGCGGTAGAACAACGAGAGTCATCTTGCGGCCGGACACGTCCAGGAAACTCCATCTCGGTCTTGAACCTGGTCGAGCCTGCACGAACGACCCTAAAGGACACTTCTTCACCCAACTTCTCCGCGAGAATCCCGGTGGATAGTAGTACGTTGATAGAGGGGTTGGGCGACTCAAAGTATCCCGGGACTGAATAAGAGATCGTCGCTACATCCTACTATAAATCCTTTTAATCAAAGCACTGTTGCTGCAAAATAAGCTGGCACTCACAAACTTCATTGGAATCAGAGTGGAAGTTCGCAAGGTGGCAATTCGTCCTGCGGATATGTTGCTGATCTTTGTCATGGAGAATTTTCCGTTCACTTTGTCCGTTACTAGATGCAACTGTGAGATTCACACCTGATCCATAAATCGGGAGTACTCACGTTTGTAGCACCACACACGCCCGTCCTCTCGAAGTCAGGAGGGTCGGCGCCCATCATAGCGACTAAGAACTCATCCTCGCCATCACCGTCAATATCGGCGCAAACAACCTGATGAATACTTCCAGTGTGCTTAGAGTTGAGGGGTGCAAAATCTGTCAACTCGCGGCGGGTCCACTGAGCTTGAACAATACCAGACGGAGAGCCGGCGGGCTTTCGTGTAGACGGAGACCGTGTTGCCGTGGAAGGCCTGCAAATGACACTCAGTATCAAACGTAGACGAAAGCAAAATACCACCGGGTCGCACCTCAGCGCGCGCAGATATAACCAGCATAGTCGTCACCGACACGACCAACCGCCACGGATCCCGCGCCGTAATACGGATTCCCGCTTTAGTCTGAGGTAAGCCTTTCCCGACATTGTGCTTCTGCCATGCGCGGCCATCCCACCACAGCACGTCCACGCCATCAGCTCCCGCAAGGACGATCTGGTCAAAAGCCATCTCTCCGCCTGTCTTTTCGAAGGGCACAAACGACGACCTCATGCACGAGAAGCCTAGTCCACGCTGTCTCGTCCTGTGAGGCCAGTCTCCTTGGTGGTTTCTGGGGTCGTCTGGAGCGGTATAGATGATAATGGGCGCGCGGGAGTCGTCAGGTCGCTGGACTTCGTGATGATAGGTACAGCGACGATTTGGACTCGGTCCTTTCGCGTGAAGTGTCCGGCCTTCAGACGGTGCATGCCCGGGCTGTTTCCAATCCTGTGCATCTTCCAGTTACCGGTGTTGTCCCCGGGATTCTCGAGCCAGCTGACTCGCCACCGTCGTCCTGCCAAATATCGTCCATAGACGGTCCATACACGATCCGAAAATGATCACTAGCACGCTGCATGTCAGAACAGATGTTTATCCAAGAAGAGTAATACAGAATTCACCGTCATTCAGCCCGTTTTTGGTTGATATCGGCATAATGCATCGTCACAGGGAATTCGAGCTGCGCGAGAGTCACGGGACGCCATTCAGATGTACTGGTCAAGTCTGGTCAGACCATGGTAATACTACACATAGACAGGAGAATTCGGACTTACGTATCCGAGGACTCAGAGAAAAACGGGTTTTATGAACATTTGGGATATCGCTCTTCTGTTCTTTCGTTCCAAGGCCATATCCGACAATATTCGGGTACTTCGTAGAGCGAGCATGAGGAGGGAAGGCTTCCACCCAGTAGCCATCCGGCCGTCCACCTTGAACGACCTGGGGTTGAAAGAGGGGAAGAAAGGCGGCGCAGCTGGCTCGCAGTGAGCTTCAAATGGACTTTTGCATACATGGTTGGCTGAGCTGGAGAGACGGTTGGTGCAAGAGCGTCTTTTATACATGTTTCCAGCAGATGAATCCTGCTCTCAAATTCCATGTGAGTACTAGAAAACACTCTCATGACGATTAGGGCGCAAACCTGACTTTCCACCCTCCCCTTCTCCCAACCGCGCTGGAACTGAACCGAGGGCGCAAGTAGTACCTTGAACCATTGCCCGAAGGGCATCGAGTCCGTCCGGCTTCATGCACTGGAACCAAATTGGAACCAGACAGACGGTTGTGATTTGAAGCATGTTGTTGAGAATATCAAACCATGGGATTGGCATGATCACGGCGAGATGGAGAGTCCTGGCTATTTGCATGATCTACGCCGTTCTTGAAAACGTATGTAGTATGCAATATGTATGTAACTCGGGGCACGGGGCCTCAGGGTCTTCCAAGGGGACTATTGTTGAGGGACTGTTAGAGTTTTAGTGTAAGGCCTAGAAATCAAAGTCCGCGTAGTCTGCTGGCTTGTCAGGTGGAGTTGAGACGAGGGCGAGGAATGGTAGCTCATCATACGATACCAAAGGAGCCTTTTTAGGCACAACCCCCGACTTTCGGCAAATCCCGCCACGACGTGATGCTCAGCGCCAACAGTCTTTACACCGAATGATCTCCCCCTTTGTTGCGTCTTGTCTAAGTCGAAATATCATACAGTAAGTCTGCGCGAGTGCTGGAACGACTAAACTGGGTACTAACATGTTTCTTAGAGTTATGATTGCATAGGACTACAGCTTGTTCTGCATTAAAGCTAGAACCAAGACGGGTCAAATGGACAAAAAAATCGACGTGGCGAGCTACTCCTCATAACACCGGCGGTATTTACTAAGTCACGACGTGTATCACAGCCCGTATCTATCAATGCAGCCAACGCTTCCCCCTATTGTCGCATCATTTTGGGTGTTTTTTTAATGTCCGCAGAAAACTATAGGTCAGGCTGATATGGGAGACGCACTCTGAAGCTCTGCTGTTCGCTCCCGCGCGACACTTTCTTATCCATGTCACTTTATGACACGATGACGAGACTTCAAATCAAAGCGTATCCTCTTTGGATACAGGAGAAAGCTATTCACTTCTTACTCGGAACCTTCTCTGACCAACTATAGATGCTGGACTTCAGCCTGGACTGAACCATCCGGCCGTACATGTGCATGATGCCCAGCTGTCAGGTAAACACTCCAGGTGTTGGAGCGGGGATTGCCAACCGTAGGGAGGCCACTTCATTTAGTGTGTATGTATTGTGGACCCTTGGCTATTTTTCCCTTCCATAACATTCATCGCTAGTACAGACAGGTTCCAATGACGTTTGAGGAGGTTGAGGTCGCTAGCACGCGCCTCAAAGGAATGTGACCGGACATTTATGTTAAGTCAAGACGCCGCCCAAAGAATTTATATAGCTCTCAGGGAGCACGTAGCCGTGCACCAAACAGCCTTGCACCCCCATTTTCCCTATAGGCAACTCTTACCCGACATGTTTTTCCATAGCCCTGCCCATGGCGACATGGTGCAGACGGATCACTGTAAGCCCGATCACGATTTTTTTCTTCATATTTCTTACGGCTGCTCCACTTCACAGGTCTTCATCGCCGGAAGTGGTCAGTTTCTGTCGATCCTAAAACCGTTTATGTCACATTTAACACCTGTATTCAGGTCCCATCGGTGCCACCTTCGCGAAGAAGTTGGTCGATGCCGGTCTACATGTCGTCATGGCCGAAATCGGTGTGCGTAAGTCTTTCGTGGATGTCTGCGCTGGTATGCACCCTGACTCGACATCCAGCGATTCTTTTACTAAGTTCCAAGCCTCGCGTTGACTCCCCGAACGCTGCGGGGCCATTCCGACGAGTATCTCCGTAAACGTTCGCTCCAAATCAGGTTGTGTTGTCCCTGCTCTGGTACCACGACCAAATGAAGAAACGAGATCGAGATGTACCAGACTCCTTCAGGATATTGACCGCTTCGTCAAGTGAGTTGTTTCTTGGTACGCGGCACTGTGAACTACTGCTGATTAGTGGCTCTTTGGTTTTATTTAGCGTGATTAAGGTATGTCACACTTCTCATATAGCGCCACGAGTATATCATGAATACCATACTATTCACAGGGAGCCCTCAGTACGGTCTCAGTCCCCACGTCAAACGTGAACGTTGCGACTTGGGACCCCTGCTAGTTTCCAGAATATCGTAAGGCGGTTCTGCGAATCATGACATGCAGTAACTGACTTAGTCACAGCAAAGAAACATAGCCTTTCGTCTCGCTTGGAAAGAATCCGGCGCAGAATCCCTTCATCAACCTTGGTGCCGAAGCGTGTGACGCGTGGTGTTGGCGGGTATGACGACCCACTGGACGTGCCGCAACCCCGCCGCTTCTGCTAGGACATCGAGCTTCCCACCCTTGATACGGACACTACCACCAATAAGAAGCTTTGGAAGGATCCTCTACGATGAAGCCGAGAAGATTATCGGCACCTCGACGAAGGAAAATTCGACAGGTCCATCCGGCACAACCTTACGTCCTTCGCAGGTATCAGGAACTGTACGATGACGCAGCCGCGAAAAGGACAAACACACCCTTCACCAACCCTCTGCCACTGGCCTGCCACCGTATGCCCGACCCGGACTGTACGTCGAGTGGCATGCGACGGACCGTATCCTCGAGACGCTCTTCACCGACGGCAAGAAGAAGGAATCTTCACCCTCCTTACGAACCATCGCTGCACGAGGGTCAATTCCTAAACACTTCAACGCTGGACAAAATAATCGAGATCGAAGCTGCAGAGGTTAAGTGTCTGCTCCCACACGCTGAGGACCGCAGGGACCACACGTTCTACGTCCGCCGCCAAGTCTAAATCATAGCTTGTGGCGCAGTTGCTACAGCCCAGGTCTGTGTTAATTGGAGCCCGGTGTGTGAGTTACTCATATTTGTACAGGTTTTGGCCCAGTCGCATGTTCCGAAGGAGACTTCGTGCCTCCCCGAGAATGAGAATGAATGGACGAAACACCCCATCATCGAGACGAAGCTTATGCCCAACCTGCGTGAGCATGACCTCTCGCTTGTCATAGCTATTGGGTGGCTTACTCGCCACGCAGGGAAGCTATATTACCGAACAAACCCGTGAGACCCAGCTGATAGCTTGTGTCTTGCCAACTAACATTCTCTTCCTAGAATGTCTTTTTGTCAAGTCCGTCTTGGATGCACATTTGATTTAACAATGTTCCCAATGATCCCATACGGCTTGGAGTCCTTGGTGGAAGGAGAAGGTCAAGGCACACCAAGACCGCAACCCGAATAGACCCCATTCCGATCCCCTTCTACGGTAAGCAACTATTCGTAGTATAAATATTGCATAGCCCGTTCATTCCATCTTTACAGGGATCCCGAACCCCAGGTTACAATCCCTTTCACCAAGGAGCGGCCCTTGGCCATGTCCAGGTACGTTCGTTCCACGGCATCTTGCTCTGCATATCCTTAAAAATCTTATTGAGATTCATCGCGACGCCTTCTTCTCCTACGGTTGCGGTTTGCAGAGAAACATCGACACTGTCGCCTCATCGTGGACTACCGCTGGTTTGGCTACGTCGAGCCGAGGAGAAGAGAAAGTAACAAGCTTCGTCTTCCAGCGGGGGCCGGACTACGAGGACGCATTATGGCATGCCTCAGCCATACGTTCCACTTCCAGATGAGCGACACACGACAGATCGCGGGCTCGCAAGATGATGGACGAGTATCTGCCTATATTCGTGATTTTGTTTGATCCTCCATGCTGACGGAGATGACAGCATGTGCCAGGTCGCTCTCAAAGGTTAGATTGGCGGCTAATCATCCCGGGCTCTGGAGCCTCAGTTCCATGACACGTGGCCCTCAAAGTGTCCCTACACCTTCGCGGGTACAGTCCGTGCGGGGTTGAGTTGACTTATACATCCTCATCTTACCAAACAGCCCAATCTAATTAATATTCCGTTTTTTTTTTCTGGTCCAACAGCCTCGACGAAAGAACGACGGTAGCCAACACCTACTCACAAGTCCATAAGTTCCAAAAAAACCTCTACGTCGGCGGTACGTATGAAGCTTCAAACACCGTAGTGCATTTCTGACACTTCTGCGTAGGCAAACGGATGTGATCCCGACAGGATTCGGTGCCAATCCGACCTTGACCTCTATTTGCTACGCCATCCGTTTAGTGCTGACAGCATCATCAAGAAGCTGAAGCCCAATGCTTGAAGAGGCGATCGAGGGTCGATTGCGTGGTTCTTCCGCCCGCTAACACACCATGTACAAATAGGAGTTGTATGAGAGTCGATGTCACTGAATTTGTACGGTATTTGACTGCGCCACATGCAATGAATCTTGGCGTCTACAATCAATCTGACCGTCAGCGCGAAAGGTCTCCCTCAGAGCTGCAGCAGCCAAGTCACAGAGAGCGCAGTGATCTTGAAAGGAACGAGTCTGATTCGAGGTTTCCCGCGACAGGACTTGCTGGACGAGGTCTTTGGAACTCTCATGGATACACATAAAGATGCTGTTCAATCTTGATACATCACATTTGGGAAGCACACTGCTGTCCCACACCACCGAAGTAATCCAACAGAAAAAAGAACGTAAACAGAATACAGGTGAAGTGGTGTTTTACAACTTGACTTGCTTTGAGACCGTGCTTCCAGAATGTGAGGTAGGCTACATGAATCGTGATCAGTACAAGCTATTCTGGATTTTCGTGAATAACTTACGGGTGGTGCCGTCCTCACGGTAGTTGAGGAGAGCGACCATACCTCCTCGGGGTTCATGGACTCGCCGGTAAACTAGAGATGTGGAATGAGCAATGTACAAGATACTGTATTTGCTCAGTACGCACGAATTCGTAGTCCTTGAAGTTGGTGCCGACAATCTTCTTGCGAATGCCTGGGCGTTCTTCCTCAAACTCCTCGCGACCTGATCGGGGTTGGACTTTTTGGAGCTCGGTCTTGACGGCCTTCATGTAGCCCTGTATGAAATGTGTTAGAGCTGTGCGGACATCGAATGTTTCAAAAACATACCTTGAGGTAGCCGAGATAGGGACTTCTTGTCGAAGCCAGTCGACTGAAGACGGAAGGAGTGGACAACGTTGTTGACGGTGACCATACCCTCCTCAAGGCTCTCCTCAGCATCCTCAGCAGAGGGGTTAGCACCTGTAAAGTGATCATCGGTGAGAACTAAACTAGAGAGTGCGGATCAGGCATTCAAACGCACCAATGTCGACATCAGCACCCTCCTTCATGGTGGCACCATGGAGCAGTTAACCTCGAACGCGACACCATCAACCTCCTTGCTGTTCCCCAGGTCAATACACTTTGCTATGATCATGCAAGTAAGAGCACAACGCACATGGGGAAGGCATCGGAGACATCTCGTCGCCGGTGATAACGTCCTCGTAAAGCAACATGTTGAGGTTTTAGGGATAGATAGAGAAAAAAGACGAGAACGAAAGAAGAGGCGGAGGGGACGAGGGGCAGAGGCAAGGGACAAGGAGAGTCGAATCCAAGTTTTTGAAGCCGGTGCTACTATTCGGCGCTACCCGACCAGCCCATCGATCTTTATCACGCAGTCACAAACGTGACATCAAAAAATCTCGCTCTTGCCTTTTCTGGGGGTCGGTATTGGCGGGCGCCTACTGCTGCACTGTCTGCGACGACGACGAGCTCGGGCTCGAACGCGGCGATGGACTATAAACCGGTCCGTCGTGTCAGGCGCGGCACCGCAAGACCGGCGCCCCCCGGCCAAGCACAACGCAGAAAGCAGGTACTGGCGCCAGTTCAAGTACCCTGTTTTCATCAAGGAGTACGCTCCTGTTTACTTCTGTCTGTACATTTCTCCCCTACCAAACCACACCCGTTATGCCGTCACTGCCGCGACCCAGTGTACAAATATACGCACCGGGGACACGCCCAAGGTGTGAAAAAGATCACAAAAAAACTATTTCACGTTTAAGGACGTTGCAAGAAGTGGCCACATACGAGGAGACGGAAAGCTTGTGGTAGCGGGAGATGACACTGGTCTAATCCAGGTAAGCTGGTTCTCCACTTTGTTATTTGGGCGAGGTTTTGAGACCGTGGATAGAGGACCTCGCCGAACTCTGAAATAAATAAGGCTGACTGCGCATGTACCCTACTCAGGTATTCGACATTAACTCGCGAGCTATCCTGCGAACGTTGGACTCGCATAAACAACCCGTCCATGTCGCCAAATTCTCCCCCGTCGACCACACACAAATTCTTTCATGCTCGGATGACACCACAGTCAAACTTTGGGACGTCCCCTCACAGTCCGGCATTGTGACCTTCACCGACCACACCGACTACGTCCGCTCAGGCCAAGTTGCACCCTCGAACCCCAACCTCATCCTCACCGGCTCCTACGACGCTACTGTGGCGGTTGTTCGACGCACGGACAGGCGAGTGTGAAATGATCATGGGCGGACCGTCAGGAGAGGGTGGCGGCCACAGCACCGCGCCGGTTGAGCAGGTGCTCATGTTCCCCCTCGGGTACCGTCGCGCTCTCTTCAGCGGGACCTATTTTTGCGCGTCTGGGACCTCGTCGCGGGTGGACGTTGCACACGCGCGATCTCGAACCACCAGAAGACGATTACGGCTATGGCGTTCAACGGTTCGACGAGCCGACTGCTCACAGGTGGCCTGGATCAGATGGTCAAGGTCTACGACGTGAGCACATACAAAGTCGTACACACCATGCGCTATCCCGCACCTGTTTTGTGTCTTGCTGTATCGGTACGTCTTCACTCTCTGAGCGCGACATGTCTTCTCATGGTCATATAGCCTGACGAGACGCATATCGCTGCCGGCATGACTGATGGAACCCTGTCTGTGCGGAGGCGGCAGGCGAAAGCTTCCGAGTCTGCAGCAAACGACTTGTTCTCGCCAGCCGCTCTACGTGCTGGAGCTTATGAGTCTTCCCTTGGGAGTCTTCCTTCGATCGGCCAGGGCCATGTCAAGTCAAAGCAGAAGTCAAAACCTGTGGGAGATGTCGACGAATTCCGGGTGGAAAGTAAACGAAAGAAGCGTCTGAAGGAATACGACAGGCTCCTGAAGGGCTTCAAATACTCGGATGCATTGGACTCGGTACTGCGCAAGGTGAGTACACATTCCTGCAAATTAAACGTGTAGTACTCATTCACGTGCGTACAGCAAGTACCGCCCCCCCCTACAACGACGTTCTCCCTGATACAAGAACTTATACATCGTGACGGTCTTCGAACTGCACTTGCTGGCCGCGATGATGTGCTTCTTGAGCCCATACTACTACGCCTTTTACTCAAGCACGTCGCCGACCCACGGTTCGGTGAGATGGTGTGCGACGTCTCCAATGTCGTGATCGGTGCGTGCACACCCAGACATTCCTGACATGACCTCATCTGCCCCACAGAGATGTACACGCCCGTTCTCGGCCAGTCACCACTCATCGATACCCTCTTCCTCCGCCTACGCAAAAAGGTGGGCGGCCGAGCTCAAGTTCCAGCAGGAGCTTGTCAAGGCCCGCGGCGCGCTTGAGATGCTCTTTGCCTCCGCTGCGTTGGCTTCTGTACAATGATGCTGGATGCAGCTCGTTGGAAAGTACCGGTGTATAGCCTGTATAATACGATGACTTCATGGGGTATAGGAGAAGTCAATGAGGTGCTGTAAGCTCTCTTTCCACGCCTGAAAGGATGTTCGTGTCACACCAAATTGCTAGTAAGCCGAGGTGCGCCTTGGCGTTCACTTTTTAATGCGAGCTTTTACATCAACGGAGATTGAAGCTGCCTCTATGCTCAACTGTTGACATCTACGATCCACACCCCGCTCGCCACGCCTCCACTCTAACCACTGACAACACATCGTAGGATCCCAGCATCGCCCTGGTGCTATTCCGAACGTCTGACCCTTCATCGGATTTAGCAATCTCCGTGTCACTAGACATTGACGAATTACACCCACACGACTATTCATGGCTCGCAAATTTACTGCAATCACAATCTTCAAACTCTACAATGCAGCATATTGCAACTTGGGTCCTTGTTCCTGACAACCCGGACTTCGATCCTCCACCTCTTGAACACTATCCCCTCGCCTTCGCGCCAGCTCCAGGCCTTCGCGTCGCGCGTACACCCTCAGCTCAGTTTTGCGCACCCTGAGAGCATACACTTTCATGTGGTCAGACTGCGTTGTCTGGAAGGTATATTCTTACCCCCGCTTTTATACCCGCGCGTGCTCGTATGCTCAGGATGTCATCGCGGCGCTGCCTTCTGCCGTGCGCACTCAGACCATTGCTCTGGTTCACGGTTCCACACCGACTGATGACTACGCGGGGGGATTATTGCAAGACGATGTGACAGCATTGGACGACGTCCTCACGTCCTTCTTTTTTTTTTTTTTGCGCGCGTCACAACGCACAGCGGCCTGGACAAGATTGTGTTCCGTTTCGTTTACTGCGATTATATAGACATGGATTACCTAATAACTAGAGCGTTTCCCCGCACCACGCGAACGGGCGTTGTACGTTACACACACTCACCGTTAAACTGTAAATGAGTTGAGACGGCACTGTAGCTTCCCATGAAGTAGTAGTACGCTCCTTCGACGTCGACTCGAAGATAGTTTGAAGGTGGTCGGAATACAGGTGCTGTGCTTTGGAGGACATTGCTTACACCTACACCCTCGTTTGTGTACTCTATGAGTAGTTGCTCGTACTAGGCTGCTTACGTAAGCTTCTGTGAGCTTGTGGTGGCCACATGATGGCTCGTCGGTTTATATAGCGCCAATCCTTCAACGTAACTTTCACCATCCAACCTCTTCTTCCTCGCAGGCCAAGTGAGGTATTAGCAACTTAACACACCTCCATAGCGCGGTAACGGCTGACGCGTCAATCTCTGCAATACACCAGTCGTATATGGGTACCGACGTCCAAGAAGCAAGTCACCACTGGACCGTCTGCCAGCTGATCTTTGGTATTTGATTCTCAAGCCACTGGACAAGAGCACCTTGTCTCAGCACTCGCTGGTTTCACGCCAATGGCGGGAAAGGATCATACCTCATCTCTTCAGGACAGTCCGAAGTCTGCGCCCAGAGAGTGACGAGTACCCCAACATCGCCAAATCCTCGCCGCTTCGGAGCATGCTCGATTTCTGACGCGGAGTCCCCACATTCTTCCATTTGTCCGTATTTGGAGGTCCACGGGAGAGTTGATTCTGCGTATTGTTATCGTGGACTCAGGGTACATTCCAATCGCCTCGACACGTTATACACGCTCCTCAAACACACTCAAAACCTACAATCCTCACGTTGTGCGACTTGGATTTCAAATGTCGAGAAAAACGAGTGCCCCAGACATGGGGATTCACGGGCTTCATCTGTTGCGGCATCGTCACTTGGATCTATTGGACCTCCACAATGTTGTGGCCATCTCAAGAGACCGTCCTCATACTCCGCTTGACCTCCTCCCGCATCTTGTCAAGCTCGTGGGCACAGTGGACAAGTTGTTCATCTCCCAGTCTGTCAAAAAGCTGTTGAAACTGAAGAAATTACCCGACTACAGTAGCTCACCGCCGGTACTCTCGTCTTCGTCTGGCCCAAACTGGGGCGTCCGTAAACTATTCATGCGCACAGGCCTCCCAATGCATCACATCCAGCCATTTATCAACATGGCTAGTATCCAATCCTTACACATTTGGGATGTCAACCAACTCGGGCCTACCTCAGTCACGTCGTGATCAACTTACTCCGTGATATTGGCTCAGACTTGAAGCATCTTGGCGTCATTGGCCCGCTTAGGCAGTCGTTTGAAGAGTCCAACCGTCGGCCACGTCTCTATTCCAACACAACTCTGCGGATCATCAGTTACAGCTCTAGAGTCGATTGTATTTCCTCTACATGTCCCTGGTTGATACCAGCGCCGACGGACTCGAGTATTTTGGTGGACTGCGCAATTCGCATATCAGCTTTTTTTTTCTCATATACATCAAACATATGATCGCCATCTTGCCCACACCCTTCGCTGCATTATCTTTGCTATGGATTATCAGGACGACCGCATCATACAACACGACCACGATCCACGAACAAACCTCTCGGATTTGGATGGAGTCATTCAAAGCCGTCTCGTGGGCTCCGGTCTGCAAACCGTGCAGTTCGTAGAATCTAGGCGAAGCAAGTCGGGCCAGTAGGTCTAGTCGTCCCTACACAAGGCGCCCATCAAAACGATATATACGGAGCAACTCCCAAAACATACGAGACAGGATCAGTTCAATTTTGGGTAGGATGGCGGGTATGTAAAACCTGAGTGTACTTTGGCCACGTCCGCTCTCATTTCTGACTTGTGTATCAAGCTCCTACCGGTATCTTCTACGACCATGGGCCAGAATATGATGACTCAGACTCGGATTGATCAATTATTTGCAACCAACTCGTGAGCTCAATAAAGATGAACATCTTGGGCATTTAGGCTCACCCCTTACTCAATTTTTTTTCACAGAAAGAACTTAAGAACTCATAGGTCCGAGGAACTCACTCTGTTTTCTCGGTGTTGTGACCAGCTACAGCTGTGTCGAGAAGACTTTGGAACGGTCCGCAACACAAGAGGGTTCTTGGCCAACACGGAACCTAACGCAAAGTACTATACAGCATGAGTAGCGAGATTAGGCCGTACCCCATTAGCAAGAATCTAGAAAGTACGATGCAGATATTGTAGAATCTCCTGTTGGTGACGGCTCATCGCCATCTTTGGGTGAAGTATCTTCATCAACGTTGTCGCGGTACACTTGCAATGTCTTGACGATATCTTTGAGAGACTGTGTCCCGCCGGCGGCAACATCTTCGCTCTGTATATGTGAACAGATATCTACGGGCAAACAAAAGTCAGCATAAAGGCGGAGTGAGACACATGAGGCGGTGGACGTACGACGTCCGTCCTTCCATAGCGACCCACGCTAGGATGTTAGTCGACCGTCTGAAGCGTGAAGAGACTCTCCGTCGAGCTTTCGCAAGTGGTACCACAGGTCTTCCACGTCCGAGTCGATCGTCTCGCCCTCAGCCTCGAGCTCCTGGCCCTCGCAGGTCAGGGCAAGGTAGATTACAGTGCCCACAGCGACTCGCGCACCTTCTTTCTCTCTGTCTCGATCTCCGCCTCGACCTCCTTCAGCCGCCCCTGTGCCGCATCGCGAATCTCGAGGAGCTTGTCCACCTTTTCGTACGTGTTCTCGACGAACTTTGCGAGCAGGCGGATGCGCGCGTGCGGGCTCCCTCGATATTTGGAGGCGAGGTTACGAGAAGAGCGAAGATGTTATGCCGAGGTGTGTGCGAGATATCCTCGTTTTGCGTCTTGTTCTTCTTCGACACCTTGCCCATAAACGTCGAGAAGAGACTCTTCAGACCGAGTGCCCATCGACGAAGGTCTCGCTAGCATCGCAGTTTCCAGCGAGGCCCTGACATTGGTGCGTAGTCGAGAACTTTTATTGACCGTGACCGGGATTTGCTTCTTCTCCCTGGATGCTCATCAGCTCGTGTCGATTGGATACAGGAAAAGACGTACTTGAGCATGAGAACCATCAAGTCAATTCCTTCGCTGTCCAAAGAACAGCTTCTTGTTTCTCCGGCTCTCCAAGTATCGAGCATAGCGTGTCAAAGACATTTTCCATGAACTCAGTCTCATCTGCATCCACAGGATCGCGTCTTCTGTATTGCTACAAACGGAAAATCAGTATGCGCCTGTGTTCAAAATCAACATACTCACCGAAAGGACTTTGAGCATGACCTCAACGCCATCCTGTTTCCCTATCGCCAGTCGGTTATCCCGATTATTTTGTAGAAGAATGGAAAGCAGCTCTGCAGCATAGCCGCGACTTGTCTTCATGGTTCTTGCTCTGTATCCGCGTCAACAACCAACTTGATATGGTGGTCTTTGAGATCAACAGAGACGCAAGCTCAGAGTTGAAGCCCGGCACGAAGTTCTCAAATATAGCTGTGATCACAGTCTCAAGAACAGAATTGTGAAGTACGAAACTTGACTTACCACATATGTGGAAGACACCTTGCCGATCCATGACTCTTCTGTCTCGTTGAGGCGCTTCAAGTTGTCTACTAGGAGCTCTAATATCGAGTTCTCGAGCTATGCAGTAATCTCTCCATTCAGCATGCACATTGAGGATGCGTAAGAGATACAGACCCACCAGTCCCTCCATGAGCACCTTCAACGCCTCCTCACGCTTGCCTTCCTCCACCTCCTCATCATCCGCCTCGTTTCCCACGTCCTCGTCTGTAAGTTCGTGTATCACCTCAACGACGTCAATCACAATGTCGGGGTTTTCGTGTGCCCATCAGGAGGCCTATAAGCCGCGCAACGGCGCGCCGGAGGAGACTAGTTCGGGGTATGCAATTATTGGGCTTCGTGCGAGGGGTAAGAGTGATTTGAGTGCGAGGTCGAGGTCAGCTTCCGAGTCAATGAATCTATCGACATATGAGTTTAATGTGATTTATGACGAGACAGGACACACTTTGTGGGGTCATCCGGATACTTTGACCGTTGGTACTTGGTTCTTCTTCTCTGCACGTTCAAAACCGCAGGAGCAGCCTTCGTACAGCTGTGATGTTCATCTCTTCAAGCTACACGTACGTCAGCACCACCCTCCACAGTAAAACACAATCCCACGCACATCCTCAACCGCGCCCCCTCCGCAACATCCTTGTCGAATATGTTCAGAATTTCCTTCTGCTCCTTCGACAATCCGCCACCATAAAACCTGCCCCTCCTCGTCCTCCTCTGCGAAATAGTCGGCATCACCGCCGGGCGCAAAGTCTGGCTCGGTCTCGCCGTCCATGTCTTCGTCTACATCTTCGACCGTCGCGGCGCGTGACGCGCCATTCCGCGCGGGTTCTGCAGACGGCCCGCAGGTGCCTCGACACGCATCTTCTTGAGCATGTCCGGCGTCGGCATGTCGGGCATGCGCCGCTTGTTGCTCCCCCATGGGCAGCTTTGGTGTCTAGCAGCTTTGGTGTCAAGTGGCTTTGCTCCTGTGCCCTGAACGAAATACATACCTTGAATAGGTCGTCGATATTCATCTTTCTTAATTATACGTATAATCTCGGGAGGTGAGGAAATTGAAGAGGTGTCGCGTCAGTCTGGGACTTGGAGGTCGAGTCTGCTGAAGGGTCAGGGTGCGCGGCGCGCACGCGGGAACGCGAATGACCGGCAAGTGCCGGCAACACCAGCGTGAGAACATGAGCCTGCTTGCCTCGAACTTGCGCTGAATTGAGGTCTAATTTCACGAACCGGACTTCCATTCCCGCGTACGCAGGTATATCTATGTCCGGACACTGAGATATATCTCCATCACCGACGCAGCTGGGCCGACATCTCCCTGTTTTTTTTACCTTTCCCGTCATCTGTAGAGGTGACATACCCCATATGCGCATCGGGCTATCCCGCCAGAAGTAGTGGACGCTATCGTGGGTTTGCTGGCCCTTGCCCCTTCGACTAGCCAGCGATGCAAGTCGCGACGAAATAGACATGGCGAAGAAAACCATTGCATCATGTGCTCTAGTCTCCGTCAATGGCGAGATATATGCACAAGGTCACCAGTATCATGACTTGAATGTGGTGCTTTCAGGTGCTATTGGATAGTATTTTTGAATTGAATGTTCCTGAAGATAGCTTGAAATGCTTCCTTTAAAGAACCATCATCTTCTTCGTATGAACATACAATCGTTCAATTATCCTCGTTTGTGGAGCGCTCTTCACGTCTTTCAGGAGCGATATCGCGATCTTCAACTGCGATGTTTGCCGAATGCACGAGAGAAGACGTCTGGTGGTTGAAGAACAAAGCCGTCGTATCTGCCACCAGTCTCATATCAATGTTTGCCACCTCATCGGTCTCATCACCCATCTCAAAAGCGCCTACAACATTTGAGTATATGTTTTACTACCATTGATCCCCCAAAGAAGAAGAGAATGCAACGCGCTTGGACCATCTAAGGGTGGAATCACTCACTCACCCTTTCATGCCAGCCGTGTCAGTACCCACAGTCTCCGATGCCAACCCTCTACACACTGCTTAAGCCCTTCGTGAATTTGCGCGAAATCACTCTGCGGGAAACTCAGTTTCATTTCCTTGATGCGAGCAAGGCCTATATACTATGACTCCCTGACCCGCATCACCATTAGCAGGTTGAGACTAGGCGAAGGTGTTGGGTATCATACTGGCATCCTTGCAAAGTGCCGCTAAAAAGGGGGCTGCCAGCCCTAGAGTCGCTCGAGGCATCGTACCACCTCTGCCTCTCAAGGAGCTACGTATCGTACGCAGTCTCCTGGCCACACTAAGACCCCGCCTGAAGCATTTTGGGATGGAGCTCCACATTCCCTGGAACACGATCATATGTAAGCCCCCACACGCTGCTACACTCTCCGCTAGACCCATCCGCGCGTCTTTTGGCAGACTATCCGGACCTGCACTTGGCCGATTGCCCAAACCTGCGCAGCTTTAGCTTCACACTCGAACAGACCCCTCCCGAATAAAATCGCTATGGGATACCTACCTGCTGCTCGCACGAATGCTCGAGCATACGCTTGATGTCGCTCAAGACACCCGCAGCGCTTGCGCTGGAGAGCGTCACAGCCGTCACTGTCCCAGCCGGCTATTTGTGCCGAGCCAACCTGACTATGCGGTGGGCAGACTTACGCATGGAATATCCTGCCGAGGTCCATGGTGGCTGCGTACAGGATGCTCTCCTCCGCTTTCCGAAAACTGCGCCGTCTCGAGTTCAAGCTCCAGACGGTCAGTGGCAACACCTCCGGGTATTTCAGGTTCCCTGAAGGAGACCGGGCATACTTTGCTAGAATTATGCCAAAATTGGATGAGAAAGGCATGCTAGTGTTTTGAGTCACACTGAGTATTTCTTGACGCAGTAAAAGGGAGCCTTACAAGTAAATCCACGCTCACAGTGCCCCACTAGCAGTTCGATAGACATGTCCAATAGCTGAGAACGGACAACGGAGTTGATAAGTAAATTACACAACTGGAAAGTTCAGGCGCTAAGCGGCGCCGCCCGTCGTGGCGCGGCAACGCCCGAGCAGTATGTCTGTCGTCTCTCGCCGCACACATCTAGGAGCATAGTCACAAACTCATATGGCCGCGCGCCCCCGTGGCTCGAACGGCAGCAACAGCGCCACGAGCCCACCGCACCAATAAACACACCAGCGCCGCGGCGACGAAAAATGGGCACCCGACGTCTGCAGGTTCGATTCGAGCGCGATAATCGGAGCCTGAAATCCTTCATCGTCAGCATCAGGCTCTCTGGAGGGAAGAGAAAACAGGGCGCGCACCATGATGCCAAAAATGCACGGTTCGCCGACCGCGACGAGCGCGTTTGCCCGTGCCTGCCGGTCGCGTGTGGGGGTGGGGAAGAGCTCGGGCGAGACGGCTACGGCGTACAGCAACGCCGTACATGACGTTCGACGTGAAGGTGTAGCCGCAGTTCCAGCCGAGCAGCGCGTCTGACGTGCGCGAGGGTCGTGCTCACAAAGAGGAAAACACGCCGTCACAGTACTGATAGTTGTTCGTTAGATCGCGTCTTAGAGGGACTGGAGGATACGCACCTGTGGAGAGAGTGCCGAGTGTCCCTTTTGCGGCCTAGAAGAGGAATCTCTACAAGCCACCCTGCGAGGAAGTGCGCCTGGGACTCCGATTACGCTCAGGATCACTTGCTGGAGGCTGTGAGTTAGGGCGTGGGCGAGGGAGAGAACAGCGTACGTTGCGGTAGGTGATGTTGACTGATCCGTCACCGAACTCTGCGCGCGCGGGTTTCGAAGCTGACACTGCGTGAGATGGGTACCACATCGGCTGAGTAGAGGCTTACAAGTATGTGATGAAGCCATTATAACTGCCAGTATGGATCAGTTATTCGACTATATGTGTTCAAATAGTGCTCGACTTACAGTGGGAAAGCGAGTCCGATAAGACCTGGAAATTGAAGGTTTGAGTATATGCGTGAAAATCTGACGGTTTGAACGCACCCCAGCACAGGATCATCAGCGAAGTCGACCACGCGAGCTTCCGCGTCGCAAATAGCGACCTCAAGTGCTCCCCACTCAACACTCTCAACTTCCTCACGACCGCGCCCTCTCGCACTCGTATCCATCCTCGCCTCCGGCGCCACCACCCCAGGGCGCTCCACGTCTTTCAACATCTGCAAGGTGAGCCGACTAGTGGTGCCATTGTACGCCGCCACCGCATGCACGACCCGCACCGCGTCTTCATCGCGCCCGCGGCCCATGAGGTACTTGGACGACTCATGCAGGCGGAATACCGCAAAGCGCAGGAAGCTCAGCAGGAGCATCACTCCGCCCATTATGATCATGAAGCAACGCCATCCGCGATTCTCGTCGCACGTGGGCAGGTGGCGGGTGTCGTCCCTGCACACGAGAAGCGTACGATGAGTGGCCAGGCGACCCTGGTTTGTGTCAGTACTTGGATGCAAAAAAAAGATATCGAAGGCGTACGAGACTGCCGAGCAGTTGTCCAAAGGCCCACCAAATTGAGAGCACCGTGAGGAGGTATTGATGCGACGCGGGGATGAACTCTATGTGGCATGAGAAGGAAAATTAGAGGGAAGGGGAGAGGGCGCGCACCGATGAAGACAGCCGAGTCGACGGGGAGGTTCCCGCCAACGCCAATACTCCAGCACGTGACGAGCGCACAGAGGGCGGGGAGGTTCGGCGAGCCAGCGGCTGCAAGCGCAAATACGCCAGTCATAAAAAGTGTTATGTTGAATGCCCATCTGAACATGCACACGTCAGTATGTTTTACAACATAGGCTGTTTTGAAGTATAGTTTACCGTCTCCCCCATACGCTCAGCGGCAAGGCCCCAGAAAGCTGCACCGATTAGTAGGCCTACGGCTTGGCCTAACTTGATCCATGCACCCGATCCGCCGAATTCTGCCATCGTAGGTGTGAGGGATAAGGTTTGTTACAATCTGTCAAATAACATCAAGTTTCGTAAAGTGTGGTCATATGAGCACAACTTACAGGCCAAAGGTTGTCACTGCAGTATTCAAGTATTAAACGATATCTTTCGGCGGTTCAAGCACCTCACGAGAGCCACCCAAATCCTGTGAGGTTGAAGAGAAAACCACTGCACAACCATCGCTCAGTTTCACTGCTAAAACAGAGAGCTCGTACAACATACCTGATACTTTCCCATCCCAATCTCCTGAATCGCGTTGTTTAGGATGCGTGCCTTCGCATAATACACGGATCGACGCCAGACTCCTCTCCAAAATACACATCCTTGAGCTCGTCTTCGAACGTACGTCAGCTCTTCTACAACAGTAGCGCCTCCTTCAGCCACATTCTTTCCGAGTTCTTCTCTGTCGACAGTGCGCGCATGGATAGGTGGGACATGGTAGGAGGAGGTCGCATGAGCACAGTCGCATGAGCAGTGCTTGCAGTCAGGTGTTTTAAGTCCGTCTGCTGCCATGAAACTTTGTAGAGGCCTGAGCGCCATTGATAGCAGGGGAGAATGTGGCATCACGCCAGACGCGACACGACAGCACATGCGGATGCCGGCAAAGGAGTGTGAGATAATGGATATGCGCAGAGGTTCAAGTATTTTGATGTTTTGGGTAACCCGTAATTTTTGGTACGGATTGAATGCGGAAATGCTTATGTTAGTCTTTTTATGACTACTATAGTTCCCCAGCTTTCGAGTCGAGCGAGTCGAGCTCAAACGTTAGCGATGGATATGAAGTTTCAAAGCGACCTGAGTAGAGATCAGTATCATTTCCGGCGGCTTCAGAGAGGCGTGAACCACCTACCAACGTGCGTAGCTCCATGTCCTCTGACGAGGTAACGGCAGCTATCGTGAGCCGCCCTCAGGAAGCATCTGGGATTATGCTTTGGGTGAGTCGTATCACCACAAACTAGGAGTGGCTTATCTATCTTCTTGTAGACCCGGTCAAATCGCCGGCTGCTAAAAGTCCGAACAAGAGTGACATGCACGAGGTTGTCACCTGACTGAACTTCAGGTTTTAGCGGCGCACGGCGGCAGCCATGAGTCCCGCAACCGCCTCGTTTCAAGAATCTATGTGATTGTAAGTGCTTAGAAAAGTATATGGCCTGTGCGGCACGGCAACTGTAAGAACACACATACCGCGTTGTCCCTATACTATTTGCTATCCTTGATATCCGTGCGTCATGCTCGAGAGAAGGACGCGTCGCACGCGGCGACAAAACATCACGTCGGCGCTTCGGACGGGCGAACGTTTGCGGTCGCACGTGGCATCCATCAGCGTTGTGGCGTATATAGACGCCGATGGGAAAAAAACATAGCAGATGTTCGAGCAATGTTCGAGTATCGAGCGTAGTCATTTGGTCAGACCACGAAGATAAAGTACTTGTCAAAACGACTGAAAACGACCCAGGCGATTGCAGCCGAGCTGCAAGCTTCACAGTCAAAAGACCAAACATGCCTTCTCATCCCAACTTTGGCATCAGCCCAGCAAAGTGCACACAAAAAAAGGTCCTGTTCGAGAAAACTCTTGAACACGTTCTCATCAATCGTCACGGAAACTTCAGACTCAAGACGACGCATGCTCGGAAAGCGCAGGAGGACATCTTCCAAGGCCGTCATAGAGCCGGGCACAAGATTCCAACGCGTGGTTATCGTCATGCAGCGGTTCGGGGGAGCAGATGGCCATGACGCTCTCCAGTGGGAGTGTTTTAGGGTCTTGCGCAGCGTCGAGCGTCCACTTCAGAATCTGCGCCAGCAGCAGATAGAAGTCCCCAATACCCCCGTGTAAGACGGGTCGTCGAGATGGAAGGCGAAGCTGCGTAGGTTTGGGCAGGATGGCGAGGTGCAATGTCGGATAGTCTGGCAAGGAATGCGTGGGTATGCGGAATAAAACAAGACGCATAAGCTTACACATCGTGATCTATAATACAAACCTTGCGTGAGTTCCATCCCGAAGTGCTTTTAGGCGTGATCCCCCCCCCCCCAGGGTAGCCAGGAGGCTCTGTAGGACAGGCAGCTCTTCAATCTGAAGATACGATGCCTCGAGCCATTCCAGAGTCGGCAGCCCCTCATGCGCAGCGGCCTGTAAAGACCTGAAAATGGTCTTGACGCCCGAGCATCACTTATGACGACGCGGGTGAGAGAGTTAAAGTGCATTGCGCAAACGGGCCTTGCTAGCTCAGAGGTGGAAAATTGCAGTGTCCGTAGAGTGATTTCACGGACACCCACAAATGGCGCAAGCAGTCTGCGGAGGTCATGGTCTTGGTTCGGATCACGGCAGTACTGGGCTCGCCGGGCAAGAAAATTGGACCAGCGATTCCATGCGAAGATTGTGTAAGAGTACTGTATCTTCCTCTGACGGAAGATCGATGGTGGGAGACAAGACTGACGAGCTTGCGAACGCTGATACGCTGATAGACAGCCTGACGCGTCTTGCGGACGATGCGCTGTTGCCCTACATATGTTACAAGCCTCTCCTCGTTTCCCCAGCCGCGTCGTAGCTGAAGGACTTCGAACCGCTCCCGAAAGACGTGGAGAGCCTTCCAAAACTTGGGAAAACCAAGCGATTGTGCGTCCGGCCGGGAGATAATTCCGTTATTTCTTCTTCTGAGCGCGTTTACAAGATGACGATACATGGCACTAGGCGGAGGCTCAACTCAAACTCACCAGGATCCCGGAACTCTACGACCAAGTCTTGATATTGTTATCCTTGCGCAATGTCCCCGCCACTGACGAGAGACCAGAGCGCATGAGGCGATTGTTCTTTTTGCCACGTCTATTTCATCGCGCTTGGCATTGCTGTCCAATTTGAGGGGCAGGGCGACCAAGCACACGATAGCATCCGTCAACTCTGGTGAGGGCGCGGCGATGCATGTCGAGACGGCAGATGGTCGAAGAGGTCCAGACGAGTTTCAAGTTTAAGACGCGCTCACAGTACTAGTTGCTTCCGGTCCGTGACTCCGTGCGTGAGTTTGCCGCGATTCGTAAGTAATGAAATGATGGTCACTAGTGACATAGTTGAACCCCGCCATCAACCCACGGCTTATCCGGTAAATTTATCCTCACGGCTAAAGCTAAAAGCTCATAAGCTTACTCATTACGAGATATGGAATTATGATTTTCTTTGAATGGACATACATGTCCGGACGCATGGGACGGACCAGCCCCAATACCGAGAACGCCTCATGTGCAAGGCGATTCGGTCACTAACCTAGTAAAGATTCTGCTACCTGGGACTGTCAGCGGCTGCTGGTGTGCAAGCCAAAATTGCTTGCACCACGTAAAATACATAGTCGAGGCGATTAAAAGAAAAGCATTCCCATTATGCTCCAACTTGGGCATAAAGCCCGGTGAAGTGCGCACGGTCCTCTGCGCTAGGCAATGCTCGAAACACGCGGACGTAGTCGTTGGGAGCTTGAATCGAGACGGCGCATACTCGGAAAGCGGAGAAGAAGTCGCTCCTCCAGAGCTGACATAGAAGCTGGTGCGAGATCCACGTGTAGGCCTCGTCATACAGTGGCTCGCTCCATAAACAGATTAGCCGTGACGCACCATCCAAGCGCGAGCACGGCCGGGTTGTGCAGCGGTCTCAAGCTGTCTGCCGAGGATCCGCGCGAGCAGCATGTAGACCGGTCCACAGGCGCTGTGTTTCAGACGGGTCTTCAGTGCGACTCTCGAAGCCGCCACAGGTTGGGGCAGGCAGCGAGATGGAAACTGTGGGTAGCCTACCAACGGTGTGCAGGTATGAGCGTCCGCGAATAAAGGACGGAGTATGGGAGCTTACGTTCCATATGATTCCAGACCATGTCGAGTTCGATCCCTAGATGCTTCAAGCGAGGCCCTAGTGTAGCGAGAAGTCTCTGCAAGATAGGCAGTTCTTGGAGTTTGAGGTACGATACCTCGAGCCATTCTAGCGCCGGTAGCCCGTTTTTGTGCGGCAACCACCAAGGGACCCAAGATTGCACCGGCTCCCAAGCATGCGCGCGATGGGATGACGCGGGTTAGGGAGTCAAAGTGACTGGTACCAGATAGGCCTTTCGAAATGCGAGTTAGCAGACTCTGAGCTTCAATGTAGAGTAACCCTCGCGTACATTGCGCGAAGGACGCAAGAAGTTCGAAGAGGACGCAAATCCTGCAATGGACGCTTCGGGGGATGAGATAGCTGAAAAGAAAAGTGGGTGAGAGATTCCACGCAGGGATGGTCCGAGGCCGCTTTGTGGCTTGCTCCGGGAGGTCGATGGAGGTAAAAACACAGGATAAAGTGTTGTAGACGTTCAAACTGGCGAGAGAGGCTGACAATGTCGTGAATGTTGATGGGCGAGGGTATAATGACCTTATCTGCGGGGGACGCCCGAAAGTCCCATTCAAGTGCAGTAGATCTTACGTCGCGCGTCGGAGAACGTTTGAGTAGCTGAAGAGTGCGAACCGCTCCCGAAAGACGCGAAGGGTTTTCACGAACGAGGAGAACTGAGTCATCCAATGTCCGTTTGAGGACGATGTTTCTTCCGCATATCTTCAGAATCAGACATAACAACATGGGATCAGAGTGTCCCAACGCACCTGCATCCCGAAACTCCACAGCTAGATCGTGATACTGGTGACCTTGCGCAATGTCTCGCCAGTGGCGAGAGACCAGAGCGCACGAGGCAATCGTTTTGATTGACCATGTCTATTTTCTTTCTCTGTGCGATCTGCATTGTGTCTGTCTAGTCGGAGAGGCTAAGGCGACTAGACCTACAATGACGTCTGACACCTCTGGTGGGATGGCTAGGCGATGCATGTTACACCTAGAGATAGCATACGTGTTAGCACAGTGTATCTAGTGTCTTGTGATGACGGAAGTAGAGGGTACTCAAGTTCGCGTGTTCACGATCATGATAGCGCAGAGCGGAGTTCATAATAGGTCCAGTAAAGTTAAATAAAAAAACAAAAAAAAAAACACAGTTGATCTTAGTAAGTGTCGGAGTTTTATACACGAGCTGAAGTTCAAACTAAAGTTTGGAAGCCTTCCAGAAAAAACATCTAACTTGAAGTAAATCTTATCTGGGTACAGTATCTTGCGTAAAAACGTTGAAGATTGTGCTACTATCGTGAAACTGCTTGTCACTATGCTAAGATACACTTGACACCACTAAAGTCAAGCATTTCATTTCTCCTTTCAACACCGGCATGAGGCTACCAAAAACGTGCACATTCCTGTTCGGAGAAGGTGTGGGAACTGTGAGGGGCAATGGAATCATGGAGCCTCATACTCGAGCTGCTGTATCCTGTGGATATTGGAGGTGAGGATATCTTGGAAGGCGGTGTATGTCATGTATCTCAAAGCCGCGTGTCGTCTGGGAGATTCATGCATTCGACGAATGACATTGGTCTAGCAGCAGATGCTGGCAGAAGGGCCTATAGCTGACCAGTCTAAATATGAGAATTGCCTGTGAGCCAATACCACAAGCTACATGGGGCAACCCACAGTTGGTGTGCGAAAAACTACCCAGGAGGAAAGCTGCCCAACTAGACTTGGGACCCGCCTAAGCGAGGTGAAGATCGGGTGTAGATCTGTGTGGAACAGCACGATCCATTGGCCAGATGTTCACAATAGTCATACATTTAGCGGCGACACCCTGGTGACCCTGGAAAAGGAGGATAGGGTTGACGCTCTATGCCAAGATGCCTCAGGCGAGGGCCAAGTGCGGTATATATGAGCCTCGCGAAAGACATGCATCCACTCATGGTTTGCAGCCAGGAAATATCAAGCGATTTGAGAGCTGGCAATCACTTTTTGTGCGGCCGTTTGTAAGGCGCCCAAAATCTCGTCGAGCCCATGAAATTTGGATAGGGTAACACTGAGCCAGAAAGTCAAAAGCGCATTGTACGTTAAGGGATGCGCGAGCCTGCTCTGGGGAGCACAGCAGCAAGACTTGACCGTAAAGGGTATCTCGCGGGACATTTACAAGGAGTTGGAAAGGAGGGCTCGTGGAGAGTGTGGTTTTAACTTGGGGGACGTAACGACCGCACGGTCACCCCGACCCCGCTCGAGCACCAAAATGTTGCGTGAGAGGATTCGTTTTGCACACAGATAAAGTCGTCAAACATGTCAGCGAGCGTACTTCATACTGTGCTCCTTGGTAAGATTGGGGATTCAAAACAAAGTATATCTGAAAGCGTTTGCAGATGCCTTGAAATGAGGAGCTGAGGGCGCACAAAAATAGGCGGTAAACGTCGATGACGATGGGATGAGGTTCGTTGTATCGATCGGAACATTTGTAAAAAGAGAGAAGTGAGCGGGACTGCACTTCGGAATAGACGCCAAAGAGTGTCTCTTCAGCAAAATGAAGCCAGGCTGGCCTAGTGTATGGGTTAGCCGGGTAAAGCTCTTCAAACCCAGTGTTTACAATTAGGATATTAGTATCCAGCTTTTGAAGACAATCTGCTCGACGACAACCTCGGTTTGTAGAAACTCTTATAACCCAAGTACATGATCCACTTGTGGTAGCCCGGGGCTACTATCCCGCCAACTGCGCGGAAAACCAAAGCGCTACACCGCTGAGATTCGTGTTCTTTGCCGCGTCGGTTATTTCTGCGCCGTTTTCTCGATACTATCTATATCCAAGAGGAATCCGTTTGTTACCAGAAAGGTAAGGCAACCAGCCCCCGCCCCCCCTATGATGGCCTGTCCGATACCTCTGGTGGAATCGTGAGACGAGAAATGTTGCGCCCAAAGGACGGCAGGGTCACTTGATCATCAAAGTGTCATATTACTAGCGTTCGATTTAGCGGTCAGTACTTACGTTAGAGCAATGGGAAACGTGCCAAACAAGGAGCTCTGGTTATGGAAGAGAATTCAAGTCCGCATTCACCGAAACCCCCGCTTAACACTTCAAAAAAAAAGTCTGATCTCGAATGCAAGTTCCGAGACAAGGGCGTTTCTCACGGTGGTCTCGATTACGGCAGAGTAGAGCGGAGCTCTATTAGGGTAAGGAGAATAATGAATATAGTGATCATTGTAACGATCGGAGTGTGTAATCAGCCGACGGGCACTCAATATTGAAATGTCAACCTTCCCCGCTAGTTTCGTCCCCAGACATTACGCCCGCGTAGAGTGATTCATGTAAGAAATTCAAAACTGACCGAGTAATCGGAGTTTTTGAAATATGCTGGTGCAGAGTGCGGGCGTAAATGTCTGGTGACTTTCGATCATCCGGGGGTAGATCAATCTCACGTGAGCGTTCCCAATTGTGATGGGGTTAAGTCGCGAGTTTGTTACCCTCGACAGGCTCTCTACCGGTTCGCGCCGCGGGTTGAATTCGGAGCTTTGCGTGCCCCTGCGCCTGCTACTCCGATCAGATACAAAGCGCGATGCCTCAATATGGACCGCTTATACCATCAGTATATGAACGCCTTATTGTCACAATTCTTCCGCGCCGTGTGATCCATGGAAGTATGCCCATTGATACCAGATCAAATGCACCATAGTGGCACACAGTCCTTTCTGCTCAAAATAAATCCCTGGAAATAATTGTACATACAAACATCATCCAAAAATCATGTTTTGAGGTCTATCACTGCTGCTGCCTACTTGAGGATGGGTGTAGAATACACGCTTGAGTGCTGAGGAGTATACTGTGGCGGATAGGGCGCACGAGTAACAAGTGTTCTCAAATGACTTCATGAGGACTTGCTTACCCGCTTTTGAAGTGTCGCTTCAAATTTACTGACCGGGCCGCCGTTCACGTGAGACTGATCTACCCCCGTCCGAACGAAAGTCACCAGACCTTATAGAGCAGGTCTCTGCACATAATTTCAAAACCCCGATCGTTACTACCACTGATACGGTGCTTACGCAGTAAGCACTGCCCGCTCTATAAGGTCTGAGAACGAGACTAAACCTTCGCTTGATCGAGTAAGTAGAGTGTTTACCGCGTGCTTACCACGGATTAATGACGGTAGTAAGGTCAGTACTCAGTACTCAGTAGTACTCAGCCACCCAGTGCTATCGACTCTCGCTCCTCACCATCACCGTTGGTCGTCGTGCGCCATCTCCGAGAATATAATCTCACGTTTCTCGCATTATTCGGGGGCTCAAACACTCACCTACGGACTTCGCTTCGCCGGTACGCATAAATAGTTCTGTGTGATGTTAATCGTGTCGGATGATGCCGCGCCACGCTGCTGTCGCCTACCCCTCTGGCCTTGTACACCAGCAACAGGCCTTTTCACACATCCATCTCTTCAAGTTTAGAAACGTCGCGTTTAAGACCACCACGATACTCACACATCGAAATTGCTGCCCCAGATTGCCAAACAACTCTAATCACGCGACCCGGCCCTGAGGCCTGACCCACCCGCCCATGACTCAACGCCCGACACGTTCCCCACACCAAGACACTCATGTGAAACCTCTCGCTTCCATCACGTCCCCCGACGCCGACCCTGCCCTGCTCATTTCCTCTCTTTGCCTCGTCCTTTCCGCCGCCGCCGCACACCCTGGCGCCTACCTCCAGGCGCGGTCGTATATAAGTCACACGCGACGCGAGCGCGAGGGATCCTAGTTGCCTACTTGAAGCTCGAACCGACACCGCCATGGCGCCGCTGTGCGAAGCGATTGCCGCGACATACACAGGCCGTGATGAGCAGAATAGAGCGGTGTATAAAGGCGAGGTGGACCCGTTGTGGGTCGGTTAATAACGTGTGTTCTGTGTTATGGTTTGGGCGCGAGCTAATGTGTACTTGATACGGTGTAGAGTTCCGCAGGGAGGTGGGTGCTTGTGTGTCTGTATGTGTTACGGTGGGGACTGATGCCCAAGCGGTGCAGGCTACGTGCTAGGCCTAATCATCGAGTCTGCAATTGCGCACCAAGCGGGCACCGCGCACCCAGACCCATCCATGTGACCGCGCGCATTTCCTGCGCTCAGCAGCGCCGGGGGCATTCGAGGTGCGCGTGCGCGACCTCAAGACCGGACGCGACTTTAACACCTCTCCGCCGTGCTTGTCCAGAATGTGCGCACCCCTGTTTCAGATCCCTGGGCGCACGCTGACACGCATACATGCGCAGAACGAAGAACGTTATCACGGCACACATATGATCTTCGGCGCCTTGCTCGACGCACCACCGCCGGTCGGCCGCCCCTCGCTCGCGCTCCACGCCCGCGTCACCATACGGTGACCCCCACGGTAGCGGCACCGCCGATGCACACACACCCCTCACGCTGCCCGGACAAGCCCACGTTCAAACAGGCGCGTTGGAAATAAGCCTCGCATCTGCAGGTGCAGCTGGACCCCGTGTTTGCGGAACAGCGGCGTGCTCACGGACCGCAGCGCGAACTGAAACAGTGGGGCGAGTACATCGGGCTGCGTGAACCCCCAGGAAAGACTGACGCCTGCGATTGCTTGCGTTCTTCGCCGATTGGCTTCGCCGTCGTATCCCGCACACAACACTGCCCACGCTCACGGACCACCGCATGTAATGCCCTCCCTTCTCCCCTCCTACTGTCGAGTGCTAAACAGGAAAGCAGATGGCTCCCCGACGATGGTGATGACGCTCGCGTTCAGGTTCACGGCACCAGTGCGGGTTGCCCGCGCGGAGGAGGAAACACAACACGTCGCGCCGCGCATGCGTGTCGCCGTGTAACACGCAGAGCAAGTTTGTGAATGAAGCCTGCGGGACGAAGCAATGATGCGTATAGCGTCCGACTGGTCGGTGTGGACTGCGCCGCCGGACGGCGTGGATTTAGATGACGACAAGTGGAAGAAGCACCAGCGGTGTCTTGTGGTCTCGTCGCAGATGGCGCTCGGTCGTGCCGGCGTCGGGTGAACCACAAGAGTGGGGCGAAGGGCAAGCTGTAGAGTGCAGTATTTAGTGTTGATATTCCAGAGTACAATACATGGTTTTGCGAAATGCGTCCGGTCGTTGTTATCTATGAAGCAAACTAGAGGGTCGTTGAGTGTGTATTCACGTGAGATGGGGGAATGCGTACAGCGAGCAGCGTACGACTCTGCGACGACACGCGCCCGCGCGTTCAGGCTAAGCTCTCATCTCGCTGATCTCCTTGTCTACCTCTTCCATGAATCTGCAAAGCCAGTCGTAAATCGCATCGCAGGGAACAGCAGGACACGCACTGTATAATGAAGTCCACGATCTTGTGCTTGAGCATCGTATCCGTGTGGTTGTTCGTAATCAAGAACGAGATATCATAGCCCTATGACCTTTCAGTCTCTCTCCGTAACCACAATGATGATCACGCACCTTTACGGGCTTGCGCATCGCAATACAACAAAGAGCTTTCCGCGCGTTGCATCATAAAGCGTGTAAACTTGTGGGCAGAGAATCCGCTCGATCTCGTCCGCCTGTTTGATCTTGATACTCAGCCGAATCGAGTTGACGGACGACCGCACCTCAATCAGCACCCGCTCGTTCTCGTTACGCGTGAGATCGTGAGCGGCTGGAGGAGCACTTCCTGTGAGCCGCTGCGTGCGGTTAAGTAAGGGACCGTAAGACGAAGCCGCAGGGTGCGCACTTCCCGACTTCAACTTCGGGTTTATTGTGCCGCTCGACGATCTATACAGATATGGTCTATGATGCGATAGAGCTACGGCGAGGGGGCACGCGCACCTGCGAGCGAGAAGTCCTGCAGCGTCAGCGCCTGCGGTGAGCGTCGACCGGACCGCAGCGAGGTATGGCGCGGAGAACGTTAGACTGGAGTATACTCTAAATAGGTGAGTGGTGTATAGAAGTGTGGGAAGGTGCTGACCATCGTGAGCTGCTAATTCGAGCAAGGCGGAGGTGGTGGGACTGGTGGTGGTCGGTGCTACAGCTGCGTAGGCGCGCCCAATCAGAGGTGTGATGTGGATAGGCGCCCCCGCCTAGAATATAAGGGCTAAAATTTCAGAGACCCAACTTGAAATATCTCTGCGACCCTGTATAAAATCTGGGCGTGTTTTTATCGCGAAACCACTGCAGCAGCTATTAGCCGTACATCTGGACCCCGAGATCCTCCTCAGAGATACTATGCGTCGTCGAAATATCCCGCCAGAGGTGTCGGACGCTATACTGGCTCAGGTTGCCTTGCCACTTAGGCTAGTCAGCAATGCCGCGACTCAAAGACGCAGACTTGGCAAAGGAAACCATTGCGGCGTGTGCTCTGGTCTCTCGAGAATGGAGAGGCATAGCTCATGGCCACCTGTATCATGATCTGTCTCTAGAGTTCCGCGATCCAGGTGTGTCGAGTGGAAGCTTTGAACATGATTATATTCTCATCCAATGCGGCCGCAAGCCGTTGTACCCAGGTACCCAGACACTGGCCCGGGTCGCTTCATTTGCAAAAACCCCGCCTCGCATGCTGTTGGATGCTGTTCACTCACTTCAGCTGCGATCTAAGAAGTGGGACCATCACGCCCTTCAATCTAGGGCCATCGACATTTTTCACCTATTTCGCATCCTCTCATCACTTCAAGAACATCCGACGCTTGGATGTCCATACCCTAATAATCAATTTTCCTGTGGATCTAGAGGAAAAATTGCCTAGCAACCATAAACGATCCTCCGCATAGAGTCTCTCACCAGTTTCTCCTACATTCCTGCTGAAGCCATAATGCAAGTCAGCGGCGGGGTTCTACACAACATCTTCTACGCTTTTCTTCTCCCTTTTGTGAATCTTCGCGATATTTATTTCGAGCGGATGTCATTCGATGGCACTTCACAGGGCGGCCAACGCCCACTTGCCCGCTCCAGTTCGACTCTCTAACACCATGTCTTCATACGACAATCTCACGGACTCAAGACTTTCTTAGGTCTCTTGTGCGATGCCGCACGAGAGAGGGACTACCAGCTCTGGAATCCCTTGATATTTCCTACATCGTTTTGGGTGACGCGGAAATATTTCGCAAGCTCATCGCCACGCTTGGCCATCGCCTGAAATAACACCTCGGCAATGGACATCGCTACGCCGCTTGTACTTCACAGAGAAGAAGGTCAGTCACAACATAATATCATCACACGCGCTCTGCATAACCGTACTCTACTTATCCAGACCTCCAGGGCGCTCCCAGTTCAACTTCGCCGACATGCCTATTCCACAACCTACGCACCCTCCTCTTCGGCGTCATGCAAGACCGCAGCATACCCAATGTGTGGGGAGATTGGCCTGCTCTCATCAACGTTCTCGGAGATACACTGGCAGTCATGGGCACTACCACGGTGCCTGCGCTAGAGAAGGTTATTGTCGAATCGCGGGGACCGTCCGTATGACGATAACCAAGTATGCCGCCTAAAAGCGCCCCACATGCTCGCCATGCAGGACGTCCTACTCCGATACCGCGGGATGCGGCAGCTTGAGCTGAGGGCTGAGTTGGAGGTAAACACAGTCGCAGGTTTTCTCCGAAGAGGAGAAAGCGTGTTTTTCCAATCTTATGCCGCTGCTGAAGGAAAGGGATATATTAGTTGTAGCGATGCTAAGTGTATCTTGATTTACTCAGTATTAGCAATTTGATCCAAGAGTTGTGGCCTCAGGCGTTACTACTGAGCACACACCACAGTCGGGTAGGTCTTTAACAATTCAATCAGTATCCGATGACGTTGACGGATAGTCTTGTTTCTGCGCATGCGGCATGATACATGTATTGATGGATATTATTATAAGATACTGTGGTCCACCGCCTCTTTTGTTATGCACAGCAAAACATGCTCTCTGTAACGACTGGGGGTATCTATGAAATAACTAAAGTCGTCGTCGATCAAGAAAGAGGTTCCAATCTAGACAATTACTGGCCGTCAATCTCTGGTAAGAAAGTCAACACAATTCCTGTTGTCATCGGATCATCGGATATGCCCTCAAATCTCTGCGACTTCCTCCCCCCTACGCCTCCAGCCATTTCCGTGAGTGTCTCAGGCTCTATACTCAGAAAGTCTATATCTAGTGGAGCCCCGAGGGTACCGATGAAAAGCGATGGTGGGCTTTTGCGGCTTAGCTTCTGAAAACCCTTTGAAGACAAAGCTTTGAGCATTGCAGCACGGCTGCTGTGACATGCGAATGTTTCGGAGTTGCATAATAAAATGCGAGATCGAGATCGATATGAGCCTGTAGTGCCGATAAAACCAAATGATTTGTTAATGTCAACAGATCGTGACCATACTAATACATTACTGACGTATCTGTCACTACTTTGATGTTCCGTAAAGCCTAAAAAAACATTTTTTGCTGTTCATGTTAGAGTAGCACAAGGTGGGATAGAAAAGAATGAAAAAACTAGCCGCGGAGGCGAAACGTGGTATAAGAGAGAAGATTTAGGCCTTCCAACGCACAGTATACCCCTGAAAGAGCCATAATTTAGAGAAGAAAGACCACGAGTTTGTCCAAAGAGGTCCTACAGAGAGAATATTGTGATACAGTTTATATAGTGCCTGTGATGTTGTGATTCCTGTAATTTGTGTAACTAATTCGTATTGGGTGTTAAAAGTGCCCACCTTCATGTAAAATCAGGATTCCCAGTGAAGTGCGAACACCTTCTTTTATTAAAAAAACGGCGAATTTTTTGTAGCTTCAACCACGATACTGTCAAGACTATACCCTCGGGTTACACATGATGCTATGAAAATCATCCAAAAACTGATACATGTCTTAGGCGTCAATGTTCCATATCACAAGCAGATGCACGAGCTTTTACCGGGGTCTGAAATTATATGAAATGATATTGGTTGATGTGTCTAGTATTATCTGGTCATGCAAAAGGTCCACTCACAAAGAGCTAGAAGCATCATTAGCTAATGAGAACGCCTTCTCCGCAGCCTCGCAATGGTGGTGGTAATGCTTTAAAGTAGGTGCGGGAATAGAGTGTCTTTTTTGAAACACCGCTTCATGAGCATATTAGGAACACGGGCCAGGATATAAGTATGTCACTTACTACTGACAAAAGCGGGTTGATCATCCCAACAGCGAAGACAATAGAAGATAGCAAAAAGCGTCCACCGGGAAACAGCAAAGACACGAACAGCAGATAGACACTTTGCACGGTTTTCGGCTCAGCGCAGGGACTAACGGATTTAATTAGTGCAAGAAAGACTATTGTCACTTACCAGCGATACTACTAATGAGCAAACTCAAGGTACACAGACTTCGCCCACTCTCCAAGCCAATGTACAGCTGTAAAGCAGTTGATGGGTCAGGGCTGTCAGTCATTCGTGTTCGTTTGTAGATTTGGCTGGGCCTTCAAAATCAAGACGCTTACCCTTACGATCACTTCTCAAATCGCATTGCCAATGGCAAGAGACTGGCGACTACGAAATCTGCCCGTACTTCCGCGGCGTGTCCATGCCAGTTTGATACCATTGAACGAACTTGACACCTCTTTTCGACCAGAGACACGTATCGAGACACAAAGAATATGACCGTAGCCATAGACACAGGTGTCGACCCCAGATAGTCCTGGGACTTCCTGCGAAAAGCTCAGAAGATAAAGTAGTAAACCATTAGTACTGAAAAAAAGACGATCGTTTTAGAGAGGCGTTGAGTAGAAGAGCGAACTTCCGGTCTCTTGCCTGTAGCTACGATCAGTCGCAATGGTTGTATTTGTATGCGGACGATCGTAAGTTAGTTGCTATCCCGAGCTAGAACGCAAGGGTGTAAATACTAACAGGGTCACATACACAGTGATACTAGCTGAGAGTAGATGTCCTCTGCCTGAGTCATTCTTCCTAGAATACTACCACAAGCACGGTGGGCTAGACGGCCTTGATATGATCAGTGTACCAAGGTCACGAGTAACTTACTAAGCTTACTATAGCATGTGGCTTCCTGTGAGTCGTGTGCGCCCGGGGTCCCGACCCCGTCAGTGCGACCTAGCAGGTTTACGGGAACATTAACCATGCATCTCACAATGATGGTTGGCATTGTAGCAAACAACTTGGATTGTACTGGGCGGTGGCACGTCATTGGATTGAACAGAGTATGATATAGTAGACCATGCGCACGGTGGTGATGTCTCTGATGCCCTCTGGGATGATTGGCCACAACGAGCGGGACGGGGGGTGAAAAGGGGGGGAGCGAGCATTTCGGCCCTTTCTCATTCGACTTTCATAGCTGCGATAATCCTAATACAACGTTGTGATGGAAAAAGATATTTTTCAAATGGTCATGGAGATCTGTTACATTTCATCTCAGCTTCAATGATGAACATTTGATACTTGATTGCTATTCAGTCATCCGGTAACTAGTAAACTAACGATGTTATGGCGGACTACAAGATCTTTAGATAAGGAAGGCGAATGGAAGTCTCATCAGAAAACAAGGCAACACGAACGCACCGGTGTGTATAATACCGGTAAAGTCACAAAGAAACATGGGATATACCGCGCCTGCGCCGCTCTCATTTGTTAGCTGAGGAAGGTGGTCAATGTGGTACATGAGAATCCCGGCTCGTTCTTAACGTGGATTTGCTATGTATCACCACTATGTCACACAGTCTCAATCATACATTGCCAAAGGGCGTGTATTTTGTGAACCGCAATGCCGAGGATAATGGGGACGTCCGTAGATGTCGGGGGATGGGACTGGCTACGCCGACAGATTGATGGGATCTACCTTGAGGCATAATCACCAATCAAGTGATTATATCTGAGGGACACGTTACATGGCAGTGCGCAGTAGATTAACTCAACGTAACTCACACCGCATCAACTTGGCTCAATCGTGCCAGGTGTCACTAGCTCAGACCTGCCATAACTACATAGAATAGAGTTGTTCGGCGCGGTACCATCTATGAGAGGGAGGTTACAAGAGGGCATTGGGATCGACATGCATATGTAAAGTAAATCTCTTTTTGATCGTATCGTGATGATGGAGGAGTATATACCTGTGGAGGAGTCATCTCTCTGAAACGTAAACTTGAAGCTGTGAAACCTTGCACTCGAGCCCAATCATCCTCGCAACGAAGAGCAAAAGCCTATGCATCATGTTTGAAGAGTGTGTTCTGCACTTTGCGACGTTTCGTATCATGCACACTGCGAGCGTGGATGATTATCATCAGGGCGGAAACTCGAAGTGTGGCAGATGATCACATACGCCGACAAAACAGCTATTGCAGAGTCAACAGTCCGTCACTCGCTTTTTATCTGCAAATCAGCGTCATTACCAGCGGTCAAATTCTCAAAGACAGGGGACAATGTACGTTGACTGGGTGAGAGATACTCATTTGGGTTTCAGAGAACCTGCAAATGCCATAAGCCATAGAGACTTGATATCTATATTATATGATGATCTACCCATAGTGCCGGGTGCTAGAACCATTGTTCGAAGCAAGTATTGATCACTCTTGCGGCGTTTCAAACGTACAAGTATCGAGTAGTCAACACACAACCCGCGCAAAAGAATCGTGTTAGTGGATAACGTTATCTCATGAAGCTGTTGACTAACGCAAAGAAGCAGTTAAATCGTTATGGACGGGGTATTTGTCATATTCAGGGGCTCGATCTTCATTCATCACCCCTACTATCTGGCGAGGTTACGTCCATCGCAAAAGACTGTAGGCCTCTGTCCGGGATCTAGCAAGTCATCAAGTCCCATACTTAGGGCGACACCAGCTCCAACTGGTAAGACGCGTGCAAATGATGAGCCATTAGAGTTTAGATGGCACGCGGCATAATGTTGGCAAAAAAAACACCGTTTTTATTTGAGCAAAGGCACTAGCGAAACTTTATTAGATATGCTCCAGGTCTACAATGATAGACGGAGTATGCGTGGTTTCCACCTCAGAAAGGATGGGATACTACTCCGACCCCGGTGAGCTGTCGTATCTTGCTATGCTCGCGGACTGAAGGTTTGGATAAGCGCATCATTTATACACAAGGTATTGGCGTTAGACGAAATTGACGAAGGTCGGCAGGTCAGATTATGCCGTGACGCGGGACGTCCATAAAACATTCAATAGACCGCTGTGAGGCACTCGACTTCTGGACGCTGGTACCTGACCGACCAAGGATGCTCATTCATGGAAACAGATCCGGACGGGCGGGTTTGTAGCTGGTCTCATGGAGGGGACTCCACGCGAACTTAAACCTCGCACTCAGGGGCTGCCAGATACCGCCCCCTCCCACCGGAACACGTGCCTGGAGACTCACCAAGTGCACCGTGTGAACACCTGGTGTAGATGAACGCGACGTCGACAGCGGCATGGTTCAAGAATTTGTATGTCTGATTTTGGGAACACAGCTGGTAGATGACAGTCCTATTTGGACCTACCGTCGATGCAAAAGTGGTACCCAGTTGACTAGTAACTTGACGCTACGGACTTTACTAGGTGGAGTCCACGCTGATGATGAGTTTCATCCTGCAATTGCATTCACGCAACAATGCAGGACCTTGGAATCGACGCAAACTTGACGCAGAGGTTCCGTTGGATAGCGTCCTCAGGCTTGCGCCCACTATCGTACATAGTGGTAATCCGTAGTCCATGCAGTCGGCAATGAGTGTAATGAGCCACATTCAGTACAGTATCGGCCACCGACCCATGCCAGGCTCATACTATCTGTGACGGTCGTGCTTCGCTACGGTCGTAGTACGAAGTCAAGACAGGACGCCACAGGTGGTAACCATATGGCGTTTAACGAAACGAACGAGAGGGGAGTTCATGTAGGAGAGCGCCGTTACCGGCGTTGGTTTCG